>CAKAOJ020000256.1:0-370000 GCA_916701645.2 Sebastolobus alascanus | reverse complement strand
ATCTCAGCGTTGGTCACAAATAAAAGGAACCATTTCACGACTGAGTGGAGCGAATGGCCAATGGCAAGCTGAGCCCCGAGTCCTGACCAATCAAGAGAGTCATCGAGTGGAAAAATACATGAGAACGAGTCACCCCCCCCCCCCCCAAATTGCATTTTTAGATTGAGGGCAGCCATCACCCCATTTACCATAAGGGATTTATGACACACATCCAGATGTGCTGGTATAGAGCTGATTTACTGTTGCGTTATTAAATAGAAGAAGAACGCACAAGTCAATATTTTCAAAATTTGGATAAGACATTTCTTTTTATTGGACTGTACACCAAAATATATATCTACATCTCTATATACATTGTATATTCATGTTATCACTCTTAGTGTACAGTCAAACAGACATTCACTAATATTTAAATCCCTGACACGCAGCTTAATAATTAGACTACACAGTATGTTTGATGCTCCATCTTTACTTTAATCCATGCTGTTTTGGTGCCGTTTCTATTGGTAAACTATAATTAAAAGTATGCTAATCATAAATGGGCTCGCACTCATAAAGCAGCTTAGGTCCCAGTATGATTACGTCCTTAAAGTGATGGATTTCCTGTTGAAACAGGATTACAGGGTAGGCCATAGCTACTGTACGTAAGTAGTAGCTTTCTCATTTGAAACTTCAACTAAAAATGTGTAGTCCAATTTACTTACATATTAAATGTAAATGTAAATCCAATTTTATTGTCCCACATTGAACATAACACAGCACACAGGGAAGTCTAGCCACTGCATTTAACCAATCCTAGTGTATTAGGAGCAGTGGGCAGCTACTATACAGCACCCGGGGAGCAGTTTTAGGGGGTCAGTGCCTTGCTCAATGAAGAGGCGAACTGGTATACCTCTCCATCCAGGGTCTGAAATTAACTTTTCTCACTACCTACCACTGTGTGTTTGAACACAGCATGATAAGGTTGTAATTTACCTTCACCCATTAGTCATTTTTCCTGAGCAGACCGTGAACGCCTCATAATAATAACTCAATGGCACCTCCGTTAACGTTAGTAGCTCCGCTATTTATCCAGTCAGGACTGAGCTGCTAACGGCTGCTAACAGCTAACGTTACTAACTCTCCTCCTGCTGATTTAAACACAGGTTTGTTGTTCACAGTGTCGCTTTATCAGGGGAAAATAGGGTGCATCCCATCAGGTTTAGTAGGTTTAGTAATTTCAGACCCTGCTTCCGGGTATCAGTCCACACTCTGTATTTGGTCTGTGCGGGGACTTGAACTGGCAACCCTCCAGATCTGCAGTCTATTTATCCAAGCAGCCGGTCTCTAATTGCTCTTTTGGCTTGAAATCTATCTGAGTATGTATTGTCTTAACTTACTTGAATTTCCCTCGGGAACAATAAAGTTACTATCTATCTATCTATCTATCTATCTTAGCGCTCTCTCTCTCTCTCTCTCTCTCTCTGCCTGTGTTAAGATACTTTGACCGTGAACGCCTCATAATAATAACTCAATGGCACCTCCATTAACGTTAGTAGCTCCGCTACGGTGTTAAGATCACATCTGTTAAGATTACATCTGTTTTGTGTTCACAGAATTGATTCTGTCGCAAAATAACACATGAGATGAGAGACAATGACTAAAAGAATAAAAACAGCTGAGAGACAGCACACACTCTCAGTACCACGTTGGCTTTTATAGGTTACCACAGTGTAACGGACAAACCTACCCCGGGCCTTATATCAAGCACACACACACACACACACACACACACACACACACACACACACACACAGATGGATGCCTGTGCGGTGATGTAGGTTAAGTACCTGGCTCATGGGCACAGCATCTGTATTCCCACCTGGAATGGACTGGCATGTCAGGGTCTTGACCTCCTTTAACATCTTCCTCGTATTCCCACCTAACCCCCCATCTCTTTCTGACCTGTTTTTCATAATCACCGATGTTGTTAAAAAGTACCACAGTGCCAGAAACATCACCATGCATGTTTCTCATCCCTTCGATGGAGCAACACATCTGTTCTTACATGATTTCATCCTGTTCAGCGTAGAGGAAACCTTCCACTCTTTGGTTCCCGATAAACTTAACACGCAGACAGGAACCTGGTTTCTGCTGCATGCAATGTTTTTTTTACTGTAATATTCTGCTGACGGGGGCTTATCCGGTGCTTTCTGGCTACACACACTTGCACACGTGTGGGAGACACACACACACACACACACACATACTTTGAGCCAACAGATTAACTTGACATGGCAGAAGAGGAGTCATCTACATCTAAATCTCTACCGTTACGTAAATATGACCAAGCAGCAGCAGTGGAGGAGAAATAAAGAGGAGGAGCAGACTGAGGACTGTCGATCAATCAATCAACATGTATTAGTATAACCCTTTACAACAACCAAAAGTGCTTTACATTAACATCAAGAAATAACAGGAATGAAAACATAACATATCATAAAATTGTAAAAAGGTGCATAAAAAGTTTTAGGAAAATGTCACAGCGCTACTTGGTATTAAAAGCCAATCTAAATAAAAAAAGTCTCGAGCTTAGATTTAAAAAGTTTAGTTTAGGAGCAGCGACAGCAAAAGCACGATCACCCCACAGCTTCTACCTCGACCTCGGGACTTCTTCTCCTCGCGGAGTGTCAAAATCTCGGACAAATAAGGCGGGGCGAGGCCGTTAATGGCTTTAAAAAACAAACATCAAGAGCTTAAAATGGATTCTAAAGCCAACTGGAAGCCAGTGGAGTGAGTAAAGTACGGTGGTGATGTGTTCACGTTGTGAGGCGCGCGAGGGAAGACTGGTTGAGACCAACATACGGTGCATTACAATAATCAAGTCTCCAGCTAATAAAGGCGTGAACTGCCTTCTAGAGATGGTGCCGATTGAGAAAGAGCTTTACTTAAGCCAGAAGACGAAGCTGGAAAAAGTTAATTTTAACAACAGAATTAATCTGTTTATCAAATTTACAGCAAATTCCCCCCCCAGATGTTTTACAGCTGGTTTGAAATAAGAAGCCAGAGCACCAAAGCTTGAGACTTGAGAGAATGAGCTTGACTTGAAGAGTATAAAAGACCCTGGAGTAAAAATATACATTATGATTCAAATCTATCAAAGAGCTAGCGTCGCTGTGAACACGTGAAAGAGGGGGAAAGCATACGCATGTGATATGTAATGTGACGACAGATCTCATACTATCATTTACAAACAAGGATTTAATGGAGTGATTGATTGAGTCTCATATATATTCTTGTGATAGTGTTGAAATGAAGAATGGACGTGCTCTGGATTATGGTATAAGAGATAAATGAATGTTGTTTTCTTGTTAGTGTGACCAGTAGTGGAGCCTCTGTGGTGTCTGTGTTTAGGGCCGTGCAGTGTTGTAGTACTGGAGATTGGGCTTGACCGGTCTCAAGACAACTTTTTGAAGGTCTCGTCTCAACCGCAATTTGACTCTGTCTTGTCTCGGTCTCAGACAAAGAGGCCACGACTGCAGCGACATCACTGTGATTTATTTGTTAACATCATTACTGTGATCGCTAATAGAAAACAAAGGAAGATTCACCTCTGCGATGCCTTTTGATTATTTTATCAAGACGTTTCTCATGATACACATACATTTAGTATTATATATATATGCAGTTTGCATGTTCCACGTTTCATCATAAGTGCGTCATGCGATGTGGGACTCGCTCTGGTCTGGTCTTAGACTTGACTTGGTCTCAACCCCAATGACTACATTTACCATGAATCCTGCTGCTAATATAACAAACACAAACAAATGCATCTTTAGGCAAAAGGTCGTAGGGTAACAACTAATGCAACCCAGTAGTCTAAACCCCGAAGATAAGCTAAGCAGGAGCCGGGCTTCAGTCTAACATGCAGCTGAGAGGCTGCACATCTTTTCTGATTTGATCTACACAAAACACAATAATGTCTCTAAATGATTTGCAAATTGATCCACATGACATCTTTAAATCAAATTCACATCCGTTTCTCTGCTTCCCAACAACAACATGATTGGCATCAGACACATGGCCTTCAGCATTGTTCTTTCTAGAAAAAAAAAAAAAAAAGCCATGTAATGTGGGTAGATCACAGAGTCACAATTTGTTCTGATCTTTTCCCTTTGGCCATAGAGAGAGGGGGAGGAGAGAGAGAGAGAGAGAGAGAAAGGGGGATGGGATGGTTAGTACGAAACCTCTCGGCCAAATATTTGCAATGAAAGGCCCGTCGTTGTCCATTAGGGTCTCTCTCTCTCTCTCTCTCTTTCTCTCCCTCTTTCTTTCTGTTTCCTGGGTACATTAACCTCCTCTTCACAATGCTCCCAAACAAAGGAACGACTGTATTTGTGTCTGTGTGTGTATATAAGTGTGTGTTTGTGTGCGTTTGTGTGTGTGTTTTCGATGCTCTGGCACTACTGTCCACCCTCCTGCATCCCTCAACAAACACTTATCCACAACACACTCACACACACACACCTGCGTGTGGAAAAAAAACACTTGACATGTATTGATGCAATAATCCTCCTACTTGCAAATGCCACACACACACACACACACACACACACACACACACACAGAATAAACATGTGTGTGTGAGGGATGTGAGAGCTGTCTGATAAATGTGTGTAATGTGTTCAGTGTTTAAAACCTCCTACGTGGCAAACAAACAGCATGTTCAGACAGACCTGCGTCACTACAGCCACTTAAACATCCCACACACACACACACACACACACACACACACACACACACACACACAGTGCATACGGTATACGGTCAGACTCCGGCCATGAGGTAAAGACATGTTATATTGAAGAGGAGGTGGAGAACATCTCTTCTTACAGAATCATTTCCATAAATAGAACAAGTCCTCCCTTATTGATCCGACTTTTTGACCTCACAAGAGGTCAGAGGTCAGCGTAAGGCCCCCCCGTAGTGCCACCGAGCCAACCACCGCTAACAAGACGTAGATGCTGCTACAATAAAGTGACACAGTTTACACCATACACTTTTTTAGTGGTAGCAAGTAGTTCTACTTCATCAAGACATGATGTATAAATATGTTAAGCGGGAAAATCTATACGAGGTGTGATGTGCTGTTTGTTACATAACATTCAAGATAGACGCTGAGAAACTTTGCAAAGCGACTTGTAAGTTTTTAGTGTGAGAACGTGTTCTGAGATCATGACCGAGGCAGTCTGCAGCTACACTGAAGGTTACACCTGCAGAGCACCTGTGGCGTACGGTGGTGTGAGTCACAATAAACTCCGATCGCTCTTTAATTTCCTTTTATCATTTCTCTGTCGTTCAGTCTGCTATTTCAATCTCTCTTGTCAGCTGTTATCAAAGGACGCAGGAGACAACAGGCTGAATAATAATAGAAACTCTCAAAACCAACCGGGCAATCCGCTCACTGGCAAGTCATTAAATCATTTCCTGTATATCCGTAGTTTAATTTTAAAAAGACATATAGACACTTTATGACCCATTTCTGTGTAAAAGGGCCGAGCACACCTCGCGTAAAAAAAGATAAATATGACCTATTTGCTTCCGCACCACTTACGTGCTGCTCTCAAGCCTGGTGTAGCCCGTTTCTTTATTATAGTGGAAGTGTTGTGTTGCAGCAGCCGCTCGGTGAACAGTCCGTGAATAATAACAGCAGCCTGCCCGTGAGCCTCGACCCGTCAGTATCAGATCAATCAAAGAACTAGACAGTGTTCAGATGACATGACTCGTTAACCCTCACAACTCCTGAACCTCATCAACTACTCAAACCGGGTGTTACAGACATGAGACAAGCATGACATCACAGACGATTTTACAGTTTTGGGGAGAAATATGACAACATTTCCAGGAGTATCTGGCATGTTTTCCAGTTTAAAAATCTGAAGATTACAGCCCAGTGAGTCGTGTGTTCAACCAACCAGTGCAGGAAGGTTGTTCAGACATTGTTCAAGTCTGAATGAAAAACACAGTTGTTCTACATCTGCTATACGGCAGGCTATAGAAACGGGGTTAGTCCCAGGCTAATTCATTACATTACATGTCTATTGAGCCTTGCCAGACCAACATAAGTCAAATAAGAACCGGTGCCGGGCTGCAGACTGGACTTTAGTAAACAGTCTCTTCATTCTGCAAAGCTTGAGAAGCGGTCAGTTGGGTCAAAATGCTTTTGCCGTTTCGAAACCGCACTCTCATTTTAGATTTAGGCAACAAAACAACTTTAGTAAAAGATCTTTTTTGGGTTGAATTTATTACTTTTGGTCCCACACAGGACCAGAACACCAGTCTGGGTGAAAGTCCGGTGTTTGACCCCACGGTCCACCCGGTCCTCTTCCCTCAGCAGATTTTTGATTAAACACATCAGTGATACGTCAGAAACAAACGTAATCCAGGAGGAAATACGTTCCCTCGAAACGGAATCGAAAATGCAGTTTCGTTGTATGGCTGCAATTAATACTATAAAATACTACTAACATTAGGAGTCAACTATCATGAAACAGCCAGTAATCGGTACGAAGAGACAATTAACTTTCATCAGTGGTGATGAAAACTGGGTACCGAGGGCCACATCACATCATATGTTGTGTGATGTTTGTTATGCAGGAACTGAACTCTGCTGTTGACCTCATCGTCGGAGAATGAGGCCGACGATCTAAATACATCTAAAATCTAGAGTGAGAAACTTTAAAATAAAACACAAAGAGACAAAAATGAAGACAGGCAGCAACTTTAAGAGTACGGACAACGAGGTACCATGCACACGAGACACAATCCATATTTTTGTGTGTGTGTGTGTGTGTGTGTGTGTGTGTGTGTGTGTGTGTGTGTGTGTGTGTGCAGCCAAGCAGTATAGACAGCTGTAAGCACATTTCTCTTCCTACAGCCTGAATAATCACTGCAACAGTCGACACAGAGACATTACACACGTGAAATATTTAACATCTTTTTCCAGTGAAACATTTAAAATGATGAAGGTAGCTACAGCACGCATACTCACACATACCATCCGCAATAACATTAACTCTAGTAAAGCACATGCCGTGCAGGAGAACTGATTTAAGTTTCACTCACACACACAGAGAGAGGTCACTACCAGCCTGAATGTGTGAGCACATTCATGGAGCCAGACTGTGAGCTGTGAGGGATTTAAAGCCACGATAAAGTGCAGCACATCGTTTGATCCACATTGAAATTGGATTTCTCAACAAATGTGTGTCTTTGTGAGCCTTTAAAGAACACAATCAAAAATCTGGTATATTTTTCACACAGTTTACAACTGCTGACTTTACCTCAATGCTACGTGTTCACTGTGAATCTGACATGGCTAAACTCTACTTCTGTACAGAAAATAAAAGTAGAAAACTGAAAGGAGGTTGGTTTAATCTCCCCTCCACACACACACACACACACAGACACACACACACACACACACACACACACACACGGTGTACAGACGTTATCAATACCTCTGTCAGTGCAGCTCTTGCGTCCAGGTGTACAGCAGCGCTGGGAGACTGTGTTGTATCTCCATCCCCATCAATCCTTCAGCATCCAAGGAAGCAGAGAGAAAACACAAAGACTGAGCGTCTGTCAGTCAAATCCACCACAGAGACACAAAGACAGCAGATGCAATGACTGTAAAAATGGAGGGAAAGACTACACACTATCCATCTCTTTCACCCAATCTATCTACTTCTTCCTCACTCTCTCTGTCCCTCTCTCTCTCTCTCTTTGCTCTCGCTGTTTCTCAGTCCGTACTCTCTCTCTCTCTCTCTCTCTCTCTCACACACTGATTCTCCATCTGTCACCGCCCCCTCTCCTTCTCCCCTCCCACCTCATGAATTATTAATGAGACACACACACAAGCTCCACTGCTGTCAAACACACTCACACGCACACACGTTACAAGCTATGCGCAACTGCCTCACACTGTTATGATCATAGAGGCACATTTCCTTCTCGAGTTCAGAATAATGTGGTTTTAATTATGTTTTAAAAACTACAATTTCCTTCAGTAACCCCATCCCAGGGGTCAGCGACCTTTACTATCAAAAGAAAAAAAAAAAAGATCTGTCTAGAGCCGCAAAACATTTGATCATTGTTATGAAGGTAACACAGTTTATAGTCTAAGTATATAGTATATAAGTCTAATGCAGTGAGGCGCAAAGAGCAAATGTACTACAGAGTAGTCCCAGTTGAGGAAAAATATCTGAGATTCCAGAGACATATTGAGGAGAAAAAAATATCTGAGATTACCGATATAAAGGTCATAACATTATGAATAAAAAAGTTGCAACATTACGAGAATAAAGTCATAAATTGATGAGAAAAAAGTCGTCATATTACGAGAATAAAGTCATAACTTTATGAGAAAAAAAAGTTGCAACATTACGAGAATAAAGTCATAAATTTATGAGAAAAAAGTCGTAATATTACGAGAATAAAGTCATAACTTTACAAGAAAAAAACTCGTAATATTACGAGTACAAAGTCATAACTTTATGAGAAAAAAAAGTCGTAATACTACGAGAATAAAGTCATAACTTTATGAGAAAAAAAGTCGTAATATTACGAGAATAAAGTCATAACTTAACGAGAAAAAAAGTCGTAATATTAAGAGAATAAAGTCATAACTTTAGGAGAAAAAAGTCGTAATATTAAGAGAATAAAGTCATAACTTTATGAGAAAAAAAGTCGGAATATTACGAGAATAAAGTCATAACTTTACAAGAAAAAAAGTCGTATTATTACGAGAACTAAGTCATAATTTTACGAGAAAGAAAGTCGTAATATTACGAGAATAAAGTCATAACTTTATGAGAAAAAAAGGTCGTAATATGACAAGAATTAAGTCATAACTTTACGAAAAAAAAAGTCGTAATATTAAGAGAATAAAGTCATAACTTTATGAGAAAAAAAGTCGTAATATTACGAGAATAAAGTCATAGCTCTACGAGAAAAAAGGTTGTAATATTAAGGGAAAAAAGTCATAACTTAACGAGAAAAAAGATCGTAATATTACGACCTTTTTTCTCATAAAGTTATTTTATGTGTTATTTTCTTTTTTTGTCGTAAAGTTATGACTTTATTCTCATGATATTATGATATATTGGGCGGATGTGGCTCAGAGGGTAGAGCAGGTCGTCCACCAATCGGAAGGTCGGTGGTTCGATCCCCGGCTGCCCCGGTCACATATCGATGTGTCCTTGAGCAAGACACTTAACCCCAAATTGCTCCTGAAGGCTGAGCCATCGGTGTATGAATGAGTATTTAGATTAGATCCTGATGGGCAAAGTTGGCTCCTTGCATCAGTGTATGAATGTGTGTGTGAATGCTGACATGTAGTGTAAATAGCTTTGAGTGGTCGGAAGACTAAAATGCAAGTCCATTTACCATATGACTTTATTCTCATAATATTATGACTTTATTCTCTAAATCTCAGTTTTATTTTTTTCCTCAATGTGGCCCTAATACTCCGTCGTACCGTCGTACCATAGACCTACAACAATGATAAATAAAAATGAAAATGTAAACAAAGAACAGTTATTCATTTCCATTTTTATAAATCCACAGGGAGCCACTGGAGAGGAGCTGAAGAGCTGCAGGTTGCTGACATCTGATTTATCAAAAACAACATAGAACCACAAAAATGATTCAGCAGCGTAATTAAATAACAACTGCTCTTAGCAGACTTTTTTACGTGACTTTGAGTAACAGCGTTGCTTTTACAGGTGTAAAGTTAACGTTTACTTTTGGTTTCATAAGGGACACGAACAGCTGTCTCCTGGGTGAAGGTCCTGGTTTGACCCATCACTTTCCCTCCCACCCGCACTTAGTGGACTTTCTCACTTGTTATACTGGTTATTTTAACACGTAACAGTCGCTCGATATACTGCGTCACTTGCTCTGACATCCACATTCAACGTATCTGTGGTGTACATAAACGTACAATGCCAACATTTTATATTATATCAATAGTAGGATAAGAAGTAGGTACAGTAAGATGATTATTTGGTTAATTAATCAACTGAAAATCAATCAGTGATGCTTTCATTAATAACCATTAATCACGTAAAGACACCAGAACACAGCTTCACAAGCATTTTGAGGCTTTTCTGTTTCTCTACATGGTAAACGGGGTTTTGTAGACATTGAGTATATAGTTTTTATTTTATTCTTTTTTTATGTACCTCACCAAGGCAGAGTCTCTTTTTTGGAGCATTCTTCTCCCTTGTGGACATAAATGAGCAGTCGTTTGTGTTGTCTCTGGTTTTCTGTATTAAAGACACAGAACTCAGTGGGTCTGTCTGATGAAATAAAAATATGCGTTCCTCCCACACACTCTCCCCACATGTACATGTAACCTATAAAAGCTCAAACACACACACACACACACACACACACACACACACACACACACACACGCCAGCCAGATCATGCATGAACTCATTCACACGCAAAACACACACACAGGTCACGGAGAAGACAGAGCCGATCATGCATGAAGGCAGAACATGCATGCACACACACACCAAATCTCACACACACAAACACACATAGTTGTCCATGCATGCAGTGCAGGCGAGGAAGCCCCCCCCCCCCCCCCCCCCCCAGCTGGAGGCTATCTGAGTTTTCTCTCATGGACGAGACACGGCTGGAAGTCAGAGAAAAGAGTGTGTGCGTGTGTGTGTGTGTGTGCGAGTACAAGAAAAACCAGCAAAAACACATAGACAGACACAGTAATATACAACAATCTCCAACATGTTACCGAAAGTCAGATGAGAAAATTTACCAATACACCAATACATTCAAGAGTCAATTGGGTTTTGTCTAGATTTAGAGCAAACCTGGCAACCCCACCATGAGAATAGGACCTTTAAGAGGTTGCCTACAGTCACAGCATCCAGCTGTTGATCAAGGAAAAGCTCCAGTACAGATGTCACACTGGCGTAGAGGCTGATGATGTACGTACCACGTAAAACGCAACATCCCCCGTTTGACAGCTTCCGTCACGCAACTTCCTGCAGAGCCGACAGTCTCCGTCGCCTTCTTGAGTTTGCAGAGTGCAATTGTTCAACAAGAGCACAACAAACAAGGCGCAAAAGAGCAGCAGCTACCACGGACACCGTCGATCGTGCAAACATTGGATTTGTTGCATACTCACACCATCGCCAGGAGATGGGCTAATGAAGTTGCTGATGGAGGTTTTCAAAATTCAAGCTGTGCTATAAGAGCAAGACGAAGAGATTTCACGTCACAACTGTGCTCCCTCATTTCCAAACAATAACATGATTTGTCCCGACCCGGTTGTTAGCGACCCTGGTCCGTGCAATTCACATCGAAATCGACCCTGGATAGGCGGTTACAACCAACTCTGCAATCACACAACCAACTTGAGTTGTCGTTACCATGGTAATCTTTCCCGTCTCTGCCTTCCATCACACGGGACGTGATGTGGCGTTGGATCTCTGCTCAGCGTGGAAACTGGCTGGAGCATCTCTGGGAATTATGTGAGATCACCAGATGTCATGCATAATAAGGATGATAAAGGTGTAAGCCGTCCTGCACAAACAGCTGCAACCAAACTGTCAATCAGGCATCAATCATCTGTTTAGTCAAACATTATCATTTTATAAATAAAAAAACTTGTTTTTTTAATTAGCAAATTCAAAATGTGGGATTAATGGGAGAGAAAACGCAGAAAGAGCAATAAATGTAGAGAGGAAGAGAGAAGGCCAGCGGGAGGGGGGGGGTGCGGTTGGGCGGAGGATTTGGGCCTTCGGGGCATGATAAAGAAACCCCCCCCCCCCTTCCAGTTTAAGCACAGGAAGACACAGGAAGACAGAGAGATTTTCAGTTTTATGTATCTATGTGGTGTGTGTGTGTGTGTGTGTGTGTGTGTGTGTGTGTGTGTGTCTAGGCTTGACCTCCTGACCTCGGCTAGGATTTTCAGCTCCCTTCTGTCTCCAGCCACACCCCCAAACAATCAATAACCCCCCCAACCCACCGCCGCTAGCTGTGACATGCAAATGACCCTTGCATATAATTATAAGATATGCCCTGAAAATAATAGGATAACCTCAGCCTCCCCTCTGCTTTTCCTTAAGACGTGCGCCAAGACACACACACACACACACACACACACACACACACACACACGCTCACATTGCACAAACAAAAGCAAAGACAACATCAACTCGTGCCCAGATGGACTCCAGTCAGTTGACCTCTACTCAGATCTGCAACAGACAAGCAAACAGACAAACAGACATCAAGATAAGTGCACTTGAGCCCCCCCCACTCATGCTCAACACACACACACACACACACACACACACACACACACACACACACACACCTCATCAATCATCCTGTTACTACCTCAAAACTGAAGCTTGCACCTTGGAGTTATGCTCGTGTCCAATAACTTCCACTTGTTTAATGCAGCATAAACGATAGAGACTGAGGTCAGCCTGTGTTTACTGTCTGAAGGTTTACTGTCTCTGAAGGGTATTCAGCATGTTGTCATTACTGGTTATGAATGATCAATCATATCTTGACTCTGCAGCTTTTTATATAAGAGCATCAATGAATGATCAATGTTTCTATTGGCCAATACACAAAACTATAGCATGAGACTGTTTTTTTTTTTTGATCAAGGGTTGAGTTAGAATTAAAGGTCCCATATCGTGCTAATTTTCAGGATTTTGTGTTTCTACTAGAACATGTTCACATGCTGTAATGTTAAAAAAAACACCTTCATTTTCCTCATACTGTCTGTCTGAATATACCTGTATTCACCCTCTGTCTGAAACGCTCCGTTTTAGCGCATTTCAACGGAATTGCAACGGAATTGCGTTGCTAGGCAACAGCTTGGGTCCATGTTTACTTCCTGTCAGCTGATGTTATTCACATACACTGCAACAGGAAATAATCTGGGACACATTTAGAAGGTTTACATTTAAAACCGTGTAATGATCTAATATATTGTATATTTGTGACATCACAAATGGACAGAAATTCTAACGGCTTGTTTAAAACGCACAATTTCTGAATACGGGCTGTGTGTGTTTCTCCGTATATTGAGCGTTTTGATAGTTTAACAGTATTTGTAAAGCACTTAAACCTGCTTCATGATATAAAAGACCTGAAGATCTCACTTTTTACAATATGGGATCTTTAAAGTTAGAAGATAACTGAGCTGGAGAGCTGAGACTTGAACCCGAGTCACACTTTAGTCACATAACTGAGTGGAGACTTGACTTGGACTTTTATCCACTGAGAGATACAGTTAAAAGCTCAGCGAAACGCTGACGTTGAACTTTTGATTATCTTGTAAAAACTACTGTTCCCAAAAGTGAAGAATGAACTTTCAACCCTCAAAAAAACATTCAATCTCAAGTTTTGACCTGCTACAAATAAAGACTGCAAAGAGCAAGCCTTGCATCACCACAGACCTTGAAGATTGAATTATTACACATATGTACTGAAATGACCCAGACTAAACCAGGTAAAACATGAACACAGCTTTGAAAGGAAAAAATGCTGTCTCAGTTTAACAGGACGCATTCAGAGACTTACCAGATTTGCAATTGATATCAACTTTGCCTGCCTGGCTTTGCATCAAGACTGTTAAAGGGGGGGTCCATTATTTTTGTTTTTTAGGTTTGTATATCATTCTGTATGTATTCAAATACGAACATTCAAATTTTGGTCAAAGTATGTATGTTTTTCCCAAGCCCTTCTAAGAACTTTTTCCCCACATGACCTGCCGTAGGCTTCTACATGATGACGTTGCTACATATAAACATATATCCTTATATTCTTATCCGTAGTCAGTGTATTACCTACAGTAAATCAGATGGCAGTCGGCACGCTCCCACTTTGGAGAAGCAGACAGGAGTACAGGCACGGAGGATGAGCAACGTACTGCTGTGGACGTCACACAATAACACGAACTAACGAACCGATGGATGCAGCGGTAGAACAGCAACTCCCGCGTTCTGAGAGGGAAAATTACTGTTTTTGTCAAAGAAGTCTGGTGGCTTTGAAGAGAGCAGAGATAACACCTTATCTGATGGCTAGGTAATGCGGTGAAAATATTATAAATATAGCGTACACCTAAACTGATATTAATTTTTATGAGTCTTTTTTCAGGTGGCTGAAATAAGCCGCTACATCTCGCTGTCAGACTCTTTTCAGACGGGGAACTGAAGCCGTTATATCCATCTATGCTCTCTTCAAAGCCACCAGACTCCACTGAAAAAAACAGTAATTTTACCTCGCAGAACACTGCAGTATACATGTACAAACAACCACACTTCAAACAACGAACTATCCCTTTCAGTTATTTCCAAACTTAGCTAACGTTGACTCAGCTAGTGCTAGCGTTCACATTATTCATAACCTTATTGATCAGCTCACTGTTGTCGCTGCTTTTTGCTAACGACTGAGTGGGCGTTTCCATTTGGAAAAACCCAGAAAAAGAAAGCAGATGGAGTCGACCTTTAAATAAAAAAGACAGTAAGTAAAGTGAGGTGCTACTTTGGTATCACACTGGAACTGGTATTGAACGATACTGAGTGGGAATTAAGACAAGAGGAAACAGAGTAAGTAAAGGAAATAGGATATAAGAAATGAGGACAACTTCATAGCTAGACAACAACTGGACTCATTACAGTGTATGCCACAGGGGGCCGTGCGTTAATTAACTTTGCCGTTGACCCCTACACACACACACACACACACACACACACACACACACACACATACACACACACACACACACACAGAGAGAGAGTACAGCCATGTCCTGTGGATATTGAACCGGGTGTGGGGGGGCAGATCTCACCCTGGGCACTGGGAGAGTTTGGTTTTCCAATCAAATGACAACAAAATAGCACACTCACACACACACAATACTGCTGTATGAGTCAGTAGAAACCAGTGGTCGGAGGGTCACATAAGTCATGAAGATGGAAAAACACTGATTAGTCACTAGACCAGAGGTCAGCAACCTGCGGCTCTTTAGCCCATCTCCAGTGGCTCCCTGTGGCTTTGACAAAAACTTATAGAATATATATAGAATATATAGAAATGAATAGGGATGGAACGGTTCAGGTAAAAAATCCAAAACCGTTCGGTTCGCTAGTCACGGTTTGGGTCGTCTATGCATCGTTCGATTCATTTGATATAAGTTATGACGCCAATTGTGTATTTTTTCATGTGTTGTAGCCCAAAGATATGACGCGTTGATGAAGCGTGACCCAGCCTCCTTCTCAGTTGGCACGGATAAGTGGCGAGTGTGGCTGTCAGTCAGTTAAAGGTCCCATATCCTGCTCATTTTCAGGTTCATACTTGTATTTTGTGTTTCTACTAGATCATGTTTACATGCTGTAATGTTAAAAAACAACAACTTTATTTCGCTCAGACTGTCTGCCTGAATATACCTGTATTCACCCTCTGTCTGAAACGCTCCGTTTTAGTGCATTTCAACGGAATTGCAACAGAATTGCGTTGCTAGGCAACAGCTTGGGTCCATGTTTACTTCCTGTCAGCTGATGTCATTCACTTAACACTGCAACAGGAAATAAACTGAGACCCGTTTAGTACGTTTACGTTTAAAACCGTGTAATGATCTAATATATTGTAGATTTGTGACATCACAAACGGACAGAAATCCTGACGGCTTGTTTCAAAAGCTCAGTTTCTGAATACGGGCTGTGTGTATTTCTCTGCGGATTAAGCGTTTCGATACTTTCACAGTATTTATATAGAACTTAAACCTGCTTTATAATATAAAAGCCATGAAAATCTCACTTTTTACAATATGGGACCTTTAAGGAAATGGCGAGTGGACACGATAAAGTACAGTTAGAGGATCCACCAGCATCGCTTCGCTCTGCTGTATTGGAGCATTACAGATTCAGTGTTACCTATGAAAATGACGAAAAAAAAGTGGTGGATAAAACGGCGACTGTGTAAGCACTGTGCAACACATTAGGTTTATGCTAGCAGCAACACTTCTCCTTCTCCCCGCAGCATTTAAACAGCGTCTACATGCAGATTCAGACAGGGTAAAAAACACAACTACAGCATTGGGGAGGTTTATAGTGAAAGATATGCCCGGAGGACGCTGGAATTCAGCATGTGATTAACGTAACGTTACTTGAGCCGCACTATAATATTCCCTCTCGCCGACACTTAAGCATCACAGTAATTCCAGCAGCACAATCCCTGTAATGTGTTTTATATTTATTAATTATTTTTAAATAACACAGTGGCACCGAAATCCAACCGTATTCCTTCCAAATACTTCACTTTTTGAGTGGAAAAACTAATCTTTCAATTACAGTAAGAGCTGATAATCAGGGAATTGTTATACTGTTCTTTTTTTTCTTTTTTTTAGTATAGTTCTGGTTGAGCTTATGCTTCAATTTATGTTGATGGCCTCATATTTATATGAAAATAACAAAGCTGCATTTTTTGTTTGCACTAATTACTGTAGAAGGTCTATTCTTTCAATTAAGATTTGACAATGATTTGACTTCTTTATGTAAGCCATACTTTTGTTAAGGCAAACATTTGTTAACTTATTTTTGCCAAATAAATGAAAAGCATGTTGAAACCGTTGAACCGTTCCACCCCTAGTGCATCCCTAGCCTTTACACTGAATAGTAAAATAAGTTTTAACATTTCAGTCAACTAAACTGTGTGTCATATCCTACGTACGTCTACGGCCCGTCACTTATCCTCTAATTTTGTCGATCCTCAATAGTATTGACTAGTCTTGAGTTTCACTAGCTACAGTAGGTTTCCAAATCCCCAAAAAAAAGAAAATGCTCAGAGGAAAATGGAGAATTTAATAGTGCGTGGACAGATTTGTTTGCTTTCTGCGGCGAGAAATTAGCAAACAACAAAAAAAAAGTAATTGAAAGATATTTTCCAGAACAAACACACTGGAAGCTCCTGTTGAAAAGAGCTTCCAGACAAGTCTCCTCAAGACGATTCTTCAGTGTCCCGCCTCTCGTTGGCACCTGGGTCCTCTCTGCATTAGACTTAATAGGGGGTGTTACCTTCATTATGAGGCTCAAATACGTTTTGCGGCTCCAGACAGATTTTTTTATTTATTTTTTTTGGCCAAAAATGGCTCTTTTGATAGTAAAGGTTGCTGACCTAGACTATGTAAAAGTGATGTCGGAGGGAGCTCCTCGTTGTAAGAAATGTAAATCCCAGTAGTTCCCATTCACATGTCAGGATTTGTGTGTGTGTGTGTGTGTGTGTGTGTGTGTGTGTGTGGGTTTCCAGACCTAATCCATGGTAAGCAGATACAGTATGTGGGCTACTATCAATAGGGCTTTGTCCAGTGGATGGATGATTGTGGATTGAGCCAAACAATATGGTGGAGGAGCAGACTGCAACTATTGTACTAACAGTGTCCAGCTCCTCTCCCTCTGAAATAAACACACAGCAACATCACGTTGTAGCGCAGAAGCTGAGAGACCCACAAGAAACCCTCCTATATGCATCACATCAAGGTGTTTCTACATGAGGATACGTTACAAAGCAAACAGACAGGAAAGATTCATCACCACATCTGTGCCAAGAACATCCTGTTTCCACACAGCAGTATCTCAACACCATTAATCCTTTTAACCCTCAGCTGGTTTTGCTTGATCTTTAGCTCCTTTTAATACAGGTCTACGGCGTCATCCCCACATATTGTATATTTTTATTATAACTCCGCCAAGGAGGTGATGTTTTCGGTTCGGTTGGTTTGTTTTTCAGCAGGATTACAGAAAAACTACTGGCCTGATTTTCATGAAACTTGGTGGAAGGGTGTAGCAGGATCCAAATCATGGGCGGATACACAACTTATTTTTCACTTTCCTTAACATTGCAAGATAGGGCTTGGCCTTGGGGGAGGTCTGCGCTCTCACAGTGCCCTTCTAGTTAAGATATTCTATGCGATCACTTGACATGAGTAGTATTATACAGTAGGTGTTGTTGTTGGAAAGTTTCTTCTTGATTTGGGTTTTTTTGTCTGTATATCCACAGGTTTTCAACATATCACAAATATGTCTATGTGAATAGTTAGAGGAAACTGTCAGTGTTCCCGGGAGAAATGAACCATGTTGATCAGACATTCGGTCAGTAAATGTGATGATACAGCAGCTTAAAGGTCCCATATTGTAAAACGTGAGATTTTCATGTCTTTTATATTATAAAACAGGTTTAAGTGCTTTATAAATACTGTTAAACTATCAAAACGCTCAATATATGGAGAAATACACACAGCCTGTATTTAGAAATTGTGCATTTGAAACAAGCCGTTAGGATTTCTGTCCATTTGTGATGTCACAAATATACAATATTTAGATCATTACACAGTTTTCAATGTAAACATTCTAAATGCTTCCCAGTTTATTTCCTGTTGCAGTGTGTGTGAATGACATCAGCTGACAGGAAGTAAACATGGACCCAAACTGTTGCCTAGTAGCGCAATTCCGTTAAAATTCCGTTGAAATGCGCTAAAACGGAGCGTTTCAGACAGAGAGTGAATACAGGTATATTCAGACAGACAGTATGAGGAAAATAAAGTTGTTGTTTTTTAACATTACAGCATGTAAACATGTTCTAGTAGAAACACAAAATACAAGTATGAACCTGAAAATGAGCACGATATGGGACCTTTAAAACAATAAAAACAAAATGTTACTGCCATTCTTTTTCTTTTTCTAATTAATGAATATGAGGCAGGGTCTATGTTCACTTATTTCAGCTATACCACTACAAAAATATTTGGTCAGTTTCTCATTTAACAGGAAATATTTTTAATTTTAACAAGATCATTTTCACATTATATCAAGATATATATGCAAACCAACCTATCAGGTTATAATGAGAAAAGTTTCCTGCTTTAAATAAGATGCATCAATTCTGTGTGGTAACGAGAAGAAGTTTCTTGTTAAAAATTTGGAACGCGTTGTGATAATGCAAAATAATATAACATGTAAAATAATAATAACATGAAAAATATTTAGTTATAATGTGAAAAGGATTTTTAATTTGTCATTTAAACGTTTTTTAGGAAGCCGTGCTGAGGGGGCAACAAAGCCGAGTCGCAGATCAAAGTCAGCTCTTTGCGGATATTGATCATCAACATCAATAAGATGAATATCTTTTATTACAAAATGTCCGGTGTAATCGGTAACACCAGGAAAATGTTCTCATCCCTACTTACAATGTCAGGTAACAGGACATTTTAACATTAGTTGTACATCTTGTTCACACTGAACTTGGTAAAAGTGGCTTCAAAGCTCCAAAAATGTGGAGTTTCACTCTCTTATTTCACTGGAACATTTTAAAAGGCTGTACTTGCAAACACACTTCTTAATTGTGAAAATGTATAATGTCTGTCAGAGAATTATCTGTGCGTCTGTCTATGCTCAAACTGATTGTTGTGGGGGGGGTTTTCTGCACAAGTCTCTCTTAAAACAACGTGTTCTAATGTGAAGTTGTATCATTTGATACCACCAGTGGCAGCACAAATATTCAAACCAGAACAACAATACCTCTGACACACACACACACACACACATGCATGGTCACACATGAACAGCCGCCTTCATCAGTATAAGGTAGCTTGCTAATTGAGCTATTTAAAAATGCATATGGGATAAAGGGAATAAAGGGTGGGAGAAGGAGGAGCATAGAGATTAAAAAATGTTAAGCAAGAGGGCGAACAAGTAAGTAGAATGAGTAAAATGCAGTGCAGTTCCCTGGAAGTGCAACAAGTGAGGAAACCTTGAACGTTCCCACAATCCACTGTTGTTTATTCCACTCTAATCAAGCGGCCAGCCAGCGAGCTGCTTCATTAGAACAAACAAGTTCAGGACGGGAGCCAAAGAGTGAGAGAGTGAGTGCTCGACGTGTCAGCTGCACCAGACAGTTTCTGAGGTGCAACGTTTTTTCAAAAATTGCATTGTTGTTAGTATAAATGAAGAACTGATCCATTTAAGACAGAAGAGTAATTTTCAAAGAGCCTGATCATTCAGTTGCCAGTCCTTGTCTTTGTAATTTAAGACTATTAGAGCCACTGTGAGGTAGGCTTGTCGCGGTTGTCGGTGTTACCGGTGTTACACGGTGGTCGTGCACGCACTGATTACATTACGTACCCACCACCTCCACCGTCGTTTCGCTGTTTTTACAGAAATAAAACCCATTTAGTTCATTTTCGCCTATCAGCACCGTGTTATCAGTCGATAGTCGGACGATGGACGCTACAAACTGACCGTGAATGCATCTGCTCCGTACGGAGTCTCAGCTCAGAGTAGCAGGAGTCATATTTCACTCACTGGATGAGAGAGAGTTGACAGACCGAGAGATGGCGGAGGATTTGGTGTCGAAGCGAAAAGCAAACGCGCCTATATGGCGCTATATTTCAGCTTTAAACCCAATGCTATAAGAGAACCATAACGTTAATGAGGTAATCACCGCGAGGACGGAGCGGTCACATATTCACCGTCATCTTTTACTGTAAAATGTCCGGTGTAATCGGTAACACCAGTGTCACAAGTTTAATAACCGGTGGGAAATTTTCCTCGTGTAACATCCCCAGTCTGTGAGGGAATAATATTGAAATATTTTGAGCATAGGGTTGTAATTTGAAGGCGTCATAATGTTCCAAGAATAAAGTTGTAATCTTAAAAAAAGTTGTTAATAACATGAGAAAACATTCGTAATGAGACAACTGCTTTAATTCTTTGTAGTAAACCTTTGAAAGCAGTCTATCATCTCAAGTGTCAATTGAGGGATGTGGGGACAGTGGATTTTGCTAACTTATGTTCACTATCAGCCGCCTGGGATCCCTGACCTCCAGGCAACCGAGGGTTTTGGTCAGGAGGCTAAGCCCAGGATGGAGCACTTGTGTGGGGCAGGCAGCGTAGACATCTGGCCTATCTGCTGGAGGTTGACTGGATGAAGCCAGTAAACGGGTAAACGGGTAAAATCACATTGAGCACTAGGAGAGCCAGCCAAGGGACAAGTGAGTCACACTCACACACACACACACACACACACACACACACACACACACACTGATGTGCTACATGCTAACCCAACTTGATGTTCAACCTAGTTCCAGTAAAGCAATAACTCTCAGGTTATTTGCACATTTGGGAAGAGAATCCCTCAAGGCTAAAACAACTAAACCACTAAATTTAGCCCTTTATAAAACTAAGGAAAACTGTCCTTATATTTATGATTAAGGTATTAATCACTAAATATAATGTTTACTGATGTAAGCAGACTGGTGTATATATATATATATATATATATATATATATATATATATATAATGTTTAAGAGATAATCAAGGGTGGTTTAAAAGGGCTGTTCCCCCCCTTTAGTCAGTAACACCATGTTCTTCACAAAGAACAAAAGCAGCTAGAGGGTGTGTGTGTTTGTGTGTGTGTGTGTGTGTGTGTGTGTGTGTGTGTGTGTGTGTGTGTGTGTGTGTGTGTGTGTGTGTGTGAGAGAGAGAGAGAGAGAGAGAGGAGAGAGAGAGAGAGAGAGAGAGAGTCCCATGCATGCACACAAAAACAACAACTGGTCAATGATGATCACATACTTCAGCTCGCTAAAGTTTGAAATAGCACATAATTATAAGAGCAGTACGAGCGATCCAGCAAGGACAGATTAGTAAATATGATTGATGTTTTGAACCTTCAGAGGAACTGTGTCTGTAGATTTGAGCGAGCACAAACGATTCATTTGCTTAATATCTTCCCAGCTGCTGCCTCTCAGTTTTATCAGTTTTGTGTCGCTTGTATGGAAACACTGGATTTCCCTTTGAGTAAAGTATCACCCTAGTCAAAGCCTGTTCCCACCGCAGGAACTTTAGGAACTTCAGGAACTTTACCTGTGTTTTTACTAGGGCTTAAATCATCAGGTAGCAAGCAAGACACTGGAGCTTGGCTCGGGTCTTGAGGAGTTGTAGAATTTATTCATCAACAAATACTGTAGTGATACTGCACCGCTACGCTCACAGCTATAATGTTACTGTTGCTCTCTCTCTCTCGACCGCACACTCGCTAAAGTAATGAGGATGATGGTCATCCCCATGCTCTATTATGTCTCATAAGTTGTTGCAGCAGTTTTTGGGTTGATACCATTTGTTCCACAGATTTGGTGCTAAATTTAACCATTTTTTTTTACCACTGGAGAATTGATAAAAAATGATCAATAATCCCTCCAAAATACCACATTAAGACACCAAGACCTTGAGGAACACAATAGAAAAAGACATGTTGTGATTTGGGATCAAATTTTCAAATTCTGACATTTGCCGATTTCTGCAAGAATTGCACTTCTGTTCAGGAAACTTCTCCGAAACCGCCTTACTGTCAATCTAGCTAGGAAAGCCATCCATCCTCTGAATGCTCTAGGTCTCTAGTTTGATCCATCCATCCTCTGAATGCTCTAGATCTCTAGTTTGATCCATCCGTCCTCTGAATGCTCTAGATCTCTAGTTTGATCCATCCATCCTCTGAATGCTCTAGGTCTCTAGTCTGATCCATCCATCCTCTGAATGCTCTAGATCTCTAGTTTGATCCATCCATCCTCTGAATGCTCTAGGTCTTTAGTTTGATCCATCCATCCTCTGAAAGCTCTAGGTCTCTAGTTTGATCCATCCATCCTCTGAATACTCTAGGTCTCTAGTCTGATCCATCCATCCTCTGAATGCTCTAGATCTCTAGTTTGATCCATCCGTCCTCTGAATGCTCTAGATCTCTAGTTTGATCCATCCATCCTCTGAATGCTCTAGGTCTCTAGTCTGATCCATCCATCCTCTGAATGCTCTAGATCTCTAGTTTGATCCATCCATCCTCTGAATGCTCTAGGTCTTTAGTTTGATCCATCCATCCTCTGAAAGCTCTAGGTCTCTAGTTTGATCCATCCATCCTCTGAATACTCTAGGTCTCTAGTCTGATCCATCCATCCTCTGAATGCTCTAGATCTCTAGTTTGATCCATCCATCCTCTGAATACTCTAGGTCTCTAGTCTGATCCATCCATCCTCTGAATGCTCTAGATCTCTAGTTTGATCCATCCATCCTCTGAATGCTCTAGGTCTCTAGTCTGATCCATCCATCCTCTGAATGCTCTAGATCTCTAGTTTGATCCATCCATCCTCTGAATGCTCTAGGTCTCTAGTTTGATCCATCCATCCTCTGAATGCTCTAGGTCTCTAGTTTGATCCATCCATCCTCTGAATGCTCTAGGTCTCTAGTCTGATCCATCCATCCTCTGAATGCTCTAGATCTCTAGTTTGATCCATCCATCCTCTGAATACTCTAGGTCTCTAGTCTGATCCATCCATCCTCTGAATGCTCTAGATCTCTAGTTTGATCCATCCATCCTCTGAATGCTCTAGATCTCTAGTTTGATCCATCCATCCTCTGAATGCTCTAGATCTCTAGTTTGATCCATCCATCCTCTGAATGCTCTAGGTCTCTAGTTTGATCCATCCATCCTCTGAATGCTCTAGGTCTCTAGTTTGATCCATCCATCCTCTGAATGCTCTAGGTCTCTAGTCTGATCCATCCATCCTCTGAATACTCTAGGTCTCTAGTCTGATCCATCCATCTTCTGAATGCTCTAGGTCTCTAGTTTGTGCTCGTAAAGTTTCATGAGGCTGTGATTATCCAAGAGGTCACCATAGGTCATTTTATAAAGTGAGGTCATGTTTCAAAAAATGGTCTCACCTCTGATTTGAGAAGTTCCGTGCCAGAGTGCCCTTACACATGGCCCTCCACACCGTTAACCTTCACTAAATCACGTGCAGATGACAGAAGGCTGCTACAGAATAACCACACACACCTCTACACACATCAGAAAGGTCGGTTGAGTATTCTGTCTGTTTATGAGAGAGACGTTGGATTACAGCGGCTCGTCAATCCACTGCCTCCTTTGCAACTTTTTCTTAGTTTCATGTTTTATTCTTGAAATGCTGACGGTGCAAACGCTGCTGTTTCACATTTTAAAATATGATTTAAACATTTATGACGTGAGCTGCAGTAGAATTAAAACTGAAATAGCGGCTTTATCAACACGTGTTATTATTTATTTCTATCATCATACACAAATGAAGAAATGAAATAAGAACCCACACCATCTGCCTCTCTGGCTGCACATTTGTGGCGCTCTGGGTTCATATTATGTTTTTCACATAAGATTCTGTTTCTGCACTTGAACAGCTTGAATCTGTTTTGTGTTGTGTCAGATATAAAATTAGGAACAGAGGAACAGACTGTCATAGAAAGAGAGGAAGAGAGACATAAATAGTGATTAAAGGCAGACAGTGAGAGACGGGGAGTGGAGAGGGAGCAGCTGCTGGAAGATGGAAGAGAGAGAGCGAGAGAGAGAGGCTCGCTGTCTTGAGGTAAACAAGACACACATCGGTAATTGAGCAACCGTTGCCATGACTACATTGATGCTGAATATCCGCCCATACCCAACCCTGGACACAAAAGCAAACATACACATTGACAGAAGGTGGACACAAGTCAAAACAACTCAGAAGCAGAAAAGTCTAAACAGCTTTCTAATGAGCATTTCCTTTCATATTAAATCTTTTATGTATTCAGTTTGTCTCACTGAGACTCGAGCCAGCCGGACGGCAACACCGACACAAATACACAATATGATTTAAACTGTCATTTGTAGGGAATAGAAATCGTTAAACGCATTTTCAGTCTGTTTTTGTAAAGGACAGAAGTAACTGAGTATATATTGTCTACGGATTATTTCAAACTATTTAGAACAAAAGGATTGCATGTAAAAGCTATCACATCCATTACAGTTATCATTACTCCTGGTCAGATGATCTGAAGATTCTGTAGCTTTAACATCAGTGAATAATTCAAATCATTCTAATTAATGCTAATAAACAGAAAGGGAAAGCTGCTCTCAGCTTCATATCTGGTGGCTTGAATCTTCTTTCAGAAATGTCTGAATGCTGCTTCATTTCTACATACCTTTATTATTTAAATCAAAAATTGAGACCATTTTTTTAAACTTGACCTCACTGTATAAAATGACCTGTGGTGACCTCTAGGATAATCACAGCCTCATGAAACTTTAAAGCTACAAACTAGAGACCTAGAGCATTCAGAGGATGGATGGATCAAACTAGAGACCTAGAGCATTCAGAGGATGGATGGTTTTCCTAGCTAGATTGACAATAAGGGGGTTTCTGAGCAGTTTACACAACAGAGGTGCTCGCCATCCAATCGCTGAAAAATGCAATTCTTGTAGAAATCTCAAAATGTCAAAAGTTTTTGATTCGGAATCACAGTGTGGTTTTTTCTGTGGTGTCCCTCAAGGTCTTGGTGTCTTAGGGTGCTTTCATATCAGGGACCCGGGCCCGGATCCGAGTACACTTGACCCCAAAGTCCAGTTCCTTTGTTTAGTGTGAACGCTTCGTACCGTATTGGGCACGGTTCATCGATCCGTATTCGAGTCCACTTGTAAAGGTGGTCTGGAGTACGGTTCATGTGTACTCGGGTACGGTTCGCATCAGGTGTGAAAGCCAACTGTACCAAAACACGGAAGTGGACCGCTAGTTAACGTGAGTAACGTTGTTATTTTATTTAGCTAGTTTAATTGTCTTCCTCCGAAGAACGAGAGCAGGTTGTAGAGTCGGCATATTTTCACATCAAACTCAGTGAGTTTATTTTGACCAAACCAGAGTCGGTGATTGTTGGAAAGACTAACGACGAGTTAAAATTATTTTTATTTTGTTTCTGTCGAGTTTGAATGAAGTGTTTTAAGATGCTCCGCCACTAGAACAGCTGATCTCAACATAAACAAATACACGTGGATGATGATGCAAGTGTACTCAGGTACGGAACAACTTTACTAATGTGAAAGCTGAGCGGAGAGGGGGGGGGGGGGGCAATCGTACTCGGGTGCAGTACGGATCAATCGTACCTAATATGAAAACGGGAAAAGGGATTTTTGATTATTTTTATCACTTCTCAAGTGGTAAAAATGGTTAAATTTAGCACCAAATCTGTGTAACAAATGGTATCAACACAAACCAACATTGCTGCAGCAACTTATGAGACACAAGTGAGCATGGGAATGGACATCATGTACTTCTATCATAATGTTCTATGCCCTTTTACACTTTCACAATTTATTTTAATTAATTAATTAATCAATCAATCAATTCATGTTTATTTCTGATTTATCACTAGAACAACTTGACACACAGTGCTGAGCAGCATCTCAAATTAATCTTCAGGTTCCCAGCTTTCAGATGATGTACACCACTTCTATGTGACATCTACTGCTGACCTGCTATCTCCCCCTAAAGACGCCCTGTACCCCCCTAAAGAAGAGGGGGGGGTCTCACTGCTGCGCCTGCTGTACGGGCTCCATAGATGCAGAAGATCGCCGGTCATTTTGTACTCGCAAGTCTAACTTTTTTTGGCTTCATGCACCACTGAGTAACTTTCATAGGAATGAACGGGGCCCCGCCTCCAGCGCTGTATCCAGTTCTCTCCGTACATTATGGTCTGTCCCTCTGCTGCGTGTTTATCTTTAAACAGCAAATAGAACAGGTGACGTGTGTGAAGTGTTGCCGCTGGATTCCAGACAACGTAGAAAGTCAGGAAACGGTTTGAGGGGTTAAAAAATGAGGGGGGGGGGGGGCAGGAGACAGCTGAGCCCACAGCAGACACAGTGACAGCAGGACATGTGTGTGTGTGTGTGTGCGTGTGTGTGTGTGTGTGTGTGTGTGTGTGTGTGTGTGTGTGTGTGTGTCCAGCAGGCCTAAAACATTTCTTCCCTGATTGTCAAGTCAAATAAAGGTTGTCGCGCGCCAAGCCTATTGTCCGTACACTGACCCCACCCCCCCCCCCCCCCGCCCAAAGAAAACCCTGCCTAACCACCATGCCTCACTCCCCAAATACACACACACACACACACGCACACACACACACACACACACGCTTCAATCCCCCATGTCTTTGTCTCCAGCAACAGGAGGTGTGGTTGTTTTTTCTACAGTTAATGAGCTGGCGGGGCCACGAGGGCCAAGCGGAGGCACGGGTCATTCATTCATTTAGCCCTTTAAGCCTCCTTGGCCCACTTCCCCCATACACACACACACACACACACACACACACACACACACACACAAACACACATATAACATTAGAGATACACTAATATTACTGTGGTGAGGAGAAAGCAAAAGTTTTACTCACACATGAAAAACACATCTCAACTTTCTGAAAACAAACATTGTGACACACTGCTCACAAACACACATCCACACACACACAGACACACACGTATCGCCCTGGCGTCTGGTGACACAATAGCTCCTGGTAGCAGCTGGTCAGCAGTAGCCATAGGAGTCACACACACACACACACACACACACTGACACACATGCAAACATGCAACATGTACAAGTCCCTGCATGTCTAATGACGTGCCAAGACGACACAAGAACAAGAGGAGACAACTTGACTGGCCATCTGTGGCACGGAGGCCATGTGGAACATCTGCGCTAATCAATAACACACTCACTCCCACACACATACATGCATGCATGAGGAAACATATGCATGCATGTATGTTGACGAGAGCAATTAAATGTACTATCTGCGGTATGTAAATAAATGCATGATTACATTCAAATATTTAAAAAAATATTTTAAAAATTCCTTGCAAGTGTCTTGAGTACATTTTTTAAATTTGTGCACACAAATAAGTCATGAATTAATGTCAATTTACTGCAACGGTCCACCAAAGGAGCAGAAGTTACTGTCTGTAGTATCGCTGGTCATTTAGGGAGCACCAAGAGAACTACCAGGAGCTTTGCAGCTGTATAAACACATACTACAAATACTACATTCCTTTATAATTATATCATTAGGTTATCAAATTCATTACCACGTACTACTTATTATTCATTGTTAGTGCCTGTTATTAAGGACAAGGCTGGTAAATTAAATAGCATGGATAATTATAGACCAGGAAAAAGTTAACACGGCACTGATATGTGTATCTATGCTCTAAAGGAAATGATTGCTAAATATGGAAGCCAAAACTCCACTGTGTTTATGTGCTTTATTGATGCATCCAAGGCCTTTGACAGGGTTAATCATAAAAATTATTCCTGAAACTGCTTGCCAGAGGTGTTCCAAAGTATATACTTAGAATACTAGTTTTCTGGTACTCACATCAAACAATGCAGTTTAAATGGAGCAATGTGGTATTTTGTCTCCTATTTTGTTCAGTGTGTATATGGATGACCTATCGAAACAACTGAATGGGTGTAACACAGGCTGTCTTGTTGGAAAATCTGTTATCAATCACATAATGTATGCAGCAATTACTGAAGGTGTGCTCACAGTACGGTAAAGACATTAAATTGAATGCCAAAAAGAGTAATGTGATGATAGTCAGAAGTAGAGAAGATAAAAGATTAGTTCTTCCTGTTTTTCACTTGGCCATCTCCTCACTGATGACTGGAGTGATGACATAGATATCTATCGACAGTGCTGTAAACTATACGCTCAGGCAAATACTGTGTGTTGCTTCGTACGTTCAGTATGTGTTCTGTAAATGTAAAATGTTCATTATTTAGAGCCTTTGTATACAGCTCATCTTTGGTGTAGCTACAAGAAAAGTAGTATGCGAAGACTCGTAGTGGCTTACAGCGATGCTATGAGGTTGTTGCTTCAGATGGCATAGTGCCTGTCAGCTGTTTGTGTCCTCTGGTGTTCCCACATGTGAGGCACTTTTAAGACATTTGATGTATAATTTTATTTGTCGCTTGGATGAGTCAGAGAACAGCGTCATAGAGGCTTTAACCAGCCCGAGCAGGAGCTGCACTCGGTACTCAGAAAACACTGGTGAGATATGAATGGCCTACATATGAACTGAATGATGTGATCTTATCTTGTATGTTTTTGTTTCTCTTTTCTTTTATTGCTATGGACCCTCCTGTGTGTCTGAAATAAAGTTTGAATTGAACATCTTATCCCCTCCGTGCGTTTTTATACAGTTGTGATGCTACAATGGACGCGGTTTAAGCAGTACTGCGATCAGTTACATGCACAGTTACCAATGTGTAGCCTTCAGTGCAACATACACATACACACATGTCATTTGACATGCATTAGTTGATACACACACTGGACGCGTCGCAGAGACTTAAGAAGTGGTCATGGTCAGGTAGTCAGGTAGTCAGGTACGGGCAGGATAAGATATATAAGATCTGTTAGATCACCTCTGGCAAACTTCCGACTTACTGAAGCCAGAAGTCTGTAATGTGATTTTAAAGAATAAAGGAAGCTGCAGTGACCACTTTCAATTAAATAGCAAACACATGGCCAACATGCTGCCCTGTTAATAATGATGTAATGTATTATTGTCGTACCTGTTGTTGCTGTTGTGATTCAATGTTGTGTTGTTACGTGTTGATGCTGCTGTCTGACCCTGTCTTGGCTACGTCTCACTTGTAAAAGAGGTTTTAATCTCAATGTGACTTCCTAGTTAAATAAAGGCTTTGATGATGATGACACTGTTTGAGGATGTGAATGTGATTAAAAAAAAAAAACAGCTGTTTTTCTGGAGCATTAAGATGCATCAATGGTGTATCCTCACCAGAAGTCACTCTGCTATCACGCCATGGACGATCTCAATGAACCTTTTCCATTTAATGCAGTTCATTTTTGATTTTCAGTGGAGACTCGGGGCTATATTTCAGTACATATTTTGCTCCTTAAACAACATTGTATTATCTTTGCTGTTTAACATTTGTCCACATATTACTGTAATAATGTTGAAATTATTTTGTAATAAAGTCCATCATGATAAAACTCAATAGCAGCAAAATTATAATAATTTTAAAGGTGCTAAATGCGAGATTCGGAGCATTTCAATTGCCTCCACACGGCTCTCAACATGGCGATGGCCATTGATGAGGGATGGCGTTATCCGCTGTAACCGCCGTATAAAAACAGTACAGAGCGACGGCCGTGAGCTAGCCAGTGGGGCACGCTTACGTGCACTAAAACGCACACGTGGCCGGACCGGCTACGTCAACAAAGCACAGAGAAGCTCTGATTCCAACACACACAGAGGGAGAGAGACTTCATTCTCTGCTCAGGTAGACATTACTCCTCTATATCTTTACATACACAATAGATGTTTGCTGCTATATTAATGCTCTGGATATCGTATAGAGAACCTTAAATAATATTAGCATGGCAGACTGACAGTTACAACTAACAATCAGTAAAATGAGTGCAAAGAGATTTTTGTCTTTGATAAAAAAAAGCTAATTTTCTCCGGCAAATTGTCGCATTAGTATTCCACGTGTTGGATGTCTGATTTTATATAAAAGACAGTGAATATGAATAATTTTAATTTCCTCACATTGTCTTCACATGGAAATCAACGATATCTGTAAGTGTGCTGCTGCTTATAAAGACATCAGGATTTGGTGAAGAGGAATTGGATTACACACACACACACACACACACTGGATAGGTACTTAAGTGCACACACACACACACACACACACACACACACACACACAAACCTCCCCCACTTCTGGGAAACACCTGCAGCCATGCTTGTTATTCTGGGGAACAGAACACATGTGCCAGAACACGGTTCACACAGCTCTTAACCAATTAGACTAGACTGCTCACACACACACTGACACACTAACACACACACACACACCTCCTCCAACACTACTTATCTGCTTTAACAAAACAACATGCATCTAAACCTTCAGTCTCGAGTCTCACTCTATTCATTAGGACTTAATTAACAGACCGACGAGAGGCAGCTGAGAGGAACACAAAGACACACAAACTGCTTTTAGAAAATACTTTCTTTCTTTTTTTTTTACTCATGAAGTGTCCAAAATGTAGAGAATACATCCTCTGGGGAGCGAGAATGTGCTCAGTACATTTCACAGCCTGTTACATATTTATATTTCTCACATACAGGTGGACTTGTTAGCCTGATGGTGGCGATATAGAGTTGAGGTCTGTGGTTCACCAAAAACATGATTAATGATCCTCTGGGGACCATGAACATGCAGAGTATATCTCAATGCAGTCTGGTTAGTAGATGTTGAGTTATCAAAGTGTTGGACAGACAGATGGATAGATGGATTGGCAGATGGAGCTCAAAAATGTGCTTGTATGTGAGGTGTCATACGGGCCTGTTTTATAGGAAAGGTGGGCCACCTCACCTGAAGTAAAGACCATCTTCACTAACATCACAAAACATGTATATATTATTACAAAACAAAACATCATCTTTGAGGAAACGCCATATGGTTAATGACTTTGGCTGCTGTGTACTATTACTGTGTAATTTCCTAACTAAATGGATCACGTGACAGGATGTGTCAGGATCTGGGTGGCTCACCATCTCCTTTCTCAGGGAAAAACCCTGCAGGTTATTTTCTTTTTATAACTACTAGTGCCGTGTCTGTAGGTGTGAACGCACTCAGGACGCATTGAGATCGGATCTTTCAGACCACATTCAGAGGTGGTCTGGGCCACATATGGCCACATTGGTAGTGAATGTGTCCTGGGTCACTTTAAGGACCGCCTACTCTACTGACGCGGGTCTCTGAGCTCCTCAGGTGAACGGACAGGCAGACACGAGCGCTTGTCTACCTCGTAGCATGGAAACAGCCTCTGTGCTCTACTGTATCCTGTCTGTATTTTATTAAAATATATCTTCTCTATAGGCTACATATCTACAGACTATCAGACCGGGAACAGGAAGTGCATTATTATCATACTGTCGGAGATGTGTCGGTGTTTTTGTTCCGCTGCTTTGCACGGAGCTGACACTCTCCCTCTCACCCGCCCTCTCACTCTCCCTCTCACCCGCCCTCTCACTCTCCCTCTCACCCGCCCTCTCACCCGCCCTCTCACCCGCCCGCTCACTCTCCCTCTCACTCTCCCTCTCACCCGCCTGCTCACTCTCCCTCTCACCCGCCCGTTCACTCTCCCTCTCACCCGCCCTCTCACCCGCCCTCTCACCCGCCCGCTCACCCGCCCGCTCACTCTCCCTCTCTTCCGCCCGCTCACTGTCCCTCTCACTCTCCCTCTCACCCGCCCTCTCACCCGCCCGCTCACTCTCCCTCTCTTCCGCCCGCTCACTGTCCCTCTCACTCTCCCTCTCACCCGCCCTCTCACCCGCCCTCTCACTCTCCCTCTCACCCGCCCGCTCACTCTCCCTCTCACCCGCCCGCTCACTCTCCCTCTCACTCTCCCTCTCACCCGCCTGCTCACTCTCCCTCTCACCCGCCCGCTCACTCTCCCTCTCACTCTCCCTCTCACCCGCCCTCTCACCCGCCCTCTCACCCGCCCTCTCACCCGCCCGCTCACCCGCCCGCTCACTCTCCCTCTCTTCCGCCCGCTCACTGTCCCTCTCACTCTCCCTCTCACCCGCCCTCTCACCCGCCCGCTCACTCTCCCTCTCACCCGCCCGCTCACTCTCCCTCTCACCCGCCCGCTCACTCTCCCTCTCACCCTCCCTCTCACCCGCCTGCTCACTCTCCCTCTCACCCGCCCTCTCACTCTCCCTCTCACTCTCCCTCTCACCCGCCCTCTCACCCTCCCTCTCACCCGCCCTCTCACCCGCCCGCTCACCCGCCCGCTCACTCTCCCTCTCTTCCGCCCGCTCACTGTCCCTCTCACTCTCCCTCTCACCCGCCCTCTCACCCGCCCGCTCACTCTCCCTCTCACCCGCCCTCTCACTCTCCCTCTCACTCTCCCTCTCACTCTCCCTCTCACCCGCCCTCTCACCCGCCCGCTCACTCTCCCTCTCACCCGCCCTCTCACCCGCCCGCTCACTCTCCCTCTCACTCTCCCTCTCACCCGCCTGCTCACTTTCCCTCTCACCCGCCCGCTCACTCTCCCTCTCACTCTCCCTCTCACCCGCCCTCTCACCCGCCCTCTCACCCGCCCGCTCACCCGCCCGCTCACTCTCCCTCTCACCCGCCCGCTCACTCTCCCTCTCACTCTCCCTCTCACCCGCCCTCTCACCCGCCCGCTCACTCTCCCTCTCACCCGCCCGCTCACTCTCCCTCTCACTCTCCCTCTCACTCTCCCTCTCACCCGCCCTCTCACCCGCCCTCTCACCCGCCCGCTCACTCTCCCGCTCACTCTCCCTCTCACCTGCCCTCTCACCCGCCCTCTCACCCGCCCTCTCACTCTCCCTCTCACCCGCCCTCTCACCCGCCCGCTCACTCTCCCTCTCACCCGCCCTCTCACCCGCCCTCTCACCCGCCCGCTCACTCTCCCTCCCACCCGCCCTCTCACACGCCCTCCCACCCGCCCGCTCACTCGCCCTTTCACCCGCCCTCCCACCCGCCCGCTCACTCTCCCTCCCACCCGCCCTCTCACCCGCCCGCTCACTCTCCCGCTCACTCTCCCTCCCACCCGCCTGCTCACTCTCCCTCCCACCCGCCCTCTCACACGCCCTCCCACCCACCCGCTCACTCTCCCTCCCACCCGCCCGCTCACTCTCCCTCTCACCCGCCCTCTCACACGCCCTCCCACCCGCCCGCTCACTCTCCCTCTCACCCGCCCGCTCACTCTCCCGTTCACTCTCCCTCCCACCCGCCCTCTCACCCGACCTCCCACTCTCCCTCTCACCCGCCCTCTCACCCGCCCGCTCACTCTCCCTCTCACCCGCCCCGCTCACTCTCCCTCTCACCCCGCCCGCTCACTCTCCCTCTCACCCGCCCGCTCACTCTCCCTCCCACCCGCCGCTCACTCTCCCTCTCACCCGCCCTCTCACACGCCCTCCCACCCGCCCGCTCACTCTCCCTCTCACCCGCCCGCTCACTCTCCCGCTCACTCTCCCTCCCACCCGCCCTCTCACCCGCCCTCTCACCCGACCTCCCACTCTCCCTCTCACCCGCCCTCTCACCCGCCCGCTCACTCTCCCTCTCACCCGCCCGCTCACTCTCCCTCTCACCCGCCCGCTCACTCTCCCTCTCACCCGCCCTCCCACCCGCCCTCTCACCCCCCCGCTCACTCTCCCTCTCACCGGCTCACTCTCCCTCTCGCCCGCCCGCTCACTCTCCCTCTCGCCCCCTCTCCTCCCCGGCTCTCTGCATATACAGTACGATAACCTTATATTTTATAATTCACGTATATGTAGGATATTACGACTGACATTCCTGTAATATTACGTCACAACGTCTGCTGTATTAGCCGTGTGTTTACTACGTGTTTATTAGCATATCGAGCGGGGAAGTGAGATCGGATCACAAGTGGTCACTGGAGACGAATGTTAACACCAGGTGTGAACAGAGCCTAACACTGCTTGATAATACAACAGTGTGGTGATGCAAGTTAATTTATTATGATCAATAAAAGTTTATCTTCCTAAACGTTGAGACACCTCATATGTAGGGAACACAGACATTTCCCTGCTGATTACTGAGCACATATGTACTGTAGCTAAGTAGCCGACTGAGGCCTTGTGCAAGCGTTTCACCATCGCTGCTACAACTCCTTCGTCCATTGATACACGTGGTCCTGTAAACTTTTTTTAGAAGAGGCCAATGCTTACCCACATAGTAGGGCTATGATCCACTCATATCCACTTACTAGTGTAGCCTTCTCTAAATTCAGAGCAAGTCTAAAGTCTAAAGTCTTTGTGAGCGGAGAGATCAGATCAGATCTGCAGAGTCTGAAGATGAAGATGATGATGATGATGTGAGAAAGAAGAAAAGAAATGGCAGAAAAAGGAAAACTGACAAACTGAGACAAGGAAAGAAAGTGTGTGTGTGTGTGTGTGTGTGTGTGTGTGTGTGTGTGTGTGTAGGTGGTTGGGTGACCTATATGTGTCAGTGCAGTGTGTAGCAGACCCCTGGGCTTGGGTTATATTTGGTCATCACACATGGTAACTCAACCAGCAAGGTCACACACACACACACAGACACACACCCACACACACACACTTGAGTCAGAAACAGAATCATTGCCATCATGTCAGTGGTATATTGAGCTACACCTGGTTAAATGAATCCTCCACCAGTTCAAACTGCAGATGAGTCCAATCAGAAGTGTTAACGCTCTTCTGAAATTAAAGTCTACAAACTGAGACTGAACTGTTGGAAGACAATCGTTATTCAGTCAGTCAGTCAAGTTACATGCTTCATAATTATCTGCTTGAAAAAAACCAGCAAAAATTCTGTCCTCAAAACCAAAAAACAATATGGCTTCAGTCAGCCCTGCAACACCATCCCATAATGAGCAAAGCAAAATCTGTGCTCTGATGAGCATCAAAAGGAATCGGTTTGGGATCGATGTTTCATTATTGTAAAATAAAGGATTGACCATCAGTCATTAGTCTTTGCTTCTGATCTCAGAACAGAAAGAGAACAGGGTAAATTCTGTTAATGTCAACTTTTCTCTCGACTATTGACCAAATTCTAACTCTGAGTCAATTTCAGACATTCATACATGTACCAATTAGACAGAAAAACTCCCTGCAGCTTTATATATTTCTTAGCTACAATAAGTAATTATGCACAGCACAGTGTCCTGGTATAAGAAAATAATTCCACAACACAAAGAGTCCAATATTTTCTATATAAGACCCCTTGGAGCACCATCGTAATGATACCAGTCACTTAACAGAGTAACAAAGAAAAGCTTTTAAAACTTTGCATGTTAGTTTGTATTAATGGTTAACTGGTACAGCAGTGTGACACATCAGCACGTTACTATAGTTACCTTTAGTTTAATATACCTGACCTTACCTAATGGTGAGAATGGTGGTTAAAATATGTCGTTTCGTTATGTAATAAGAGACACCTGTCGGCCACAGTATTGGTATAATACGAAAGGATCATTATACTGACTTTTTCTTGAGGGTTCCATATACAGCATCGGCCATGTGAGGTAGTTCAGTATTGCCGCAAGTTTTCCGTCTGCACACTTGAATGCACCGTGGTCATCAGAAGACAGCACACATGATCTGACTGTGCTGCACCACATAGGAATTACATGTGTTACTCTGAATGGTATTAGGTGAAAGATCAGTCTATATTAGGGCTGACCTCCATCACTCACACACTGTTAACCTGTCAACACTGGGCCACCACCGTGTGTGTGTGTGTGTGTGTGTGTGTGTGTGTGTGTGTGTGTGTGTGTGTGTGTGTGTGTGTTGAAGGTCACAAGCTGAAGTGATTGTCTGGGTTTAATGTCCTTGACTCCTCTCTAATCCCTACCTTGACATTCAATTCTGACCCGCTATGCTCCATTTACCTCAGATTACTGTACACACAGGCCCGGCAGTACTGCAAGCACATACACACACATACACACATGTGATGGAGGTTAAAACAGATTACTTTGACCTTACATTAGAGGTGCAGTTGAGCGTGTTGTATGCATCTATCTTACTTTTTTTACCATGCAATGTGAGTATACAGTCGAATAAACACTTCCAATGTACTCAGTGAGTCAGTTTAATATGAGAATTTCTTATGAGCTCCAATTGGTTCATTTCTAACGCTTACCACATCATCTTCCCATATGGGTTGAAGTCAAGTGTTTTCATCAATTCCTCAATTATTTTATGAGCTTAAATAACTCAATTTAAAAGATTTATATGTTAAAGCCACAAAGTAGTGTATACACATCCCAAATTTAAATCGTGTGTTGGCAAAAAGAAAAAAAGGTGTATAGAGGCTCCCAACAAAATATTTATTAAGTACAACTAACAACAGTTATTGGTCAACTGTTGAGTATTACCTAATAAAGATGTAAAGTCTGAACATCAACAGATTGATATTTAAAGGACTAATTGGTAAATGGACTTTGTTTACAAAGCGCTTTACAGTTTGCCTGTTATTCATCCATTCACTCGCACACCGAGGTCAGTACCACGCAACGTACTGGTCTAACCATCTGGAGCAACGGGGTTCAGTGTCTTGTCTTGGACCCTCACGTTGCCTTACCTTGAAGGCACTAAATAATAACTTTAAAATAGTAACATTTAGATTACAAACTAAGAGATACAGACAGGTGACAAAGTAACAACCAGTAAAGCGTCGTCCACACTGGGAACGTCAGCAGCGCGTGGCGGCTGCGTTACCTGTTGTTTTTTATTTTGGCGTCCGTGTTAACAGGTTAGAGCAGCCACACTGCCCGCGTGAGACGCACGTCTCAGCTTTGTAGAGATTCGAGGTCTCGCCTATTTTTTAAGCGAGCCGCGCGGTTCACAGCAACAACAGACAGTGAAGGTGATCTATTGACTGCATATTGACATCATATCAGCAACATTACTACAGTTTACATGTCTCTATCTGTAGAAAATGTTACGGAGATGAAAAAAAGTAAAGACTTATTTTTAAATCAACACTTCCTGCTTTCATTTCAAAATAAAAGCCCTCAAGCGTTTTTCCTGTGGACAGAATTCCTTAATTTGTTAACACATGGCTTTTATTCTGAAATATTTGAAGGACAGTGTTGTAGAACATGCAGTGACTTGCAGAGCTCCATGAATGAATATAGTACGGGGTTTAAATTGTGGATTATTACTATTATTTACAAATTACCACACGTTTCCTAACCTTTCTCTGTCTAAAATAAATACAAATGATATTTATAATGAAATTAAATGGACATTATGAAAGGCAAACTCTATGTAGAAAGAAAGGGCTGACAGCAGCAGCAGAAACGCAGCTGGTCTGAACACCCGACGCGTGAATCACGCAGCCGCCACGCAGCATTTTTTTTTTTTCATTTCATTTGTCAGCCATCTGTATATAAATTATCTGAAAATTGAATCCCTAATAGTTGGTACTCATATTGGTCCGAATCACTACAGTGATTCTATATCGAGCTATTATTGAAAAGTACTACACTGTACTGTATACGCAAACTGGTAATTTCAGATTCTGCATTCATATGCAGAATCTGTAACGGGACAAGATTTTGGTAACGGAAGTGTTCTCGTTTCCGTTTGAAGTCTGTTTGCAGTCTGAGTAATATCGACCAATCACGTTCAAGCAGGCTTTGGTTGAATACAGGTATAGAGCTTGTGAGGAGAGCAAAAGAGGCGGAAAGTATTGGCCGAAATACAATCACCAGCTATCGTCTGAACGAGGATTTAGCTTTTTATTGGTTTAAAATGAGCTTGTAAACTGGCTACAATTCTACAACTCTACAATTTCATTTAGCAGACGCTTCTACATCTGAGAGTTCGACTACTGGCTACTTGCGGTCATAGACGTCGTCTCTCATCTCCAACTCCATTCTCGTGTCTTAAGTTGCTAATCGGGATGTAAACAATTAAGTAATGTAATTAACAATTAAGGTAGTGAAGTCTTGTCCCGGATATCCGCTGGCTACACCGGAACCCCCGAAATATTGCCTCTTGCCCCGAAACATTGCCTGTTGCCCCGAGGCTAAATCGTTGTCAGACCGATAGCCGATGGCTTTTTTCTTTAGGCAACACTGCAGGATTTATCTTTAATCCAGCGCTACTGACCTTCAACGTTATGGCCATGAACTTTAGCGAGGTTTACCACAATACAACTGTCCACCGTGCCCTTATGAGCAGCCTCAATCACACAGCAGTGTGTGTCTTCATGCGTGCTTTCACTCCAGCTCATCTTCTATCCATCCCGGTCTATCTGTATATTCTAATGTCCCAATCATCATTCAACCAAAGACAAGTCTAGATACCCACTTTTCTCAGAAGTACGACCTTTGAGGTGATTGGCCTGCCATCCTGACTATGGCCGGGCCTGTCCAATCAAATTAGGGGATGGCCTGGGCTGACCTAATTAAGCGCATTGAGATAACAAGGTCCAGGCGATAATTGGTGGGCGAGGACCGCAGGAACAGACGGGTGACCTCCGGAAAACTCATCTGCTTTCATCTCTCATCTCTTCCGACATTCGTCTTCCACTGCCTTGCTTTTCTTACCTCTCTCCATCAGTTTATTCTGTCATTCATTTGCTCATGTACCTGTGTCTGTATATCAACGGAGTGAAACGAATTAGGGATGTTAGCATTTTGCATTCAGTAGATTTATTTTAAAATTAACTAAAAGTTTACAAATTAAGTACTTTTCAAGGCCATTTATAATCAATTTGTCATACTCATTTATAGGGACAGTTCTGTTCACCACAAATTTAAACTCTGACCAAATGAACCACCTTCATACCCATGAAAACTCCCATATTGTTTAATAAACTTAATGTACAATTACTTACATACATGCATACATTTTGTATGCTGAACAAAAGGTGTGGGAGAAAAGCAATGACCTTTTTATGCTTTTTTTTTTTTGCAGCTCTCACCAGCCAGACTCCATTTACGTCACTTGTTTGGGAGACGACTGAGCTAGACCTGCAGCAGGGAGAGTGGTTAGACTCAATTTACCATAAAGTACTGGCCAAAAAAAGGCAGTTCAGACAGAACAACTGATTTTCTGAATGCTTGCTGGGAAAACCGTAGAAGAGAAGGACTCATCACTCAGCTCTGACTCACTCTGACGGTCAGCCTGGGGCCAGTGGGTGATGACTGAATTTTAAATTTAAGGTGAACAGTTCCTGTAAGACCAGTTTCCCCCCTGAAAATCAGCCTGATGCAGAATCACATCATATGACAGCACTCTTGAAAAGTATAATTTTAAGACCTCTAGAATCCATTTTAAGCATTCAGTCATCCATGATTTTGGTTATCAAAGAATGTAAAAGGGCCATATGAAGTAAAAGGGTAGTTCTTGTAGTGTAGGAACCACTGAGAATTATCATTCACTTCACAGACAGTCTTGTTAGCATTTGTTATGCTAGGTTGCTAACATAAGTTAGAAATCACACAAAACAGTTTTAAAAGTCCTAATTCTTAGTTTGTTGGAGAAAAAAATGAAGTTGGCCTGAGCAGCGATAGCCACTGTAGGGTTGGGAGATTGGACAAATATATCGGCTAGTACATCACCGGTTGTTTCTTTTGGGCGATTTTTTTGGTAATGTCATTTTATTTCGCTAATTTAATGGTCTGCTTCCAAAGAACGAGAGCCGCTCAGTCGCTGCTCTGCAGGCTGAGAGAGAGAGAGAGAGAGAGAGAGATGGGGTGGAAACAGCGTGTAGAACCGGCATATTTTCACATCTAACTCGGTGAAATAAGGGTTTATTTTGACCAAGCCAGAGTTGGTGATTGTTAGAAAGACTAACCAGGACGGTTTCGGTGAGTTTTATTTTGTTTCTGTCGAGTTTGAATGAAGTGTGTTTCACAATGCTACAGGGGAGTGCGTGCCGCACCGCACACACACACTCACACACACACCTGCGCGAATATATCAGCAATCACCGGTTGTTGGGCTGACGGTGGCCAGTTGGAAAACAACTTTCAGACCATATATTAAATAGTGATCTTTTCGAACCCTTTCAGTCTGCCTTTAGGGCCACTCTACTTACTAAAGTCATAAAAGATCTGCTCCTAAACATGGATTCAGATTCCACCTCGGTGTTTTTACTACTGGATCAATAGTGCAGCTTTTGACACTATTAATCATCGAATACTCCTTGACCAACTGGAAAACAAATTTGGCGTCTCTGGGCTTGCTGGTTACAATCTTATCTATCTGAAAGAACGCAGTGTGTCTCTTTTAATAATACGACATCGATATTGAGGTCTCTGAGGTGAAATATGGCGTACCTCAGGGCTCTGTTCTTTGCCCTCTGCTGTTCTCCCTATATATCGCATTCATCATCATGAAATTTCCACTGTTACGCTGATGACACACAGCTGTATTTGCCGATAAAAGCAGAGGATCGATCCCAAATTATTAAATTAGAGGCCTGCCTGTCTGCGTTGAAAAACTGGATGTCAAGTAATTTCTTGCTCCTAAATTCTGATAAAAGTGAGATGCTGGTCATTGGACCTGCTCGACACAGACATCAGTTTGATCAGGTAACAGTAACTCTAGATAACTGTGTGATATCCTAGAGTTCAACAGTTAAGAATCTTGGCGTCATGTTTGATTCAACTCTCTCTTTTGATCAGCACATTAAAGACATCACAAAGATCGCTTTCTTTCACCTACGCAACATCGCTAAAATCAGGTCTTCTTTATCCATGGCTGATGCAGAGATTCTAATCCACGCCTTTGTATCTTCCAGACTGGATTACTGTAATGTTTTGCTCTCAGGTCTGCCTCGTTCTAGTACCAGAAGCCTTCAAATGGTTCAGAACACTGCAGCAAGAATCTTAACTAAAACTAGAAAATTTTACCATATTACACCAGTTTTTAGCTACATTACACTGGCTCCTGATCCATGTTAGATCAGATTTTAAAGTGTTTCTGATGACCTATAAAATTGTAAATGTAAAATGATCTCCTTAAACCGTATACTCCAATCAGGACTCTCCGCTCTCAGAATACAAGGCTCCTGTCTGTATAGAATAACCTCCCTATAGACATCAGACAGTCTGATTCTGTGGAGGCCTTTAAATCCAAACTCAAAACCCATCTTTTTGCCCTAACTTTCAATTAGTTAGTTATTCTTTTATTATCCGGTTGGTGGGTTGATCTCAGTCTCAATGTATAATTTCAGCCTAGTAGTCCTGCTGATGAGAATAATATTAACTTTAAGCCACTGCCTCTCAATAACCCTCTGTTGTTTATGTCCCACAGAGGTGGTTGTGTTGCTCGGACTCTATCTATTTGGCGTGGAGAGGAGGTTGTGTTGCTCGGGCTCTATCTATTTGGCATGGAGAGGAGGTTGTGTTGCTCTGGCTCTATCTATTTGGCGTGGAGAGGAGGTCGTGTTGCTCTGGCTCTATCTATTTGGCGTGGAGAGGAGGTCGTGTTGCTCTGGCTCTATCTATTTGGCGTGGAGAGGAGGTCGTGTTGCTCAGGCTCTATCTATTTGGCGTGGAGAGGAGGTTGTGTTGCTCTGGCTCTATCTATTTGGAGTGGAGAGGAGGTCGTGTTGCTCAGGCTCTATCTATTTGGCGTGGAGAGGAGGTCGTGTTGCTCTGGCTCTATCTATTTGGCGTGGAGAGGAGGTTGTGTTGCTCTGGCTCTATCTATTTGGCGTGGAGAGGAGGTCGTGTTGCTCTGGCTCTATCTATTTGGCGTGGAGAGGAGGTCGTGTTGCTCTGGCTCTATCTATTTGGCGTGGAGAGGAGGTCGTGTTGCTCTGGCTCTATCTATTTGGCGTGGAGAGGAGGTTGTGTTGCTCTGGCTCTATCTATTTGGTGTGGAGAGGAGGTCGTGTTGCTCAGGCTCTATCTATTTGGCGTGGAGAGGAGGTCGTGTTGCTCTGGCTCTATCTATTTGGCGTGGAGAGGAGGTCGTGTTGCTCAGGCTCTATCTATTTGGCGTGGAGAGGAGGTTGTGTTGCTCTGGCTCTATCTATTTGGAGTGGAGAGGAGGTCGTGTTGCTCAGGCTCTATCTATTTGGCGTGGAGAGGAGGTCGTGTTGCTCTGGCTCTATCTATTTGGCGTGGAGAGGAGGTTGTGTTGCTCTGGCTCTATCTATTTGGCGTGGAGAGGAGGTCGTGTTGCTCTGGCTCTATCTATTTGGCGTGGAGAGGAGGTTGTGTTGCTCTGGCTCTATCTATTTGGCGTGGAGAGGAGGTTGTGTTGCTCTGGCTCTATCTATTTGGTGTGGAGAGGAGGTCGTGTTGCTCAGGCTCTATCTGTTTGGCATCAAGAGGAGGTCGTGTTGCTCTGGCTCTATCTATTTGGCGTGGAGAGGAGGTTGTGTTGCTCTGGCTCTATCTATTTGGTGTGGAGAGGAGGTCGTGTTGCTCAGGCTCTACCTGTTTGGCATCGAGAGGAGGTTGTGTTGCTCTGGCCCTATCTGTTTGGCGATGCCTGGAAGCTGCTTGACATCCTCCTGGATCCACCCTTCACATATGTTCACATTATATGTATTATTTTTTGTCATATGGATTGTCTATGTTGTATCTTAATTACGTTGTTACTCTGTACACACGACATCTATTGCACGTCTGTCCGTCCTGGAAGGGGGTTCCCTCCTCTGTTGCTCTTCCTGAGGTTTCTTACATTTTTTCTTGTTAAAACGATTTTTTTGGTTACATTTTTCCTTATTCGTCTAGAGGGTCGTACTGTAAAGGACAGAGGGTGTCGTATCCTGTACAGATTGTAAAGCCCCCTTAGGCAAATTTGTGATTTGTGATATTGGGCTTCGCAAATAAAATTTACCTGACTTGACTCGGCCAACCCTAAGCCAAATAGGTGCCAAATATATAAAACACAAAGCAACAACCATTTAGCAGTAAAGGAGAAGATTAAATAAGATCAAGAGGGACAGGAGGATTAACAATTTGAGCTGAAACCCGGAGTCCATTCACACAGATTGCCATGACAGCTCACTGCCTGAGGCCAGACTGAACGTATGTCACTCAAAGCGCTGATACACTCCCTGGGCACACATGAATACAAAATGAAGACTACATGAACAAAACTAAGAGGACTCACGTCACTGCCGATAGACCAGGCTAGCAGATTAGTCATCTGATTATAGTTGCTGAGTGAATGAACCAACCAACCTCCAAATTAGCTCAATGGCCTCTTTACTGTGTATGAGGCACTTCAGTAATTATGCACAAGGCTTAAAACTGGGATTAAGACCTTAATTAATCATAGAATTATTGTTTGGCCTCCGTGTAGAGCTTGGTGATTATGTCTGACTGGGGAACATTGTGGTCTTCAGATCTGATGTGTTCAGTAGCAGTAATCAAAAAAAGAGTCTGTCCCTGCAATTTTTCATTAAAGGTCCCATATTGTAAAATGAGAGATTGTAAAGTGAGATTTTCAGGTCTTGTACATTATAAAGCAGGTTTAAGTGCTTTATAAATACTGTTAAACTATCAAAACGCTCACTATACGGAGAAACACACACAGCCCGTATTCAGAAATTGTGTGTTTGAAACAAGTCGTTAGGATTTCTGTCCATTTGTGATGTCACAAATATACAATATTTAGATCATTACACGGTTTTAAACGTAAACATTCTAAATGTGTCCCAGATTATTTCCTGTTGCAGTGTATGTAAATAACATCAGCTGACAGGAAGTAAACGCGGACCCAAGCTGTTGCCTAGCAACGCAATTCCGTTGCATTTCCATTGAAATGCACTGAAACGGAGCGTTTCAGACAGGAGGGTGAATACAGGTATATTCAAGCAGACAGTATGAGGAAAATAAAGGTTTTTTTTAACATTACATTATGTAAACATGTTCTAGTAGAAACACAAAATACAAGAATGAACCTGAAAAGGAGCACGATATGGGACCTTTAAAGCCTTTTCTTTTGTTGAAGTTCTCCATAGAAAAACTTTGTATGCTAGGACTGAGAGGAGTCTTGTCACAATAATGAAAACTAATAAAAATGCTTTCATTAGAGCCCTTCTGACACATCGGCTGGGCCGATCACACCTTTTTTTTGCTCATCAAAGAAATTGCAGTACAGAATTGCCAAAAATAAGTTTGAATTCATTTAAAAACAGTGTGGACATGTTTGTTCTAAAGAAAGCAATGGCTAGTTTATAACTGTAAAATGTCCCGCTCGGTACATATCTTGTCACAATTCTTTAATAACCAAATCTGAGGAATCTTTACATATGTATGTGCTGATATTTTGTTAGTAGATTATATTAAACATTGGTATCATAGCACCACTCAGAGCTACAGTATGTAGGCTGGGTTAAGAACAGGGATGTCATCCTCCTGCGCCAGAAACAGAAAAATCTGGCCATTTAAATAAAATGGCAAAAAGCTTGGATGAGATCAAGGCAGTTGAACAGGTTGTTGTAAGTAGACTTACAGAAATGAAAACTCAATTGATCAATCAATCAATCATTCATGTGCTTCTTTCATTGCCATAAAAAATGTTCCTAGCAACCACCACAGCTTCCATGTCAACCTCCCAAATAGAGTTGTGAAGTTGGAGGAGTTATTCCGGGCCCCCCTTGGTTCCGGAAGTAAAAGTCCCGTTAAGTTTTCCTATTGAAAACGTTGATTGCGATTTCACAGTTGGAGCACTTCTAGATTATAAAAAAAAGGAGCCATAAAAGGAGGCTGCCTCTACCGTGCCTGGCCGCACTGACACTGGTGTCTCCATCAGAATACAGGATACGTGAATATTTATCTATCTTAGCTTAATCATCCCAACATCAACAACCCATAAAGTTTACTTTGTTACTGTCGAGTTTGAATGAAGTGTGTTTTACGATGCTCACTACTAGAACAGCTGACGACACACACACAGCCACACACCTAATGTAGGCCTACAGCTACATGTTGCAAAATGACTTCATTACGCTACCGAGAATGATTCATCACTTTACATGACTGCCTGAGACTCACTCCACCCACCCATTAAATATGCAGGTTGTGGCAACAACTGGCAACCACTTGTTGTGAAGTGAATGCAACGGAACGAGGGAGGGAGAAAGCGACATCTAGTGGCTGAATGTTATCAATGCTATCAATAGCACCTTTAACTAACATTAAGGATATTGTTGAAATCAAAAACTGAAATGGGAATACTGCTGGAAGTTCTACTCCGGAAGTGAAAAAAACCTTCTATTCTGAGTTTCAGAGACTTTGTTTCCTGCATTCTGGTGACTTTAAAGGTCCCATATCGTTCTCATTTTCATACTTGTATTTTGTGTTTCTACTAGAGCATGTTTACATGCTGTAATGTTCAAAAAACCCTTTATTTTCCTCGTACTGTCTGCCTGAATATACCTGTATTTACCCTCTGTCTGAAACGCTCCGTTTTAGTACATTTCGACGGAATTTCGACAAAATTGCAACAGAATTGCGTTACTAGGCAACAGCTTGGGTCCGTGTTTACTTCCTGTCAGCTGATGACATTCACATCCACTGCAACAGGAAATAAACTGGGACACATTTAGAATGTTTACGTTTAAATCTGTGTAGAGGGTCTAAATATTGTATATTTGTGACATCACAAATGGACAGAAATCCTGACGGCTTGTTTCAAATGCAGAGTTTCTGAATACGGGATGTGTGTATTTCTCTGTGGATTGAGCGTTTCGATACTTTCACAGTATTTATATAGGACTTAAGCCTGCTTTATAATAAAAAAAAACATTAAAATCTCACTTTTTTATAATATCGGGAGAAGTACGGGAGAATTGTGACCCCGGGAGGAAACCGGGAGAGGAAAATGAAAAATGGGAGTCTCCTGGGAAAATAGGGAGGGTTGGCAAGTATGGTATCACTCTACAGAAAACATCTAAAATCAATGTGAAGTCAAGCTGAATGCATGAAATAAAATGGAAATTCGGCCTGATTAAGCTACAAAATAAGCTTTCTATTGAACAAAGAAAACAATTTTCTTCAGTTTATCTTTTAACACAATTTATGTTTTTTAGGTTTTATGTGAATGAAGTCTAATAAAATCCTGTACATGTCATTATTGTTGCTGATAGTAAGTAGCGGTCTAACAGTTTTCATCTGTGGAGCGATCACACGCCTGTTTTAAAATTTATAATAGCATTACTCTCACCAGCTGAGCACTGAGTAATCGGAGCAGCATTAAAGCCCCCTTTTTTTTCTAAAAACGCAACCTTGAAATTAGCTGCGGAACAGCTGCAGAGCAGGCTGACGAAAAATGCAGGAGACTATTAGACGAATCGATGGATGTCATTTTCTGACCAGAAATGACATTGACTCTAATAATGGGTAATTTACGCTTCAAATCAAAGCACACAGATGTGTCATTTGGTTTGGTTAAGTGTTGTATTATACAGCCTGAACGAAGCTAAGACACGGGATACACACACACACACACACACATATTCAGTGGTGTGTGAGAGTTAAATGAAAGGGGAATCAGGCAAACAAATCAGGTTTGTAGTGAAAAGGCATTCAGCCGAGAGCTAATGAGGACTCCGAGATGTGTGTATGTGTGTGTGTGCACGCATTTGTTAACAGAAAACCATGTGAGCAGTAGAAGGAAGACTTAGAGTATTAGACAGACTATTCTTTTGTTTCGCCAAAAAGTATAAATGAGGAAAATGTGAACCATAACTTCCTGTTCATCGATGTGTAGCTTTGTTGAATTTGGCAGTTTTTTTATCTTCTACAATGTGAGTGAACTCTGGGGGAACATCTGGGGTTGTGACTGAACTCTTTCCCAGCATCTGTGGCCTGGACCAAACCTGACCTCTCATCCTGAAAAACAACATAACACACATCACATCTGTGCCAAAAAACAGTCTGAGCAGCAGCCGTATAGCCTCGGCTCCGTGTCTAACTTCTGTGGAATCCAGCCGAACATACAGAGGTTTTCAGAGCACAAACATCGATCCCAAAAAAAAACAAAATGCATTAAAGTGGACATTTTGCTGCAAGTATATTCATCAAAATGTCAGCACATCTTCTCTCCAGTACACTGCGCTTGATTCACCAAGCGTTTTTCAGCTATCTTTCCTCGGCGTCTCCTTATATATTGTAAAGCTCTGACTCACCACGGTCTCTCGGGTGGGATGGCCTGCACTGGCAACCCGTAGGCTCTCCCATTGGTCCATCTTTATATATATAAGGTGATTCTGGGTCTGCTCCCACACTACTTTATTACGCAGAAACATTGTGGACAGTATTCACTGCGTTCACAGGACTTATTTGTGCTCTCTGTTCCAAAAGCTCGGACAAAAACTGGGGAAAGGGCTTTTTGCATATTCTGCACCCTCAGCCTGGAATCTGCTCCAAAATGACCTGAAAATCAAGGAGCTGGTGTCATTAAACATTTTTAAATCTAAAATGAAGCTTTAGAAGCAGACGACCAATGTTTTTAACTTCCCTTGTTGCACAGCTGACTCCCAGAAAGTTCCTTTTTGTCCCCCATTTGTCTTTAGATAGTTCTTTATAGTAATATAGTAGTAATAGATAGTAATTTCAGTGCCTTTAGTGTTTGTGAACTGTATTTTTTGTCTCTGTTTGTGTCTCCGTCTGCAGCTTTGTGTTCTTGCTGCTGACTGTCTCGGCCAGGTCTCCCTTGGAAAAGAGGTTCTTAATCTCAATGGGACGACCTGGTTAAATAAAGGTTTAATAAATACAGTTTCAGAGTTGGATGGGCTGCTGGTTCCTCTTCTTCAACAATATCTTCAGTGTTAATAAACACTAGACTCTCCCGGATGATGTAACGATCATAAAGGTTTACATTAGGACCACCAGTTTCAATTAGTTCAACTTTGTTTCTAAGAAATTATGTTTTATCTGTAATTTGGCCATGGCGGACGGCTCTAAATACTACCCATGAGCCTCAGCTGCCGTTGCCGTGGAGAAGAATCCAGTCAGAGGTGCGCAAACATAACGCCATAGTTGCCAAATTTAGCCGAGGTTGTACCCAAAACTGTGAACTGATTTAAGCACTTTTGTCAACAGTATAATCTTTAGCTTCTACACACTTTTAGAGGCACAATTTTAAGCTCGGTGATTGGATTTTTCTGATCGAAATGCACCTTGGGAGTCATGGTTAATTACGACAAGCTTGTACCTTTGACTTTCTATCACAGAACGAGATGTTTGACGACACAAGTTGTTAATCTTTTGGACTAATGATGTGACTTATACATAACCAATGATACGAAGTATACAAAGTACCATTACACTAAATATAAAAGACCATGAACACAAAACAATACCAACAACAAGTCATCGATGGATAGATAAAAAGGTTAAATCTCTATTTTAAAATGCTCAAAATCTGAGAAAAACCTAAGTAAATATCTCAGAATTACCTACATGGAGTGTTTTACTGTCTGATGAGCCTTCAAAATCAAGGATGTATTGCTCAAACTGGACTTCCTGGATCATATTATTTGTGCTTCTTTCGGTCTAAACGCCCACAAACACACTCTTCTTTGGAACTTCCCGACCCTCTAGAAGCACTACTTCTCTCCTTGACTTTTATAGAAACAATAACGAGGTAAATGACCAACAACCAGCACAAAACCATCTTCCTGATGTCTGTTACTACACCTGCCTCTTCTTTACTTTCCCCCCCAACTCCCTCCATGTTTCCATTAACCTCCCCCTGGTATCCATATCTCATCTCTCCCCCAGTCTGTTTTTTTTTTTACAAATCAACTCCCCTCTCTTTCCCTCCCCCATCATTTCATCATCTCCCTGTCTTGTATTCATATAATCCGACACCTCCTCCCCTCCGTCTTGATTTGGTCATTTTTTCCTCTCTCACTCTTTCAGCTTTCTGCGTCTCTCGATCGCTGCCCCCGTCTTCCTCCGACCTCCATCCCTTCTGTCCGCCGCTGCTGCTGCCGTCTTTCTTAACCCACTTTCAAGGCGAAACAATAGACACAATGGGGAGTGAGCCCCTGAGGCGATGGGAGGGGATGTAGATCGCAGAGCCAGTACAAGTATCAAAAGACTGCTCCCCACCGAGAGAGAGACACAGAGACAGAGAGGGAGCACTACTGCCCATCTGCTGAGGTGCTGAAAGGAGAGAGGGGGGGGGGTTATAGAGGATGGTGACAGACAGCAGAGAGAGAGTGAGGTGATTAGGGTGTGTGTTTGTGTGTGTGTGTGTGTGTGTGTGTGTGTCTCACCCTCCGTCCTCCCTCTCACACTGTCTCTAGTGGTCCACGGTCACTAACACACCTTGATGCAGTGGTGTTGGGAACTGGGAGGAGTTGCTGGTTCCAGAAGTATTTATTGTCACAGTAAATTTCATTTTCTTTGAATTATGTTCTCAATGTTCCTTTGACATAGAAAGACAAGAGTCTCCCGGATAATTTAACAATACTCTGTGTTCATGGTATGACATGTGTCAAGTTCTTTTCAGAAGAAACGGTGCTTTTTACCGTCAATTTGGATGAAACAGTTCCAAACCCTTGACACCCAAAATAACTCTTCGAACTTTACACCTCTGTTACTGTGGGTTAGCAGGTGATGAGCTTCAATTAAATCATTATTTCATACTTTATTATTACGTGATCAGCCGCGATGAAACAGCTGATCGCTGCGTCTCTTCTAGAGATTCGAGGTCTCGCCTATTTTTTGACGCGAGCCGCACGGTTCACAGCAACAACAGACTGTGAAAGTGATTTATTGACTGTATATTGACATCATACCAGCAACATTACTACAGTTTACACGTCTCTATATGTAGAAAATGTTACGGAGATGAACATTTTTTAAATCAACACTTCGTGCTTTCATTTCAAAATAAAAGCCCTCAAGCGTTTTTTCTATGGACAGAATTCCTTCATTTGTTAACACAAGGCTTTTATTCTGAAATATGTGCAGGACAGTGATGTAGAACATGCAGTGACTTGAAGAGCTCCATGAATAAATAAAGTACTGTGTTTAAATGGTGGATTATTACTATTATTTACTATTATTTACCACACGTTTCTTACCCTTTCTGTCTAAAATAAATATTATTTACACCACGCGACCGCCACGCAACCGCAACCGCCACGCGCAGCAGCCGCCACGCGCTCCTGACGGTCCCAGTGTCGACGAAGCCTTATTCTACTGAGGACAAGCAGAGTATTCAGCTATTTAGGCCTTTCAGTGGTACTTCTTACCAGATGGTTGTCATAATGTATTATTTTGTTATTTTACAATGAAGAATCAAAGGAAGAGAAAGGGACAAAAAAAAGAGATATAATGTTTTTTTCAAATTATTTTCTAATTTTATAGAAGACAAATTAAAAATAAAAATACTGTAAAGGTTAAATGCTGACAGAACTGTGATACGTAAACAACTATTTGGTGTGGACATGGTGAGCTTCTCTTTTTCACTTCCATGCTATTGTTAGACATCCAGCATATCAAGCCAGTCTCTGTCAACTGGACACACACACACACACACACACACACACACACACAATGCATTCACTGCTCACTTTTCTCTACATTATATGGTTCTTGGTTCAAATCGCTGCATTGAACAAAAAGAAAGGACCACAGTATGTCTGTGGGTTCAGATGCATTGTGGGTATTGTACTGCGCGTATATTTGCATTGTGTGTGTGTGTGTGTGTGTGTGTGTGTGTGTGTGTGTGTGTGTGTGTGTGTGTGTGTGTGTGCGTGCATTGTGTATTGTATGCGTACTGTAGCGTATCAACACAGTGGAAGCCAACACGGGCAAGCAGGCTGCAGTGGACGTGATGTTGATGTGAACACTGACAGTTTGTTGGCATTAAAGGAAATCAGTGTGTTAATGTGAAACAGAGCTTTAAGTCCAGGCTGTGTCCTATTGGAGGAGACCCTGCTGCATCATGATGGCATTTATATACAATAATAATAATCACTTTAGTAATAATTAAAAAAATTTTAAGAAAGGAGTATTTTCCATAGCAAGGGAAACACATTTCAACAACAAACTAATCTGTAGATGTAGATCTGACTAATGTTACGGAGATGAAAAAAAGTAAAGATTTATTTGTAAATCAACTCTTCGTGCTTTCATTTCAAAATAAAAGCCCTCAAGCGTTTTTTTTCTGTGGACAGAATTCCTTCACTTGTTAACACAAGGCTTTTATTCTGAAATATGTTCCGGACAGTGTTGTAGAACATGCAGTGACTTGGAGAACTCCATGAATGAATATAGTAGGGGGTTTTAATTGTGGATTATTACTATTATTTACAAATTACCACATGTTTCTAAACCTTTCTGTGTAAAATATATATAAATGACATTTATAATGAAATGAAATGGCCATTACGAAAGGCAAACTCTATGTAGAAAGAAACACTGAACACCCGACGCGTGAATCACGCAGCAGCCACGTGCTCCATACGTGCCCAGTCTGTCCACAGCGTTACACATATTCTCCTTATTAAACAGGAAAATACACCCGTACATCTTCTGACTTCAAATTTTCTAAGACAGGCTGAATTGCCTTGTTAACTCATCATAAAACACACTTCATTAAAATGGTTCCAAACAAATGCACTATTTCCTCCTGTCTGAGTAACATTTGCTAAAAAATACACAGTGTCTACTGAGGCTTTTTTTAATGAAACTATACTATACTATATTATGAGTCATTTTTATAGATTTACGTCTTCAGTGCATTTACTTTACTAGAGGAACACATAATCAGCTGAGCAGCTGGCACATAATAAACAGCCCATTTATGTTTTCTCATCCCCTTTTTCTCCTTTTACCTCCTTTAAAAATATCTTTCCTGAAATTTGCTGAACCGGCCTTGTTTGCCCCTACATCCCCCTCTGTTTCCCTGTCTTCTCATCTTGAAAAACAACAAGCCTTTCAGGTCACCCTACAAGTTTCTCCACTTTAAACCCCAAAAGTCCTTGGGAAAGTCATTTATGGTAAAATTGCAAACCTTTCACTCAGTCTAAGGTGTCAAAGCCAATCATATCAGGTGGCGGGCCGGTAACAGCGTCATTGATCCAGCAATGGGTTAACCGTGATCGATACAGCTGTGACAGCTAGTCAGAGAGTAGTGAGAAGCCCTGCAGGGTCACTGCAGCTCACAAGAGGCTGTCCTTTGTTAACAGGTTTAGGTGGTTCAGCTTCATAATGAAGAAAAGCCTTTTGTTGCAGACACTCCTCACCTGCCTGCCAGATGCAGTCAATCAGCTGCAGGAAGACACGCAGCGCAGTGACAGATGGGATATATGGTGGGAACGGCCCTTTAGGCATCCAGCTTTAGTTACACTCAGACAGACTGGAACAGAGTGAAAGGATGAGCTGCAGCCCATATTCAGACCTACTTCTTCACCTAACATCACCTAACACAAAAAGGCCTGTTGCCTCTAATACTGATCAGATAAATGACCTATTATTATTCTATTATATCTCATTTAACAGCTTTAGTCCACAGTAGCAGCAGTAAACCATCTGCAATTTCATTAGATAGTAAAGAACAACAAACAAAGATAGAATGCAAAATCATGAATATTAATGTAGACTTGGAAGGATTAAAACATGATGTTAAAATCAACAAAAATATGCTCGAGGAAATGAGGGGAAAAAAATATATATCGACGCTAAAAGTGCAAAACCCCAGTGGTGACCCTTAGAGGCTGAAGTATTCATTACACCCCACAACACAGAAGAGGAAGCAGCCGCTTCTACTAACATGTTGTTACCAGTTTAGTTTAGTCATTAAATCAAAACAGTCCATTCACTGGGGAACATGAATGGACAGTCTATGGGTGCTGAAATACAGGAAGGAATCTACTTCTCTTGACCATGAGCAAAACTAAAAAAAAAAAATATATATAAAGCATTCAAATTTAAAAAAAAGAACATTTAGAGTTTGGCTAAATGGTATGCAAACGATTTGTTTCTCAGTTTGACGAACTTCTAACGAGGGGGTCAGCAACCTGCAGCTCTTTAGCTCCTCTCCGGTGGCTCCCTGTGGATTTATAAAAATGGAAATGAATAACTGTTTTTTTGTTTACATTTTCATTTTTATTTATCATTCTTGTAGGTCTATGGTACGACGGTACGCCGAGTATTTATATTAGGGCCACATTGAGGACAAAAAATAAATCTGACATTTCAAGAATAAAGTCGTAATTTTACGAGAATAAAGTCATAATTTTATAAAGTAGTAATTTTACGTGTTATTTTCTTTTTTTCTCGTAAAGCTATGACTTTATTCTCGTAATATTACGTCTTTTTTTCTCGTAAAGTCATGACTTTATTCTCGCAATATTACGACTTTTTTTCTCGTAAAGTTATGACTTTTTCTCGTTAAGTTATAACTTTATTCTCGTAATATTACGACTTAAAGTCTCATAAAGTTATGACTTTATTCTCGTAACATTATGACTCTATTCTCGTAATATTATGACTTTATTCTGTAAATCTCAGATATTTTTTCCCTCAATGTGACCCTAATGGCCCTCACTGCATTAGACTTATATTCTATATACTTAGACTATAAACTGTGTTACCTTCATCACAATGATCAAATGTTTTGCGGCTCCAGACAGATTTTGTTTTTGCCTAAAACAGCTCTTTTGATAGTAAAGGTTGCTGACCCCTGGTCTAACAGATACTCATTCACACACCGATTGCTCAGCCTTCAGGAGCAGTTTAGGGTTCAGTATCTTGCTCGAGGACACTTCAACATGTGGACCGGAGCAGCTGGGGATCGAACCGCTGACCTCCCGATTGGTGGGCGACCCGCTCTACCCTCTGAGCCCCCGTGTAGTTGGCGTGTAAAGTCACACAGTGAGCAAAAGAACAGAAACGGATTGATTAGCACAAAGTGGAACAGATTTGCACTCAACTAATGGACCGAGTCAATGATTAACCATGCAGGCTCTTTAATGGGACTCATTTCCTCTGTAGACTGCAGCATCTGCTTCCTCTTTATAGCCAGAAGCAGTCCACGGGCCATGCTGACACACACACACACACACACACACACACACACACACACAATTGAGGGTTTTTTTGGAACCTGCCTTAAATTTGGTAGTTTGGGTCATCACTCAGGTCAGCATCGCTGTCATGGCAACACCGACCCAGTTTGCCTTTCTTACCCCTCAGCCTCATAAGCTCTTCCTAAACCTGCATTTTCATGGACCTTTCCTGACCTCGTCATTCCACACCTGTTCACCTGTTGCCCTCGTGGTACTAATGCCCTCATTTGATCGTTCTTGCTGCTCTTCGGTCCGTCGTCATGAAGACCATTCTGATGCTTGAGGATCTTCATTCACTGTAAAGACTTTTCTCTTCGTGATCTGTTAGTTTCCCCTCTGATCTGAATCATTAGTATAGTCATGGAGAGGAAGAGAGTCTGTTGTCTTCCAGAAATAAAAACATTTTAATTATCTGTCGTAATTTCCCGTTCAGTCACATGTGAGGCTGGAAATACCAGAGAGATGTGAGATATATTTACATAATTTACACTTTTTCTAAAACATTTGAGCTAGTAAATCATTTCCCCAAAACATTATAAAAAAAAATCTGATCATAACCTGGATTACTGAATAATGACTTTTTAAACTGAATATCAATGAATGCAGATGCAAATAATTATTACATTTAAAAATGCGTTGCTGCGATTAGAAATGGTTCATGTGCATTAGACGTACTGTACATCTACACACTGGTTCGACTGATCTGAACAGTATAAATACAGAATGCAGGTTTATAATAAATGTGCAGATGTTTGTCAAATAGTTTAAACATATTCAGACATACAGACATAGAATTACCGCCTCGCGGTTGTCTGCCTCCACCAACCAGTCAAATCTGAAATTGTCATAATTAGCGTATGAATTCCTGAATTATGGCTAAAAATGTTTGTTTTTTCTTTGACCTTTGACCACCAAATTCTAATCAGTTCATCCTTGAGTCCAAGTAGACATTTGTGCCATATTTGAATAAATTCCTTTAAGGCATTCCTTAGATCCATTACTGATGAGCTCTGGAAAAAGGGGAGGGGGGGTTTAGACGGAGCTCCTGAGGCGATGCTACATTCAAATTATGCTAGCTTTCCAACATCGTCGACCCTATTTTTAAGGCCTTTGCACATCAAGTCTGTATTTTTCATCCGATACTGTTGGATGTTTAAAAATAAATACGACCTCACGTTGTGTCAATCACATTTACACACCGACTCTGAAACTTTAGTCTGACATTAAAGTTTTCGGAGCAGGTTTGATTTTCTGCGTTTTTTCTCATCTGTCAAAAAGCGAAAGAGTTTTGTTTGACCACTCAGAGCCACCGTCCGTACAAAGGTCATCATCCAAAATGGCATCTGATAAACATTCACTTCGTCTCCCAGCACAAACTGAATACAGAGTATATACAGAATACTGAGATACAGAATTTAAAGATAGATTGTGGCAGGTGATGCAGAACAGCATCAGGAACGGGGGGGATGTAGGAAAGATAGACAGTAGTGGTTGAGCTCTATAGGGCAGCTAAACTATAGCTTCTTGCTAATGTCTTTCATTCATTAGCCCAGTTAGCGCTATCCATCACACCCACGGAATTAATTCAGTTTTGTCTTGAATTTTTGTAACAAATAGAATAATTAAACACATCAGACTCAGTGTCCAAGGTTTCTGTGCATAACGACGGATTTAAAAAATGCATACGAAAAATACGGACTTGATGTTCAAAGACCTTTAGTATTTGAGCAGCTTGTAAACGGGCAAATACAAACTCCTGTGCCGTCGTCATCAGAAACTGATGTGGTTTCAGATGGCGGCTTCATTTCTCTAAATTCCTCTCTCCTCGCGTCCTTTCCTGCGTCCTCGCGTCTTCATTGGGAGGGACGAACATGCAAGGAAATGATGCGTGTGCGGAAAACATGGATGCAATTCAGGGAATTGGTATGTAGGCTTCCCGTAGAGTCTCTCTCCTTTTCCAGTCATATACCTGCCCGTAATCACTAGAGCTGAGACAATACACCTATCTCCTGATTCAATACTATCGCGATACTTGGGTGCCGGGCGATATGTATTGTGATTTTTAAGTATTGCGATTCAATCTTACCATTTACTGAGATTTTTGTTAACTTCTTTAACACTAGACCATGGGAAAGAGTTGAATCATACACTTCTAGGGACTTCTACTTTGGAAACTATCTAAATTAATCCAGTAAAAATGCTCTGTATGTAGTCAGAGAAGTCCGTGACAGAGTTAGCATGTAGCTTTAGCCGTGATGTCTAGCTCTGCTTTTCCTGCAATGTGTGAAACCCAAAGTGTTTCCATCCTTTACTGGATGTGTAGTGTTTACCACACACCCAGTCGTCTAGCCAGCACTATTTGGCCCTCGTCAAAGTCGCTCACATCCTTACGCTGGCCCATTTGTTCTGCTTCCAACACAAAGTTCAAAGCTCAAAATGTTCACTTGCTTTCTAATATATCCCCCCCACTGCCAGGTGCCATGGTAACGAGATAATCCATGAACTGTGACACACCAGTATTGTTCCTGAGATAAGGGGTGCAGCAATTCAGACAGAATTTTATAACAGTACAAGCACAGTAAAAGCTAGAAGAAGTCCAATGTTTTGCCAGATTATTGAACTACTTCTTTGGACGTGAAAACAAAGTTAATCCTAATGAAACAAAACAGAAGTAGAAAACTAATTCAGAGGGCATCAGTTTAACGTGCAGGTCAAGTTATGTGGAAACTCATCAGGAGAGTTTCTCCTGGTTTTTGTCCTTTTCACAGCTGAAAAGGCCATGTGTCACTTCTGATGCATATGCATGACCGAATGTTGTAATGCTGCGAGGTATGCACACACACACAAACACACACACACACACACACACACAGAAATAGAGGCAACAGTGCAACTAAAAAGACAGAATTATCCTGGATTATGGTTAAATCGGGGCTTCATATTAATCACAGTGACACAGCACATGAAGTTAACCGTTATTCCCCTTGTGTACATGCATTCAGCCTCTGGTTACAGCCCAGCAACAGAGGAGGTAGAAGGAGAGAAAGCTCTCTACAACCACATCCTTGTTTACAGTGTGCACGTGAAAGATGCCAATCCAAAGACTGAATCAATGAGCAGACAGTGACAGAAACATCATGTTTTAGACAAAATAGCAACATGAGAGAAAGTCAAGAGATGGTCCGCTGTTGTCCAATCTTGTATTTGTGCTGCAGAGAGTAACATATTGTACGGTAAAATAATTCCAGCGGCCTCGGTGGTGAGGCTAATAAACAATCTAATCTTATCTAAATGATTTCAAACGCAGAGGCGAGACAAACAAAGCAGGCCTAAACTTTAATTATCCTGATAAGATCAGTCTGAGCAGCAGCTTCTACCCTTTCAGACGGTTTGTCTCAGAGGATCAGATCTGCTGACTGTATTTTAATCTCAACCACGGAGCAGCTACATTTGGAAAGCCGCCTGTGGCGAAGCTGCTGTTAAACTATCGTCAGTGTGCATCGACCGAGCAGAGCGATGACCTTTGTCTTCCATCAGGCTTTCCTTACCGCTCCGGTCTCCGTCTCCTCCAGCGTTAGACTGATATACGGGGCCAACAACGGGGTTTTTAAAAAGCCTGATGTAGTCCAGTCAGTGTGTTACACCTCTGATATGATGCAGTCTGAATGATTGGGTCATCTTACACTCCCCGTATGATCAGAACATACATTCTGACACATTAGAAAGAGATTTTTCCAGCTGCAAACTCACAGTCTCCTTCAGATTTGAGTGTCGTTGGTGGGGAGCCAACTGATAGACGTCTGGATGAGACAACCTGTGTTTTATTTCAATAGTTTAAACACATCGTACCGACCTACAGGTTACGCCACGTTCGTTTCCAGTGGAAGTTAGCGTAATAGAGCGTTGCAGGAATGAGTCCTAACACCCAGAAATGAGTTAGCAATTTAGCACTTCTGGTCCTTCGACTCCAAGTCAATGAGGTTTATTTGAATGTCTTTAAGTTTTTAGTTAGATGCCTGAATAAGGTCTGTGGTTACGTAATAACATGCTGTATCATGTTCATGTAACATATCGCCCAACCCTAGGAGACATATCGTGCTAATTTTCAGGTTCATACTTGTATATGGGTTTCTACTAGAACATGTTTACATGCTTTAATGTTAAAAAAACACATTATTTTTCTCATCCTGTCTGTCTGAATATACCTGTACTCATCCTCTGTCTGAAACGCTCCATTTCAGCGCCTGTCTCTTTAAGACCCCCTCTAGAAAAAGCCCAGTCTGCTCTGATTGGTCAGCCTTTTTCACTTCCATTGAATGCTGCAGTCCCTGAATTGGGGCACAACCATGGATGTATAAAGAGAACTGGATACAGCGTTGGAGGCGGGGCCTCGTTCATTCCTATAAAAGTGTCTCAGTGGAGCATGAAGCCTAAATGGCTCGACTTCCGTCTGGAAAAGTACCCAGATCTTGGGCACGTGGAACATGCGCAGTAGCGTCCGCTCGGTCACATGACTCGGTCACGGGGTCCCGACGTCACGCCGTCGTCACGGCTTGGTGCTCCAGCCTCAGTCTGGATCTCATTCACATGAACGGAGGAAGAGAAATAACCCTGGAATCGGCTATTAGTGTGTTTTACAACTTTAAAAAATGATCCTCTGAGGTACAGACGTCTCTTTAACCAATGTAAGTCTATGGGAAAAAAGTATTTTTGGACCCGATGGCATCACGTGACGGACACGGAAGTTGTGGTACCGCCGTTTGGCCACTACGAAAGTTGGGATTGACGACCGGCGCTCTTCCTGGGGGCTTGGAGCAACCACACGTGTAGCTCCTGGCCAGTGACCGAAGTGCGAGGCGGGACTACACTACACATATGTGGTTGTTGCTCTCAGCCGCATGCACGAGAGTGCTTAATAACCACAGATGTAGTAATAGTTTGTACTTTGTTTGTAGCACGTGCCCGTGGCGTGATCGGCGACTGCTCTGTTGTAAAGCCGCTTGCAGAGAAACACTCATTTCTGCTATCCTAGAAGACGGTGGTTCGTACGACGGTGTTTTAATATCAGCTTTAAGCAGCATTAATCCAACAATATCAGCACTGGACTCATATCGGTCAGACACACTCATTCATCCAGTCCGTGGTCTCAGTGGAGACTGGAGGCCTCGAGCAGTACCAGACTCCAGGATGCTTCCCTCCCTCCCTCCCTCTGTTCTCTCCATCTTCTCTTTATCCTCTCCACCTGGCAGCCCGCCAGACAGCGCTGTGCCATCGCCCTTCACTCCAGACGCTCTATTCTATTTCCATCCTTCCATCTTAGGTTTGTGCCTCTGTCTCCTCTTCCCATCTCTTACTCCTCTCTTTCCCATCCGTCTTCTTTTCTCTCTCCATCGCTCCTCTCATCCCTCGCTGCCCTCCGAGGAAACAGCAGCTTCTGTGAGGCATTTAAAAATAGAAGCTGCTGAAAAGCTAAAAAAGTGATGGACACTTGAAGGCACAGCTCAGGTAACCTGAGAGGAACCGCAGACGGATGGAGGGAGGGAGGGTAAAAAAAAAGAAGCTTTTCCATTGAAGGACGACTGTAGAGGATGATGATGTAGTGAATGCAGCAGGGACGAGCCAGAGATGGAGACACACCTGTCTGACTGTCAATTAAGTTTTGAAATGTCAGAAAAGATGAATCTTAAGTTGTGAATATATAACATCTGCACCAGCGTCCTGCACATAAAGATTAGTACGGCCCATCCTGCTATCCAGTTTCATTAGGGGAGGCAAATCAGTTCAGAAGAAATATACTTGTACCCAGTAAGTTGCCTTAACGTGCACTCTAGTTCAGGTTACAGGTGCTGTACAACTACCTTTAAATTGATATCATAGTAGCTGTTTCTCCCTCATCCGTTATCCATGATATCCACCCACACTTCTCTTTTACAATCCCAGTCAGTGGAGTCAACGGGGCCGAGACAGATGCATGAACCACATGACAAACTGTTGAGCAAGGTCGTTTCAAGTCATTTCCATTATTATAAATGTCACTGTGAGTTTTCTTCGTTCTGGAACAGAGCCTCTAATAAAGACACCTGACTGAAGCATCTGAAGCATCTGAAGCTAGTGGGAGAAACACAGAGAGGTACTTAGAGCAGTCCACCTGGTTATACTTGTAAAATACAAAGTCCTTCAGCAACTGTGGATGAAGTGGAAATCCACCCAGCTTCGTCTCTGTGTGTCCCTGAGGCGGAGTCAGGCTGGATGCTGACCTGCGGTTCAGACTGCATTTGATGCCAGGTGAAGTATTAAAACCCAACATTCACCTCAGCAGGGCGACTGCTCTAAATCCCATAACAGGTGAGCAACACACACACACACACACACCTGGACAGCCAGACTGTGCCAGGTGATCATAGCGATGCCAGCGGGCTTCCCTAATGCAGAATTAATTTACCCATCACTGGGCACCGCCCCCATTTTACCCACAATCCACCTGGCCTGGCTGTGTCCCATCTGCACTGGCTGCTCCATTTACCTGAATGGGAGCCAGGATAGAGGTTCACCTGGACGTCAGCCATACGGCCTGCTGCTGCTGCTGTGTACTACATACTATGTTCTCTTTGTACAGCGCTTTGATTAAGAAAGGTTTTTAATTGATATTTATTTTTGTGCCAATATTTCTTACTAATTTGTATTGATGTATTCAGTGTGTGTTCTTGTCAGGGTGGAACAGTCTGCATGAACACCACCAGGAATCTGGAAAATGTTCATATCTCCACTGTTTTAATGATAACTGGTTTTAATCATGGCCGTGTGTAGCTGCATACAAACTACTTGTTTTGCCCTACAAGAGATAGAAAGTCAGCAAACAAGCAAACCTAAAAGGCTCATGATTAACTGTGCTGTTTGCTCTCTTGACTTTTTATCTTATGTATAAACGGAGATTATTTTCTAGAGATCTGTTATCTCTGACTCTGTTATGGTTGTTCTTCATCTACTTCACTAGCAACCCTCAGGAAACATGAGCGATGGGCTAACTGCTAACCTGGCGTGTTGTATGAAACGTTTGATAGTGATGAACTATGATATAAATATGACATGAAATGATGCAAAAAGCACCACAAAACCTCAATTTAGCAGTGTAACTCCATCTGTGTGTAAGTTTAAGAGAAAGTGTGTTTGTTGTTTGACTGTCGGACACATATGGATGCACTCACTGAGTAATAGAGTATACTGTATGTGTGTGTGTCTGTGAGTGTATTGTGTGTTACAACACTGGCATCTGCTGGCCAACAACCTGAAGTGCAGCATTGTTTAGTTAAACAGCTTTGATCAAGAGCCCAGGGTGTTCAGAGAGAAGCTTTAGGGATATTATTACAGGATTATGGCTACTTAGATATTTCTCCATGTTCTTTATCAGAAGGGTTCCAGACTTGTCATGTAAAAGACCATTAAATGGACGTGGGTCAAAGGCTGCTGGATTCCCAGGACTCCTCTGGCATAATCTAATATTCATCAGTTTTTATTTATTTTCTGCTCCTGCTTGAATATTTCTTTCTCCATCTCTCACTCACTGAAGGTCCTTTCAGACGCATGACAACGGCACCACTGCGCTCTGATGGCTTGCGTCACGCCACGATGGCTTTTCGCTGCTTGGAGCAAAGCCCAACTTTGGGCGCTGCAGGCTGTGGCGAGCGAAGCTCAAACATGAGCTCAAACTGCGCTGTGTCGTGAACATAGACTGCTCTCTTCCGCAGGGAAACGACAGGTGGTGTAGCTCTATTGTCGTCCGGGTGGAAACAGTAGAGATTATACACACTGTTCAGTTCCAGAAACAGGCTGAGATAACGAAAAGGAAAAAAAGTGTGAACATTTTCCATAAATCTGGAGAAATACGGGAGAATTGTGACCCCGGGAGGAAACCGGGAGAGGGCGAGGAAAAACGGGAGTCTCCAGGGAAGATCGGGAGGGTTGGTATCAGGATGATGTACTGTCAAACATGAACTTATATATTTTAGTCTGATGTTACCACCGCAGCTATTCGGTTCTATTCTGTTGCGACAGCTTAATAACTGATCAAGTTTGATCAAGTTTTGATGTCAGTGTTAGAATAGACCAACCTGGTGTGCCTTGGTAGCCGAATGGTTACGGCAAATACCAGACAACCACGTCGCCGCTCTGATTCCAGTCACATTCTTTGTTGCCTGCCTTCCCTCCCGTTTCCTGTCTGTATCTTCACTGTCCAGTAACGGCCAAAATGCCACAAAAAAGAAGTTGTGCAATCTTTCTATGGGTGGAATCCCCGACATGTAACACAGCCACACCACCCCAATCATCACGTCATGACTGAATGTGCCTGATCAGCATCCTTATATTCTAATTGTGCAGCCCAGCTTCTTATGTGCACATTACATCCACAGTTTAGCCTACAACTACAATGGTATACACCAGTGTCTAGACATGTATATAGAGTGTACACGTGAAAATGCACTGGGATGTGAATCTGAGCCATTAAAGGCCTCACACTGCTTGAAGTGATTTGCTTTGTCAGATCGTCTAACTGTGTCTGAAACGGTGTTAATTTCTGCAGCTATTTTAGAATTAGTCTTACTCTTTAGATGAAAATGCTTCATTTTAGTTATTTTCATCCTTCATAGTTTTAGTCGGCGACAACGCGAAACATGTCCTTTTTCAGTCATCAGATTATATTGAATGTTTCTGTCAATCTAGTCAAACCAAAACCAATGATTTTGTCATTTTCATCAAATTTATTTCACAAAAGATTTTATCTTTCATCATTATCTGATGACAAACACAGGCTAAATGATTAAGAATGCAGCTTTGCTGTTATGAAAGCTAATCTGCACCGCCAACATGCAAAAATATATGTTAATCAACATCGCAAACCCACCCAAACTCATCCAAACCCACCCAAACCCATCCAAACTCATCCAAACCAATCCAAACTCATTAAAACCCATCCAAACCCATCCAAACCAATCCAAACTCATCCAAACCCATCCAAACTCATCCAAACTCATCCAAACCCATCCAAACTCATCAAAACCCATCCAAACCCATCCAAACCCATCCAAAATCATCCAAACCCATCCAAACCCATCCAAACCCATCCAAACTCATCCAAACCCATCCAAAAACCCATCCAAACCCATCCAAACCCATCCAAACTCATCCAAACCCATCCAAACCCATCCAAAAACCCACCCAAACCCACCCAAACCCATCCAAACTCATCCACACCCATCCAAACCCATCCAAACCCATCCGAACCCATGCAAACCCACCCGAACCCATCCGAACCCATCCCAAACCAACTCAAACGCACCCAAACTCATCCGAACCCATCCAAAAACCCATCCAAACCCACCCAAACCCATCCAAACTCATCCAAACCCATCCAAACCCATCCAAAAACCCACCCAAACCCACCCAAACCCATCCAAACTCATCCAAACCCATCCAAACCCATCCAAACCCATCCGAACCCATGCAAACCCACCCGAACCCATCCGAACCCATCCCAAACCAACTCAAACGCACCCAAACTCATCCGAACCCATCCAAACCCATCCAAACTCATCCAAACTCATCCAAACCCATCCAAACCCATCCAAACTCATCCAAACCCATCCAAACCCATCCAAACTCATCCAAACCCATCCAAACCCATCCAAACTCATCCAAACCCATCCAAAAACCCACCCAAACCCACCCAAACCCATCCAAACTCATCCAAACTCATCCAAACCCACCCAAACCCATCCAAACTCATCCAAACCCATCCAAACCAACTCAAACGCACCCAAACTCATCCAAACCCATCCAAACCCATCCAAACTCATCCAAACCCATCCAAACTCATCCAAATCCACCCAAACCCATCCAAACCCATCTAAACCCATCCAAACTCATCCAAACCCATCCAAACCCATCCAAACCCATCCAAACCCATCTAAACCCATCCAAACCCATCCAAACCCATCCAAACTCATCCAAACTCATCCAGATGCAACCGTCAATTAATAAAATAAAAAATAACATCATCGCATCAAGACTACAAAGGCATAAGGAATAAACACGTATTGACGTATATCGGACAACACGTCATAGAACATAGTTTTTCTGAAGCTTTGGTTCATTTGGTCCGGATCCAAGGGAAAAACATGATACACTGTAGTATTTTAGTTCTGGTCCGGTTCCCGTTCACACTGATGTTTTACAAACCAACCAGAGGAGTGAACAGGAAGTTCTGCAGACTGACAGGTAACTCTCTGATTGTCATCCTGCATCATCAGGACCCACGTTGGGGAAATCTAATTCTGGTGACTGACACAAGTTCATGCAGCACTTTAATGCTTTTGATGTGTATATTTATGTTCTTTGATTAATAACAATAATAATAAGCATTATTAGTATTATTAAACTGCAAATCGAGCGCATGTTACGATGAATAATGGTGGAGATAGGACTGTACAATGGTGGTGGGACGTCGGGGAGCGCACATGAGGCGTAATCACTGTCACACACTTTTTAATGGAGTTAAAGAACCGACAAAGTACACGAAGTCGGATGCAAGCACAGCAGTTTTAACAGCTTTTGGCCTATTAGCCCAAACAAACTGTACTAACCGGAGCAAACGGACCTGAGTTTGTTTTAACGGAACCCTACAGGTCAAGGTGTGAAAGCAACCTAAGCGTCTGGCCTCAGGTAATTTCGAAGGCCTGACATATTTCACATCACATGCCTCTCTGCTTCCTCTCCTGTCGTTCATCAGAGGAAGTCAGTCAAACTGCCGACACCTGACACCCCGGAGTCAGATTTCTCAGTCAAGAAACATATCATCCTGCGTCTGGTTACGGGCGCGGTGCACTTTTAAGCGTGCCGCGTTCATCTCTCGTCATAACCCACCAGATCGGTTTCGGTGCAGAGCCCCACCGACCACGACACCACTGTGCTGACAGATGGCACGAGCCCACCGGAGCCCACCGAGCTTGGCTCCAGGTCATAACATGGGAGCTGCTCTGACCGCCAGGACATCTTTAATTCATGGTGGAAAAAACATATTCCATTCAGAGGCAGGGCATGCTCTGGTAGATCTAGATCTGCAGATCCCAGGGCATTGTGGTCCACATTCAATATGGAAGAGCAGACAGGACAGAAGAGAACTCATCTGACTGTGGTAACATACTATATTTACAGTACATCTGCAGCTGCATCTGTATTATCTAACAGTGTCATTTAGACATGAGGTGCTCATCTTTTTGCAAAGTGGAGCCTTTTCTTGTCTGCCAGCCATTGTTTGTCTGTGGTTTCAAATGTAGTTCAGAATAAGCACAGGAAATGTATGCATCAACCTCCTCCATATTGCCTTCATTAGAAAGCAGAAATCTACTTCTTAGCTGTGTTCAAACTCAGGAACTGGATCCTCTGAAGGCCTGAGCCTCCTCCCCAAATGGGACAGTCTACCTGACTGTCAACTTGTTATGTGCAAAATGTTCAAGTTCATCACGAGGAAGTTGCAAATACTAGTGGTAAACTGACGGGCACACCATGACTTCTGGGAGTAGCAAGGGCCACAAAAGATGTGGCCAAAAGAAGGCTGTTTTTTTTTTAATCACATGCCTCACAGCAGGCCATATTCTTGGCCAAATGAACATTTGGTATTTTGATTTATTTCATTCAGAATGAGGCCATTATTTTCTCTCTACTGTGTGTGTCTGGCCAGATCCTGTCCTTTTCTTATGTAAGACCATTAAACTGTTGGCCAAGGCTCATTTCACACGCACACATGCATGCACGCACACACACACACACACACACACACACACACACACACACACAGTGGTCAGTATGTTGGCATACTGATACACACTCAGATATACAGCTGCCTGCATTAATTAAGCCACACATCTAAACCAGGTCCAGACTTCTAATACTTGAATTAAATTAGATGCTTTGAGAGAACATTGCTTTTTTTGGCTGGACCGCAGAGGGCCAGCCCTACAAACGCAAAAGTCTGTCACTGAGTGAGTGGGTGATGAAGTTACAGGATTGGTCAGCCGACTGCTGGAGTTTCCTTATTGGTCGTTGCTCTTTTAAAATGAAAAGGCGGAGAACATTTCTGTGTTTACGTTTTCTGGGGAGCGTGTCAGCGGTTCAATGTAACATTACATAGTGCTGTTGTTGTGCATGTGCTATTGTTTATGTTTGTTAAAGTTACGTTATGTTGTGCTTCGTATTGTGTTACCGTGCATTCAAACCAAGCGCGAAGCAAATTTTCGCCTCGCTTTCCTCCATTTCCTCCATCAGCCATGGAAGAAATAACCACTGTTGCTGCTTTGTACATGTTGTGGAAGTTCCAGATATGTCAGAAAACCAAATGCCGTCGTGTCTGGGTCCATAACATCACCCGGCAGCAAGCTTGTTTCACATACAGTGACATTGAACTGACTGTAACTAGCAAGCCACACGTCGCTACTGCGGTATGAGCCCAAAATAAACAGACTGTGCTGTGATTTAATTGCAATAAACGGGTCAAAATAATGCCGAAATAACGACATCATGATGTCGATTAGTAAAAAGACCGAATTCATGCTTTGTCAAGTCTGTCCGCAACACAACAAGCAAACAACTTTTAAAATGCTTGTTTTCTGAATGGAGTTCGGATCGATCAGTGGCAGGCTATGTTAACATGTCAGCTGCTCCATCAACACTCCATCTAGGAATAAATACGGCAGCAACAAGGTCAGTGATGACAGCGGGAATATCTCAACGCTGATAAACTTTCACAACGTATGTATATATTGTTACACACCACTTATATGATGAATGCTTTTGATACAAATGCTTTAAAAAAGTGAAATACTTTTAACCTTGCATACTGTATGTCATGCTAATACCTTTTCACCTTGTATAAAATGTATAATATACTGACTAGTAAATGTTACCATTTACTATTACTGAATGTCAATTGCTTCATTATAAGTTGGCTTTCAATCAAACATTAAGATATAGGTGGAAAAAACTGTTCACAAAACATTATAGACATGACCACTGACTATTTGTGTAACGATTTAGCCACAAATTCACACACGGTCCAGCCATATACTCGGTTTTGACCGAGTACTGTTATCTTAAGTACTGCCAGTTAAAACTCATCAGTTGAAGGGGGAGGAGATGAGAAGTGACATCATTAAATCAACTGAGGAAAAAATGCAAAAATTAATTTAAAAAATATTTGAAATAAAAATTGCTACAATTAAATTAAAATGAACTAATAAAACTCTGTTACTAGAAAAAAAAAATATGAAAGATAAAATTAAATATTTCCCAATTTGCTGCTCAATTAATGATTTTCACTGTATAAAATCATTTGATTATTACATAATATTTTAGATGTATTTACATAATATTGTTTTTGATATGTGATTCATCATTCTTCATAGAATATGTTTGGAAGATGAAGTTTGAAAACAGAATAAAATCTGAGATACTTTAACATGTAGTAGCTGCAAACATGACATCAGTCAGTTCAGCACACACACTGTGACTCTCAGGAATCTCCATATTTAAAATAAATACAGAGCAGCAAAGTAAACCTAAAGCATTGGTTTTATTATATCTTCAGGTGAGCCGGTGATATCAGGAATGTAAATTTTGGTAGAACAATAACTGAGGTCAATTATTGCTCTCAAAGTTATCAGCACTCTTTCATAATTGATGGTTCATTCTGCACTTGAAATGCCCTCTGCTGGAGAGTGAGTGTAGAAAGAGTTCAACCTTTTCACTATGTTATAAACTCTCACTCACACATGCACTCACATGCACTTTCCTCCCTCCATGGCTGGGTACATGCATTAGGCTCTCATTACACCAGTCAATAAGCAAACCTTTCTATACAGTTACACAGTCACAGCAAAACACACATCCAGGCCACAGCACCTATAGAAGAACACTATAGGAATATCTATATCTAATACCTATAATAGGAGATTAAGACATACTGCAAGTGTAATAGGTCAAACTCACAAAGAGCACCACACAACAGTTCTTATCTTATCAGCCCATTCAAGCACTAAATTTAGTATGATGACATCGTGTCTTAGGATTTATTGTGATTTAGTTTAAGTGACTTTGTATAATCACAAATACTGCTTGAAATACAACAATCATCATCTTTTGCTCTCATTCAGTCACACCCATGGTCTCTCTCTCTCTCTCACTCTCTCTCTCTTCTACTCAGTCAGCTGAAAACGGGCGTTCACTCTTTCAAGTTAAACCAATCAGATTTCGCCACGATCTCCCTGAGCCAATCATATTGCTGCTGTCAAACTTTAAAACTGTTCTCCTCTCTGCTGCTGTCAGTTGTCATTTCAGTACGAACAGATGCTCCGCCTCATACACCTCCAGTTCCCAGAGTTCCTTCCACCGAGCTCAGCAGAAGTACCGCTCCACGTCCCGTCCATCCAGACCTTCAGCCAACTCTCTTCATCTCTTCACCACCACCACTGTACGAACCATGGCATCACTACCCCCCCCCCCTATAATGATGACGACACGATGGGGTCTAATCACCAAAGACTCTTCACATGCTAGACTTCTCTGTGCACCACGTCAATAAATGCATTTGATCGCTCTAAAAATGGAGTCTCTCCTGATCGAACTCTTCTTCAGTACAGTTTTTGTACTTTAGGTACTTGTACATCACCTCGTACTTAAACAAAATATAATTGTACTCCACCATACTCCTTAGTTACTTTTACTTTGCAGATAATGATTTTACAAAACATGTGGTGATCTAATAAATGATACATGATGCGTTGTACTAGATTAAACTAACCGGTAAATAAGTAGCTAAACATTAGCTCCGCCTCCACTTTCTGGAGCAGAAAAGGCCCTTATACACGTTAATGAATCAGTAATAATAATCCGGTTTTATGAATAATATAATAAAACCACTGTGAAAGGAGTCGTTCTGCATACTGATTAGTACTTTTGATACATTTTGAGTACACTTTGATGATTGTACTTCTACTTCAGCAGGGCTACACTTGTGAATAAAGGCCTTTTACTTGTAATTGAGTGTATATATAGTATAGTGTATAGAGTGTGGCATTGGTGCCAAAAGTATCTCAATAGCCAGTTTGCAAGAGATGAATCCAATGCATTTCATGGTATACACACCACTTATTAATACACATTTAAAAGTAACTACAATATTACTGTAACATCCTTCAGATCACTATATGAGCTCACTATAGATGTGGAGACGTTACTGTAACACAGCGCTCCTGTTGACATAGCAGTACTTAGTAATAGATTACTCTGCTGAGTGCAGACAGACAGTGTGGGCCGGACCATCAGCCTGCAGGATAAATACAGGACTTCAGTGATCACATTACATAGCATAAAGTACAACAAGGTCACCATGTAATGTACTAATGGAGCACAGAAACGCTCTATAATAACCCTACAGGAAGAGTCCAGATCTGATGGACTTGTTTCTCCCTCAACACTCAGATGTGTTCTGATCCACTTGCAGCTGGAGTCAGACCTGACTCACCCTGTGTGTGCAGCCTGTAGGCCTATAGAGCCAAACAAGCCCAACTTCACAGCCCTTTACATGTCCTCTGCAGGGACACTTGTCCTCGCGCATCGTGCACACACACGCGGGCCTCTGCAGATGCAGACAGCGGGGCCCGGCCCGGTCATTTCACCGGACTTTTCTACCTTTATTTGCTGATTTGCGCAGAGCAGCAAAAAAAAAAAAAAAATCCCAGGAAACCGCAGCATCATGCAGAAGATGCGCAGAGAGAGGCGGGGGGGTGGGGCCGTGGTCACCGGGTGCCCGGACAAACACTGCATTGAGGCTGGGCAGTGAGCGCTCCGAGCCTCCTGGACGGGACCGGAGCTGCAGTCTGGACCTGCTGTCATGTTTCAGCTCTCATCAGCAGCCCGGTCCAGCCCCAACAGAACCGGGACCAGCCGGTGCGTCAGTGCGACGGGAGCTGCAGCATCCCGGTAGAGAGTAGAGAGAGTCCGCTTACCTGCTCTGCTGCACCGGGCACCGTCAGCTCCGCAGCGGCATCAGAACACGGTCCTCCTCCTCTGGGCTGTCGGTACCGGAGCTCTGTCACTGCGGTGCACGTCTCTCTCTCTCTCTCTCTCTCTCTCTCTCTCTCTCGTGGACTCTCTGCACTCTTCCCCTCCTTCAGCTGTTCTCTCTCTCTCGTGGAGAGCGCGCACCCGGTTGTGTCGCCGCCGCGTGCACGCGCATCCACACGCACAGGGGCTGGCGCGCGGGCAGGTGTTTGGGATGGAGGGGAAAGGTATAAAGAAGGGATTTCCTCCTGTGGCCAGAAGAGAATGATGGTGGAAATTTAGGTCATGAAATTATAGTTTAAAGCTTCAGTAGGCAGAATGTTTTTGGCATCATTGGGCTAAAATCTCATAATAACCTTTCAGCATATTGTAATTCAAGTGTTCTGAGAGAAAATATCTAGCCCATGATGGCAGACTTTGACCAATCAGAGGTCATTTCAGAGAGAGAGAGCGTTCCTATTGGCTGAGCTCCAGCTGGTGGGCGGGGCTTGGTATTTCCTCAACAGATCTCAACATGGTCACAAACGTTCTCATTTTACAGCTAAACAGTAACTACAAGATGATTCTGAGAACATCTGAGGAGAGAAATAGTCATTACAGTAACAGAATATTGATTCATATCTGATCAGCGCTGCCTAGTTTGACCGCAGATCCCAGATCAGCTCTGATTGGTTGTTTTCCTCCAGTCTGTGATTATCTTGCAGAAGCCGTTCGGAGCACCGGAGGACACAGAGGCACAGGATTTTTTTCAGATTACCTGTCTCATGCACTATTGTCAGGATATAGCGACCGTTTTATAAAAATAACTTTTTTAATCATATTTGCTCCGATCTACCTACTTCAGCTTTAAGCTTATATTAGTACCATTTTCCGATAGCACACAATAGACTACAAACCAAATCACATATCCTAGGCTGAGGCTATGATTGCTAGAAACGGGGAAATATCACGTTAAAAAAAAAGTGAAAATATTTATTTACAAAAGCTACTACAAACCCCCGTCAGTGGAGAAATATACCATTATACATCACATGTACATTTAAAGAAATACAGCACAGTTTTAGAAATATTTAAAACTATTATATCATATTTCAAGCTGTCTTTTGCCAAAATCTGAATTTTTTCATTGTCATTACAACACAGTTAGCTTAACGTTAGCTGTCAACATCCTCCACTAGCAACCAATATAGGTTATATAATATCATTTTAATTTACATATGAGTAACCTCACCACACTGGGTCTTGGCAGCTAAATTACAAATCCAGGATCTATAAGTAAAGTTAACAAGCTAGCTAGCATTAGCCACTATTTGGCTATGGCACGGTGTAGTATAGCTGCCTGTAAGTATGTTGGGTCAGTGTGGCATCATGTTAGCTACATGAGAACAAGCTCTGCAAGAGCCATGTTGTATTATTTACATTTTTTTGTGTATTTGATCCTCATTGCTAAAGTACATTGTGTTTTACCTTTGAATATGTTTGATATGCATTAGAATTAAGGTCAATTAGTCATGTTGTAGAATGAGCTGGAATGGGTTTTAAAAACATGTATATACTGTAGTTGTTACTAAGCAGGTTACTAATCAAATAACTAATAAAAAAACATGCCATACTCCAGTAAACTGTTTACACTTTAGGATCTATAAATCTGAATGTTTTGGACATGACTAAATTGTGCAGGTTGTTGGTTTACTTGTCTTCCAGTGAGTGAAAGTATCAAAACGCTCAATCCACGGAGAAATACTCACAGCCCGTATTCAGAAACGGTTCCTTTAAAAGAGCCGTCAGTCTTAAAGAGACAGGATATAAAACGGAGCTTCATAAAAACAAACCGTAATCCGCTCACGGGAGCACAGGAGCAATTGGTGAGGATTTCCTCCTTTAGTTTGGCTTTTATCACGGCTAGTTAGCAATACAGCACAAAGTTCTACCAAAGTTCAGTATCACTTTAACTGTGATTAGAAGTTACTGGCGACTCAGATCTTTATCCAGCGATATCTCTGTCAGTTTTACTGCTAATGAAAAGAGAAATGTACGGATGGAAAGCTGAAGATCTTTCCGTTCTATAGTTGTATTGTTCGTCATTCTATCATGAAGGCAAGGGAGTGAACTTTGACCCTGAAGTGACCAGTATTGCCCCGATATCTATATCTTTTCATAACATATAAACCTACATCTGTGCTTTTTAGGATACATCCTAAGAATTGCAATAATCATGCAAGTAATTTAACATTAATGTGACATCATCTTCAACAAATATATATACTGAACTGCTTCAAGTGCTACACTTAGAAACAATCCTCCAGCATATTTGAGCCGAGTTTCCGATTTTTTTTCTCTTAAGTCTGATATTCTTGTGTATCAGGCAACATAGCAAACATTACCACATAGCATCCAACAAGCTAGCATAATATATTATAATATAATATAATATAATATACTATAATATAATATAATATAATATAATATATTATAATATAATATAATATAATATAGTGTTGCACTCACAGGGTCATTTTTTTCTGCATTATGACATATTACAGTAAATGCATGACTTTTACTTGTAATGGAGTATTTTTAGAGTACTGCTACTTTTACTTGAGTAAAGTATTGCTTCCTCCACATGTCAATAAATTTATATTTATATAAAATTAAATAAATAAATATACTTACTCACGTAACCCTGGTGTTTAGCCGTGCAGATAACTTTGTTTTTTGTGCTGAGGCTTTAGGCCAACATTATGATATAATGAAGGAGTTTGTGGAGCCGACATCACTGAAAAATTACATTTTAGAAACAAAACAACAACATATATTTGGAGAAACAATGTCCCAATTATTTAGGAATAATCCACAGCCTGTCTATTTATGTTTTAGGCCTATGTTGTTATATTTACGCCTTAGTTCATGTCTGTCTCTCCCTTTTCCTCTCTCATCCTCACCTGCCTGTTTTCTCTCTCTTCACCTCTCTCTTTTTGACCTCCCTCCAGAGAATCTGTGCTTGAACTTCATCATGTCTGACATTGAGATGGAGGAGCAGCGGGAGGTGGGCCTCACTTTATCAGAAGGAGTTCACAACACCCAGCCCTGGTTCCTGTGGTTTTCCACTGCTTAAAACGGACCAAAAGACCCCGTAACTGGTGGTATTTACCACGTGTGTGTGTCAAACTCAAGACACCTCATTTTATATGGCCCGCGAGAGCTTGAGAAGAATATCATTTGTGCAGTACAATCCCAAGCTGCATTACCGAAGTACAGTGTCCATAAACTACATGTCCCAAAATGCATCCTGATTTTGCTATCTGCACACCAAGGCCTATTGAAAGAGGCTGCGTTGTTGACGCGTCATATCTTTGAAGTACAACATGCGCAGTGAAATCTGGTCTGCACTCCTTCCAATCGCAACGCACGACCGCAGCTCCAGTTACACTGCGCATGTGTTGTACGCCATACCCCGAGACCCGTGTCCGCCCGTGTCCCAGCCTCCTTCAATAGGCCTTTCCGCACACTGAAGGCGTCTAGCCGCTCAATATCACGCCGTTTCTAGCCGAGTGGTTGTAGCTAGCAACACAGCAACCTAGCAAAAGAACAGAAAAGTTGACGCAGAAGAAAGGCAATTTAATGAGTGATGGGAAAGCAAATACATGTTTGTGCTTAAAGACAGCAGGTTGTGGTCAAAGTACTGCACTGTTTCCTCCTCCAGAGGGAGACAGGTGTACCAGTTACATCCTACATACTAACTGTATACTTTGTATTGGCATAGTATTCTGTTTTGGGAATTAGTTTACAATAAATGTACACAATTCACACTGTCCACCTTGGATTTAACTTGATTTCTTCCCCGGAGTCTTTGTGCCGTCTCGCCTCACAGGTATCCGTGGATCGGGTTTACACCTGGATCGGGGTTACACCTGGATCGGGGTTACACCTGGATCGGGGTTACACCTGGATCGGGGTTACACCTGGATCGGGGTTACACCTGGATAGGGGTTACACCTGGATCGGGGTTACACCTGGATCGGGGTTACACCTGGATCGGGGTTACACCTGGATAGGAGTTACACCTGGATCGGGGTTACACCTGGATCGGGGTTACACCTGGATCGGGGTTACACCTGGATAGGGGTTACACCTGGATCGGGGTTACACCTGGATCGGGGTTACACCTGGATCGGGGTTACACCTGGATCGGGGTTACACCTGGATCGGGGTTACACCTGGATCGGGGTTACACCTGGATCGGGGTTACACCTGGATCGGGGTTACACCTGGATCGAGGTTACGTCTGCTGCCTACTTGACACCCACCGCTACCATCATTATTATCAGCCTTTTTTTTATTAGTATTAGATATATTTCTATTTTTATTACAGCTATTATTATTACATCCACTGCTATTGCTTATTGTTATTAGTCGTATTTGTATTACTACTTATAGCTATTGTGCTATTATTGCGGTTGCGTTGCATCTCTCCCCTGCTTCAAGAGTTTGTGCTATAAAACAATGATATGCAATGAATATATCACATAGTTACATATGCAACTGCTTACATCTTATCAGGGTTTCATATATCTGTTATTAAAGCCCACCTCCACTGAGAAATGTGTTTTGCTTGTTGTTCCTTCACCTGGATGTTTGAGCTTCACTGTGCAGAATGATAGTTTGACAATAGAAGGATGCTTCTTACATCCATCTACTGAAGAGTTTAACATGTGGACATATGTACAAAATGATTTTATGACATCACAATTAGTTGGAGCCAATCGTGTGATGTGAGAACTTGAAGCCTCCACCAGAGGACGGGCTTCTCAGTGGTAGAAGACATCTTGTGTCCAGCTGTTCAACCTTTTGAAATTAGCAGTTTTTGCATATTCACAGATTGGGGAGTTGTAGATGTTATTTAGTATTTTTATATCCAGATAATTGGCTTTTTTTGTGATAAAAAACAACAACATATGAGATACAAATCATTATTCCAAGTACAGTATTTTTTATGTCTTAAATATGTCTGGAGGGGTTCTTTAAGTTTCTATTTGGTGACTTTTCAGAGAAACAAAGATTACCCAAGAGGTAAAACAGCAGCTACAAATTAACATGTTTAAAGTCCATGTAAAGCAATAATAAATATGCATTCTGGTCACACCACAGAAAAATGTGTTACTAACCACCCAGAAGAGCCCAGCGCCGAATCGCCGTCCGACGGGCCGATTGGGGTAATGTGGCGTACAGAAGACCGCTTGCCCGGTGTCGCTCGGGAGCCTGAGTCATTCTGATCCAGGCTCAGCCCGTGGACGGTGTGAGGCCGGTAACGGGCCCCCGTCACACCGCGTATTTCCTCCGAGGCGGTGTGCCGTGACATTTGTGGTCCTGGTACTTCGTACTCTGACACTTTGACATTTTCCTGGCTTCTCTTTTGCCTTTCTAAAACCAGGTTTCAGTCTAGAGAAGGGGAGGAGTCTAGAGAAGGGGAGGAGTCTAGAGAAGGGGAGGAGTCTAGAGAAGGGGAGGCTATATAAAGGCTGGGTGTGTTCAGTTCAGATCCCTTTTGACTGAGACCATGCTGCCAACCCAGTAAGTTGTTTGTACAATTCCTTTTGTTTGAGACCATGCTGCCAACCCAGTAAGTTGTTCACAATGATTTTGATCATTTGTTTAGACAACATATTGTTTGAGTTAATTCTACCTATTCTCTATCTTGATTTAATGTGTGTATCCACCTCCTTAATAGATCCTGGTATTGTTCTGGAGCGGTGTAATATAGGCCACTTACCTCTGAGCTAAAGTCAAACCGAGTAAGTAAGGCAATCTGTTAATTTGGAGAAGAAACTGATTGTATATTTTGTTAAATGATATTAACTTGTGTTTATTATAATTAGGTTCCGGATGGAGAATGTTAAAGTAGTTCACCCTTAAGAAGCTGATGCATTAATAAGTAAGATGACTACGTACCTTTTATTTTTATTTCTAATTGTGGTAAGCATGGCAATATATTGATTTCATTTATTTATTGTACAGAAAAATCATCATCAACATCAACCTCCATATCGTTATCCATCCTGCAATCTATCCTCAACATCCTCTCTGAATAAATGGTTAACTGGCTCTTGGATCCTGGTGTTTTAATGTGCATCCCAGCTAGAAGTTCAATGGTCCAGTATTCATAATCTCCATCAAGGCAACAATAATCTAATCTAGGTGTAGTTTATTTAGTCTTTTTTCAACTACAATGTTCAGTCTTCTCACATGTTTTCAGTCATTATTTTTCCAACATTTATAATATGTTTAGAAACAGATCTCTGAGTTTCCTTTATAAGGCCTTCAAACATTTTTGTGAGAGTTGAAAATTCCCAAATTCTACAGTTGCTCAACTGAGTTCAAAAACCTCACGTACAATTGAAAATATCTGCCCATACCGGTCCTGTCTCATTTTCACTGTCATTATACTGCTCCATGTTGCCTCGTAGTCGACTAAAAGTCCCGATAGCCTCTGGCTGTTATATAACGGCTGTTTTCCATTTGGGTCGACCAGTTCCAGCTCATGCTGCCTCACTAGGTGTGTTTAACTCCACCTTTTTATGTGCACACACCCCACCCCCCTCTTTACATACATTTAATTGTATGGCATTTTTTTTTCTATTCTGTATTCATGTTTCTTGTCTCTGCACCAGTACACCACAGCAAATTCCTTGTATGTGAAAACCTACTCGGTAATAAACCGGATTCTGTTTCTGCTGACGGTAGTGGATGGAAACAAGCATTCATTCTCTTTCTTTTGCAGATTTTCTCAAAATTTGGTTAAAATGTCCCATACATTTGGATGAAAACTTGGCTATATTTACTTACTGGCACATCTTAATGCCCTAGACCAGGGGTCAGCAACCTTTACTAACAAGAGCCATTTTAGGCACCGAAAAAAAAAAAAAAATGTGTCTGGAGCCGCAAAACATTTGATCATTGTGATGAAGGTAACACAGTTTAGTCTAAGTATATAGTATATAAGTCTAATGCAGTGAGGGTCAAAGTGTTAATGTACTACAGAGTATTAGGGTCACATTGAGGGAAAAAACATCTGAGATTTCCAGAGAAAGGTCAGAATATTACGAGAATAAAGTCGTAACTTTATGAGAAAAACAATTCGTAATTTTACGAGAATAAAGTCAAAACTTAACGAGAAAAAAAAGTCGTAATATTGAGAGAATAAAGTCATAACTTAACGAGAAAAAAAGTCGTAATATTGAGAGAATAAAGTCATAACTTTACGAGAAAAAAAGTTGTAATATTATGAGAAAAAAGTCATAACTTAACAAGAAAAAAAAGTCGTAATATTAGGAGAATTAAATCATTACTTTACGAGAGAAAAAGTCGTAATATTACGAGAATGAAGTCATAACTTTACGAGAAAAAAAGAAAATAACATGTAAAATTACTACTTTATAATATTACGACTTTATTCTCTAAATCTCAGATTTATTTTTTTCCTCAATGTGACCCTAATACTCCGTCGTACCATAGAGCTACAACAATGATAAATAAAACTGAAAATGTAAACAAAAAACAGTTATTTATTTCCATGTTTAAACATCCACAGGGAGTCACTGGAGAGGAGCTGAAGAGCTGCAGGTTGCTGACCTCTGGTCTAGGGCCATCATTAATGGTATTAATTCCACCTGTGCGTTTCCTGCTATGACAAGTCAAATTGTCGTCTGTGAGAAGAGTCTGTTGTCTGTTTTCGTGGGTGGGAAGCCAGTGAGGAGCTCTCGTCCTCGTCAGTCAGGGCACGCAGTCATTTGTTCTCATTTCTAAATGACCTACAGCCTGTCTCACTGTGTCTCTGCTCACTTTGCCTGCCTCGTTGGACTCTTGTACAGCTGTGGACACGTCTGCACGTGTTAAATATGAAACTGGCGGGTCGTTTTAATTCCTTTGAGAGTGTCCAACAACACAATCGGTGGATCAGAACTCGTAATGTACCACACTTTATTGCACGACAGACAAGACACACAGTCAAACGTATTACTGTACACTGCTTGAACCTGAAGTTCGGCCAGTTAAAGCATTTCAAAGTTTACAGATATCCGGTCGGTTTCCTCGTTGCGGGTCGCGGTTCCCTTGGCGTGCGGCGCTCGGCTCCAGCTGGCCCGCTCTCTGGTGTGCAGCCTGAAGTGAGTGTTGAGGTGCGCCGACTGGTTGAAGCACTTCCCGCAGACGTGGCAGTGGAAGGGCTTCTCACCCGTGTGGATCCGGTGGTGCCTCTTCAGCATGCTGACCGTGGTGAAGCTCTTCCGGCACACGGCGCAGCTGTACGGCTTCTCCTTGGTGTGCCAGCGCATGTGGACCTCCAGCTGGCAGGCGAAGCTGAAGCCCTTCCCGCACTCTTTACAGCTGTGCCACCTCTGGATGCTCTGGCTCGGGTGAGAGGAGCGAGGCGGAGGCGGCTTCAGGGATCTGACGTTCTTGATCTGCAGTATCTGTTTTCCGCCCGAGCGAAGCAACCCTTTCACCTGCTGCTCCGTCTTCTGAGTCCGGAGACTCTTCGCGGCGCCGGCGCGAGAATCGCTCTGAGCCGCTCTGCAGTTTGGATGAGCGGTGATGGAGGACGGTACGCTGTTGGCTGGCTGCTGTTTCCTGCCGTCCTCTCGGTCGCTCTCTGCTTTCACCTCCAGCGGAGGCGGGGAGACGCTCTGTCTGCTGCAGAGCGTCTGAGCTGGAGGAGGATGTGACCTCTGCAGCGGCTCCACGTGACTACAGTTTCCTTCCTCTGAGTCGCTCGCTTCCTGTGAACAACCCGTCTGACTGTTTTTGAGTTTCGGTTCTTCTTTAATCTGTGGCAGCAGCTCCGCACTGCTCCTCCACTCAGACTCACAGAGCTGACCATCTTCATGAGGCTGGACAGGATGAGACTCTGAAAGATTACAAACATACACAGTCATGCTACGTGGATTTGCATAAATAAATATACTGTAACTGCTGTGTCTTTTGAAAGGATGCCCAAAGATGAACTGCAAGGATACTTTTAGTATGCCAATCTCACTCTGTTTTCTATCTGTTTCCTCTAAACTCCATTCAAACATCTGCAGATTTAACCTTGAAATCAGAAATCACACAGACTGACACTTTTCGATCTCGGCATCACTCAAAAAACGGAGTGGAAATGTTCAGGGACTTCGTTTCAGACCCTGCTCACTGGAGCACCAGATGTGGATCAATACGCAGCTTTTCACGGGATTTGTTGACATGAGGAAAATATAGACTGACACTAGTTTGGAATAATCTACATATATAAAAATGTTCAGTTTCCCCGACTACTCAATGAGACATAACTTTGCCTCAGGGTCTGACCTCCAATATTAGCTCGCTCTCTCTTTAGTTCTCAGTCATTATAACCTACTTTTCTTTTTGTTATTCCTTCAACATGCCCGTATTAAACAGAGCTCCTGTGTGAGATACCGTCTCCAGCTGATATTGGAAGATATTACAATATGTTACTTTATTTTGGAATTCTGGTTTTGTAGACAATTTGTTGATTTGAGATAAATGGATGCTACACTCATTTAATTACCCGTAATATGATAAAACTATCTCACAAGATGAATTAAAACTGAATATCTATGTAAATGCTGCTTATTATACGTAAAGCCCAGACTGAAACAGGGCTCTATCCATACAGACGAACACTACGGAAAGCTGTCTCCACATTTATACTTGACAACATGATTATCATAATGTACTATTGGTGTTCCGTCACACTTAATATATTTGTTCTATTAGCCTAATATTGTATTCACAGAGCCACATTTTCCATTAATAAATCTGTATTATCAATTAGGGGGTAATATAAACAAAATAAATAACACTACTTCATTATAGTAGCAGTGATATTTGACATGATTTGCTACAATATTCAGACTTAAAGGTCCTATATTCTAAAAAGTGAGATTTTCATGTCTTTTATATTATAAAGCAGGTTTAAGTGCTTTATAAATACTGTTAAACTATCAAAACGCTCAACATACGGAGAAACACACACAGCCCGTATTCAGAAATTGTGCGTTTGAAATGAGCCGTTAGGATTTCTGTCCATTTGTGATGTCACAAATATACAATATATTAGATCGTTACGCGGTTTTAAACGTAAACATTCTAAATGTGTCCCAGTTTATTTCCTGTGGCAGTGGATGTGAATGACATCAGCTGACAGGAAGTAAACATGGACCCAAACTGTTGCCTAGCAACGCAATTCCATTGCAATTCCGTTGAAATGCACTAAAACGGAGCGTTTCAGACAGAGGGTGAATACAGGTATATTCAGACAGAGAGTATGAGGAAAATAAAGTTGTTGTTTTTTAACATTACAGCATGTAAACATGTTCTAGTAGAAACACAAAATACAAGTATGAACCTGAAAATGAGCACGATATGGGACCTTTAAACAAAGTATTCATTTGGACCTGCCAAAATGTTTTAAATTATTAATTCGCAATCATGTTATTTTTTTTCAGGAAAAGCCAAACTTTTATTCGGCACCTTCCTAAAGGCACTCTAGATGTATTTTTTGTTTTTTTTAAAGTTCCATATCATGCTAATTTTCAGGTTCATACTTGTATTTTGTGTTTCTACTAGAACATGTTTACATGCTTTAATGTTAAAAAACAACAACTTTATTTTCCTCATACTGTCTGTCTGAATATACCTGTATTCACCCTCTGTCGGAAACACTCCGTTTTAGCGCATTTCAACAGAATTGCAACAGAATTGCAACAGAATTGCAACAGAATTGCGTTGCTAGGCAACAGGTTGGGTCCACGTTTACTTCCTGTCAGCTGATGTCATTCACACACACTGCAACAGGAAATAAACTGGGACACATTTAGAATGTTTACGTTTAAAACCGTATAACGATCTAATATATTGTATATTTGTGACATCACAAATGGACAGAAATCCTAACAGCTTGTTTCAAACGCACAATTTCTGAATACAGGCTGTGTGTATTTCTCTGTATATTGAGCGTTTTGATAGTTTAACAGTATTTATAAAGCACTTAAACCTGCTTTATGATATAAAAGACATGGAAATCTCACTTTTTACAATATGGGACCTTTAAATATTAGTCTACATAAAAATGTTATCAAAATAATATTTCTTAATACAAGGTGCACCTGCAATGTTTACCTGCCACAGCCAACATTTAAAAGCCTGGCAGGTGACAGGTGCTAACTTCATTCCCTGTGCATGACCCGGGTTAAGTGCCGGGGTGTTATAGGTATAGAGTAACCTTGAGTGCATCAGTAAACAGAGCAGGTGAAAGCCTTGGTTCAGCTCACCTGGCTGCTCCTCCTCACCTGGCTGCTCACCTGGCTGCAGCAGGAGCCGCTGCACGGCCACGTTGAGGAGCCGCTTGAGCCGCTGGTTCTCCTCTTTGGACCGGAGGATCTGGCTCTGGTACTCCTGGTTCTCCTCTTTGGACCGCAGGATCTGGTTCTGGTACTCCTCCACGGTGCTCTTCACGGCTCTGAAGATCTCCTCAGCGGCCGCGGTCAGCCTCTCGTTCAGGAACACGTTCAGCAGCTCCAGTTTGGTCATGTTGTTCTTCTCTTCTCTTCTCTTCTCGCTGTCTCCAGAGGCGGAACGTCCTTTCTGTTTACATCCACTGACCCGGAGGTAGAAGCGGACCGGCTTCTGCGTGCTGCTGCTGTCAGAGCTCAGAGGGGTTCTGCTGGGTCACAGAACCCCCTGCTGGAGGGAAGACCAAACTGCACTGATGTGGGTTTAAAACCTGTTGGGTTCATTTTGAACTTTGTGTTGGAAGCAGAACAAATGGGCCAGCGTAAGGATGTGAGCGACTTCGACGAGGGCCAAATAGTTCTGTCTAGACGACCGGGTCAGAGCATCTCCAGAACTGCAGCTCTTGTGGGATGTTCCCGGTCTGCAGTGGTCAGGACCGACCAAAAGTGGTCCAAGGAAGGAGAACCGGGTCAGACCCGAGGCTCATTGATGCACGTGGGGAGAGAAGGCTGGCCCGTGTTGTCCGATCCAATAGAAGAGCTACTGGAGCTCAAACTGCTGAAAAAGTTGATGCTGGTTCTGATAGAAAGGTGTCAGAACACACAGAGCATCTCAGTTTGTTGCGTATGGGGACCGGTCAGGGTGCCCGTGCTGACCCGTGTCCACCGACCAAAAGCGCCTACAAAGGGCACGTGAGCATCAGAACTGGACCACGGAGCAATGGAAGAAGGTGGCCCGGTCTGATGAATCATGATTTCTTTTACATCATGTGGATGGCAACGAGTTGGAGGTGTTGACTCGGCCTCCACACTCTCCAGATCTCATGCTTGTCAAGATTGCAGTTAATGCTCCTTTAAATGACTGGAACCACTTGACTCAGCAACAGGTAAAATATGTTTTTGATATACTGTGGATGCATAAGAAGATCAGAGCAATCTGTGCACGAACCCCAACAGGTGTCAGTGTGGTTTTTTACTGGAATACTGCAATAAAACCTCTTTTACTGAAGGTTATAATATTCAGTTTTTGTTGAAATTGCTTGAGATGTTGATTCAACTTTATGGTCATTTTGGAGGCTGCAGTTTGTAGTGCATTATACAAAGAGGTGTTTCTAATATTTTGTCCACGATGTTTGTCAAAAACTAGGTTGAAAAATAAGTTGTACATTCCTTTTATGTATCAACACCTGATGTTGGTTCCCATCAACAGTGCTATTTTAAATCATCAGTCAATTATTGATCCAGCTGGTCATTAAAAGCACTTTTTATTTACACAGTAATATGCACAAGTCACTTTGAACAGTAAGCTTGTGGGAAAGCGGTGAGGACAGAGCAAACACGTATTAAGACCAAAAAAAACGAGTTGATCTTTTCTCAGATCACATTGATAAAACAATGCCAACACAAAAGAGAAAAAGACAACTGGAGACAGCATAGTTCAATTCAAATACAGTGTTTGTCAATCATATTAGGAACATACAAACATCAGAAACAGTCCCTGAGGTGTTCATTAACAAAGCCCAGAGAGCACTTACACATTAATCCCAGACTAGTTGTTTCAAAGTACGCCCACCGAATAAAAGAACTGGTTAAAAAAATTTAACACGTACACTTCGGTCAAACATTATAAAAACACAAAAGAACAGCCACTGGTAGAAGGTGCACTCGGTAAGATCTGAGTGGAACATCTAGAAAGCACATCCACCTGATGGATAAAACCATCCTACACCAACGTGACTGGTGAACTTCATGATAACTTGCTCTCGGGCTCCGACCGGACCGTCTTGTCCACTCACAGATATAAAAACAAAAACACAAGTAGCCGGGGCACTGCGGGCGACTGTAAGTGCAGCAGTGTGGATTATTTCTAAACTCAGCTTGCTCTTCCCTTTTGCATACACAGTACACAGATATGACTTCTCTCTAAAATGGCACATTCATCATTCCCAAGATGTTACAAGTTTCCAGGATTCCTGACAAACTAGTGTTGTTCTTAACAACATCTCCCAGCACCAAAGCTCGTTTCATTTTCTCTTTTCAGGACCTGAAAAGTTCGACAATAATCACGAACAGACATGATATAAAAAATAAAGCTCTGCAGAATAACCCTTGGTGTGAGCAGATGATCATGTGGGCAGGAAATGAAAAAGGAGAGAAGATGTCAAGTAAAACAAATGTGAACCTAAAGCTTTAAATAGGTTGAATCTTTAAGACAGTTTTTTTAAACGCTCCATGGTAGATATAGTGGGTGAGGGTCTTCACTTGTTGTAAACAAGGAAAGGTTGAGGGGGCAGGGTGTTGATTGTGCTCGATGGAGCCCTCAGCTGTCAATCATCTCGGACAGTTCCTGCAGCAGGTCGTCCTCTCCGATGCCCGGGTCCACGTCGTCGTCTTCCAGATGCTCGTCCGTGAACTCGTTGATCAGCTCCTCGAAGTCGTCCACAGCGGAGGTGGAGGCGGCGGCGCTGGAGGTGGAGGCGGTGCGGGATGCAGCTGCGCTCAGTCTCCGGGACTTGGTCTGAGCGGGACTCTTCAGGATCGGGCTGAAATGTAAAGAGGCTGGTTCATTTATCTAGTGACGGACAAGGCTGCATTCATGTCATATGCGGAAAAAAGCCCATCAGAACAATCAATTTTCACTCATATTGTCTCATTTTTCTACACATAAAAAATGGGAAAGGATTGAAACTACACTCTTGGGTGTCTTAGTTCTTGTACATTTTTTTTGTCGTCTTATGACGGCATCAAACAATGATGTATTTGAGACCTTTTTGTAAAAAAAAAGTACGGACTGGTTGCTCTTCAGAATCACAATTTCACATCCTCTTTTTAAGGAGAGCTGAAATATCTGAGTTCACATTCTAGAGTCAAACAATACAAGGTCTACATAGTTTTGGTGGTATCCTGTAACAACATTTCTTTCTTTGGGATCACAGAATTACATTTACAGTTAAACAAGTTGTTGTGTACAGAAGGAGTTGTAGCACTATGTGTAATCGTATTACACATACAGGACATTCAGATCGGTATGGAACATCCTTTCAGTAAAGCCCTGTGACTCAAACAGCTGTTTATGTCGACTACTCGCGCGACTTTTACCCGGAGACTTTTTGCAGCGTACCCGTTGTTATCAGCTGTAGCATGCTAGCTGATTTAGCCCGGTTAGCCGGGTTAATCAAGCTCAACGCACAACGATTTGTATCAAACTGTATGCCGACTGTTCAACTGAAGTCGGGTACATCTGTGGACGCACTTCAAACATTTAATCTACAACGGCATCACCCGAATGTGACGATCAAGTGGAACGACACAAAAACAGACTAGACTGCGATTCCTTCTCTCCGCAGCGTTCAGACATTCTCCCACTGCAGATCCACACCGTGCCAAATCCAACTGATGCTTCAGTGTTAATCACTGCGTATGAGAGCACATTCGATCAACATGATGGAGCATTACAGAATCAGAACTACTTCATCCATCCCCGGGGAAACTGGGTTACGTTATTATTGCAGACATTTCTGTTATTTATTTATTTTTATTGACCGTATGTCAGTATTTGAGCGCCTTAACTGTTATAGTAAGAATTATGGCCAATGAGCAACTGTTTATAATTTTAAAAATAAATGGGGGAAAAAAACGTTATTTTATGCAATTTATTTGTTTTGAACCGTGACCCCAAAACCGAGGTACATACCGAACCGTTAATTTAGTCCGAAATAATAAGACATCACTCTCCACACCTGCCTACATATATTCTCCTGGTTAAGTGTAACATTACCAAGGAGTTGGTGTTTATATTAAAGTTGTAAGCTCTCTGTGGACCTTTACCTTTGGGGGACTGGACATGCCTCTCTGGCAGCAGCAACATTGACAGTCGTCTTGGTGTCTTGGCTCAGACTCTGTTTGAAGACGGGGACAGTCTGGAGGTCGTCTCTCAGAGGGCTGGAGCCGGAGCCGGAGCCGGAGCCGGAGCCGGAGTCCAACAGGATGCTGGGACTCCGGGGAACAGCAGAGCTCAGCTGAGCCTCCTCTGCATTGGAGGACGGGATCTCCTGTCAATGGAATCAAAGTCACTAGAGGTCACTCACAGCACTACATTGATTAGATTCCCCATCATACTTTATCTGCAATTATTTTTCTTTAAACTTAAGATGACAATTAACTGTAGGCAGAATATAAAAAGGGACCGGATACACCAGAGAAAAACATTAAGACCAACAGTGTAAATGGTGCGTATTAAATAATTTAACAAAACATGTCAATGTGTTAAAGACATGTTGAGTAGAAACGCATAAATACAATTTGATGGATACAAAAAACTACATTAGGAAGGAGTGAAAAATTCTTCCAGAAAGTATTAGAAATAGATATAAATATGGTAAATATAAAGAAAAACACAAATCGAGGCTATGTATGAAGGCTGAGCTATGGGGTATGAAACATGCGCAGCGTAGCTGGAGCTGCAGCTCGTGAGCCTTTTATGCAAGTTCAGATCAGATTTTACTGCGCGAGTGTTGCACTCCAATGACATCTCCTCTTTTACCCTCCTCCACACAAATGAGGAAATATGTGGGAATATAAAAGCAAATATGAAATGTGAAAGTCTGACCTGCCAATTCCAAATTTCTTTTTAAGAACTACAATTGACCGCAAGGCTGCAGAATAACTTTTTTCACCACCGCCCCGGAACCATCCCAAAAAGATTTCAACCGTCCTGAAGTCAGTGTAAACCGTCAAATATCTAAATGTTATCCTTAAACTTTGTAAATACTTGCTTTGATTACAAAAGTTCTTGGCATAAGTAGTTTTAATTATGTATTATAAGCTGCTTAGAGCTAATGTTATATTTTATACTGCTGTGAAAACTTATTCTTCAAACAACTGGATTTATGTTTCTCGCCGAAAACTAAATTTTACGAGGTTACATTTGAACACATCATGATTTCACCTCTTATATTATGAAATTAGTTCAACGAAATGTGTTTCTTAAAACATTTTATACGAGAAATAAGCCGTGCAGTTGCTAAATCTGTCTTTATTTGAGATCGACAACGGTTAGTTTAAAAGTTTCTCGGGAGTTTCCGGAGGCGGCGAGTCGCGCCAGACGCCCCTGATTTGCATAACGTAGCCTAGAGCTCAACTTAATGTAAATGAGGAGCGGCCATCGTGACTCCCCGCCTCTCAAACCGCCACGCTACCAGAATGCATTGCAGCCCTTCCCAACAATGAATGGGAAGCGTGGAAAGGACGGAGCCTGTGGACATGTAAATATGAGACTGGGGACGGTTTCCATCGGCAGCCGATTGATCGGTGCAATCTCTAATTAAATATGCTACATCGAATTATTTTAAGATCCATTTGAAAAGGTCTCGGCACATGCTCCAGACAGACTTACGGGAAATATAGAATCCCCATAACTGGCCCAGCGTGCCAACCTACCGGTCCGTCTCTGCAGGTCGTCTCCTGCTGTGGCTCCTCGTGCACTGCGGCGGCGCTGTTCAGAGGTTTAACAGCAGCCACAGCAGATCGCTCCGCTCCCCTCCTCTTCTGGCCTGGTTTCATCTGCACTGCAGGCTTCATGACAGACGGCTTCACGTTCAGCTTGGGCCTCACTGAAAAGGAGGCAAAGCTTTTATGATATATTTATATATTTCATCTTATTTCACATACTGGGTTTTCTCGTTTACATGACATTTAAGAAATCATGAAGTCTGCAAAAAGCCGACAATGACACGGTCACTTAAGTGCATGGAAATGCACAGAGAGTACTCAGTGAACCAGGTCAGAGATTTTCCCTGCTTATCCAAATCTAAGGTGGGTTGCCTTGTGGTCAAACAGAAACATGGGTTGCAAAATGAACTTTGCATGATAGTTAAAGGTGCAATACCTTTGGTGTCTGCAGTGTGTTCTGGGGATTTCTTCGGGTTAATGTTCAGTGTTTTCTCAGGAGTGCGTGCCCCTGCAGCGGGACCCCGGGGAGCCGCTCTGGCCTGCTTGGCTGGTGACAGCGCGGTGGAGCTCCTTGTGTTTTTGTCTGGGACCTCCCTGGAGCGGCTGGGACTCTGTGAGTCAGACTCGGCCTCAGCCTCCAGCGGAGAAGAGCTCTGCTTCACAGGGACTGAGGTGGCAGATTTAACGGCACGACCTCGTTTACCAGGAGTAGTGCTGTTCAGACGTGAAGCAGCTTTGGATTTGAGGGGGATCAGTTTACCAACAGGGAGCTTTTGGGTGGAGGGGGGAGAGTCTGGGGCGAGAGTGATGGAGGGAGGTGATGTAACACGGACTTTAGCAGGAACCTTCCTCTTCACGGTTCCTTCATCAGCCTGTCTCTCAGCAGGCTCTGCCTCAGCCGAGCTTTTGGCCTGCTCTTCAATTTCTTGCTTGCGAAGGCGTTTCTCCCGCATGATCTCCTCAAAGGTCTTGACCTTGACACTGTTACTGGTGACAGCATTGGTCTAGAAAGATACAGGAAAATGACCATCAGATGGAGTCAACAGAACAACAAGCTATTGCAGCCAATACTGCAGTATCAGTTAGGGACTATACCTCAGGAGAAGCAGGAGGAGTTTTCTGTGGCTTCTCTGTCACTTCAGCACTCTTCTCTGTTGTGACGTTGCCTGCTGAGTTCAACATAAATGGAATGTAAAATGAGGATTAGCAAATTCAAAATGTAATTCAATCTTAAAGACATTTACAACAGTAGGATTAACAACAATTCTGCATACATTCCTTGTGTCAACACACAGGTTTGCTCTCTTACTTTGGGAAGCCGGTTTCTTGATGTGCAATAGGCGAGGCTTCTTAGCATCGCTCTGCTCGGTATCGGAGCTCTTCTCGTCTTCAGCCTCCGGGGCCTGCTGAGCCTGAATCTTCGCTGCCTTCTCCCTGCGGATCTCCTCCAGAGTCTTTACTCTAACCTGCACCACGTTTGTAGCCTCTGGACCAGGACCCGTTGTGTCAGACTCTCCCTGACTCCTGCCTGGAGCTTTTTCCACAGTGTGCTTGGCCTTCATCGGGCTGGGGTTCTGTTCCTGTTCCTCCTGCCTTCTCTTCTTGGCATGAAGGATCTCCGAGAAGGTTTTGACGCGGCTAATGGAGTCGTCTTTGACGGTGATGGCTCGCTTAGAACCCTTAGCGGTTTTGGTTCTGCTGATTTCTGGAGCCGCGACTGAAGGATCATCTTTCTGGCTCTGAGACTTTGCTGCCTTCTCCTGTCTGATCTCCTCCAGAGTTTTAATGCGAATCTGCTCAGGAGCTTCCTCGGACTCCATGTTGGTCTCAGCTGTTGGGGAAAATTGGAGGACAACAACAAACAATGATCTAATCAATGTGCATGAGTTATATCTTTCCAGACAAAATAATGGAGAATGTCAGCCTCTCATGTTTGTCACACATCTTACCTGGTTCAGTGGGTTCAACAGACACAGGCAATCCAAGTCTGTCCTTAATAGGCTTAAAAGCTTTAGAAGCAGAAGAAAGAAAAAGGTTTTAATAGACAAATTTTTAATTCTAGACTTTGTAAATTATGAGCCACTTCAAACCAACAACCTGTTTATATACAGATTTCATAGTCACATCATTGCTCTTCCCACAAACTTTGATATTTTTCAACCTGGAGAGCGCTGTAACCAGCAGCCGCAAAATGAGCTGTGAGGGCAAGTGAGCAGCGTCAATGTAACGTTAGCTTCACTAAAAGTGTTTGTTGTTGCCACTGACAGGCTCAGATTGTTATTATAAGTGTGACAACATTATGGAAAGGACCCTACAGAGAAATACAACCTTTTTCTTCCCTTTCTCTTGATCCGGACTGTTTGTTATTGTGTCCAAGTCCCGCTCAAGGAGAAGTCCGGTTGTGAAACCTGAATATCCGTATACTCTAGCTCAAATAAATACGGGCGGCCATCGAATTAAAAGACCTCGTCCACATTGAAATGTTGAAATCATCTAAATATATATAAATATGTTAGATAACACTAAGCTACCCTTTCTGCACTCCAACACAGCAAACTCTACCCGGCTGGCAAGCGCGTTTCCACCATGGATGTATTCCACCGCCGTCTTCCTGCAACACGTCACCTCACCGGATTTCAGAACGAGACTTGACTCCTTGAGCGAGACTCTTTCCATGATGTCAGACACTTGTAATAACAATCTGAGCCTGTCATGGCAAAACCAAACACTTTTAGTGGACGTAAATGACGGTGCCAGCTTGCCCCAATAGCACTATATTGCAGCCCGTGAGCAGCTGCCGTCTACAGCGCTCTCCCTCAATACTGAACCAATTTCAGAAATTGTTGCTGCTATTAGACACAAAAACATGGGAAAATAGGGTCCAGGTTGAAAGATAGTAAAGTTACCCTTTAAGATACATCATCAGCATGATGTTGAGTAAGATGTTACAGGTGGTGTTCACTAGTTAACTCGTTGTTGATGTGTCCTGATACTCACCTTTCTGAGGGGGCATTAAAGGCTCCTCTTCATCCACAACTCTGCCCAGACGCCCGGCCAGACTCCTTTTCAGCGGGACACCGTCTCCACTTCTCACATCTACAGCAAGGACAAGTCATGAGCTTCTAATCTGTGCAATTAAGACTATCATTAATAGAGCTGGCAGTCCATCTATTGATGAGGTGTAACATGAGTGCAAAATTACCGGTGTTGGGCATCCACCTTCCAAGCCTTTCAGCCACACTGACTCTTGGTCTCACGGTTTCTTCAAAGACAAGTGGACCTGGGTTAAAAGAGGGATCATGTGCTAGTTGAAAACCGGGTAACAATGATTTTACTTCTCTACAGGACTGAAAGTAAACGTTACTATTCTGAGTTAATTAATATCCGGACTAGATATCTTAGCATCTTTCATCTCATCGTCAGATGAGAGACAGAGACAAGTAAGATGCTGCTTCAAAGCAACCATGAACAGTGCATAAGGCCTGACACAAATATTATGTCTATTTTATCAGTCAATATCTACATTCCAGTCATTGTTTTGTCCAAACAACGCAATGCTGCTGCACAGCAGTCAAGCTAACTGTTAAGCCAGCATGAAGGTTTTCTGTATTTATTTTCATTAAGACCCCAGGCACTGATATTTCTTCAAATTGATCATACATAAAATGTTAACGCTAGTAGTATCAATGTTGAGCAAATTAATCAATTAACACAATTCCTCAAAATCATATTCCACAATATCTTCAGACCAAAAGACATGATATGAAAGGAGTAAATTTGGGACAAGCGATGTTGGGTATACAGCTCCCTGCAATTCTGCCAATCTCACAAAATCCTGTTTTTTTTTTACCATCTCTCGCTTCGTAGAGGGATGGTCGAAAGAACGACTGGATGTTTTCTTTTTCTCCATTGGCCGAGGTGTCAGCACTCTGGATTGGGTAACCGGCTTTCTTCAGACTGGCTTTCAGGGCCTTCCTCAGCCGAATCTCCTCCAGGGTGCTCACTCCAAAGTTCAGCGAGTCATCTGTCAAGACAAAGCATTACCCCGTCAAAAACACAATCATTCCATTAAGGTCGCACAGGATTTGGGAGTTGTACAGCTTTGGTTTCCAAAATGTTGTCTCTGACCACAGTCTCACCTGATTTGGGTAGTTTTCTAGGAGAATAGCCAACCTTTCCATCCTCTCCCTCCTCTGAGAACTGGTCTGGAAACATAAAGACACAGAAGTGGTGAAGATCACGGGGAAAATCTGTCTCAAAATGAGGACTAGAAAAGACAAAGAAGTCATTTTGGTATCAAATCCAGCTCACCATCTTCATCCTCGTCATCATCTGCTGGATTAATCACCACAGGTGGGTGGGTTGGGCTCGGTACTGGCTCCTGAGTCTCTGTCTTGATGACGCCTCTGAGCTGGGGATTGGCTGCGGTGGGGAGCGTGGCAGCTGGCGGGGGAGCCGGTTCCTCGTGAGGCTGTTCCTCGTTTTTGCTTAGACCTGGGAGAATTACATTAATTATCATTAATGACTTTCACAGCTGGCTGTAAAATTCTCTTAAACATTTCAATTCTTAGTGTTTGCTAAAGAGAAGTCCACTTACTTCTATCAGGTGGGACAAAGATGCCATCAATGTAGCGGGGCCTTTCATGGAGAAAGGCACAGTGTGGCTTCTGGCAGCCGGCTTGCTGGGTCTCCCAGTAACAAGCTATCTCCTTTCGGTTTTTCTGTTTTGATGAAAGAGATAAACAACATGTAACAGCATGCACGGAAGAGACGGCTTGATCTCATCTCAATTGGATCTATGTCCATAAAGCCACCCTTATACATGCAAAAGCACAACTGAATTCAAAGGAGGGTAAAAAACTGTATAGAATTTTTTTACAGGATCTACAATTGTATTTTCACACTTGCACACTGATCATGTTATTGTCTCCTAGCAAAATATGGTATGATGATTGAACAGAAAAAAACTGAGGTCTGTGGCCTTTGACTTTGCACTGCAATAGCCATCCTTTCTGATATTATGGAGGAAGAGACAACATTTCAATTAACCCCATCTTCAAGGCAAGCACTTAGATGTATTACAGATTTAAGGAATCTACAGGGGAAAAAAAGAGCTCGACATGATTATACTGAACTCTAAATCACAAATGAAGCATACCAACAATGTCCAGACATTTACATTTTTTTATTTTAAGGTTAAACTGTTTATGGAAGTTAATATTAATGCAAGTGTTTAATGGTCTGTGTTCATTGTAATGTAGCATACCAATAGACTGTGATTGCGTTAACAGTACAGTAAGTGTTCCTCCCCACATGTCCAGGGGCAGGAGTGGAGCTCCTGGCCCAGGTTTACAGGGAGACTTTTTCTACCCTTCGTTAACGGCCAGTCAAGACACACACAGCCTCGAGTGGGCAAAGCTTGAAGGAGATATTTCTGAGCTTTCGTCGGTTTAAAAAAATGATATTCAAATTTAGCTCACTGTGATCTCCATGTGGCGAAACTTGCAGACGGTACGGAAGCAGCGTCCCTCCTGCCAGAGGTTGCAGACGGACTCGCTGCCCATAGCTGCCTCACAGTGCCTGAATGGGCAGCTGTCTCCCTGCGTGATAAAAAAAAACACAGTAAGACCCTTCCTTCTGGTCACCAGTCACTTTCCACCTGGTTACACTATGTGTGAGCGTTGTGCTCAAAGTTAGCTTACTTTAGTGCAGGTGGAATAGTAAAAGAAGTAGCAGTCATCTCCATGGTTGGTCATAGTAATGCTGGTATACGTCTTGAGTGGCAGAGGTGATGCGGTTAGGACCTTAAACCCAGCAGCTGGTTCTCTTCAGGGCCAACAGGACAGAGCAACACATCACAAACACAAACATTACTCTACTAGGCCGACATCAATTCACTATGAGTTTTCTAACATATCTGCACACGGAAAACTAATGTCAAAGAAGTTTACATGCAGTTTTTTTGTCATACAAGATAGTGACTTGCTCCAACTTGTACATTTGGGATTCTTAGTAGGATATAGTACAATATCATCACTACACAAATATTTTAAGTTTCACACAACCTATTGGGTTTTTAAGTTTGTCTTGTAGTTATCTGATACATTTTTTTTACCCATTTGTGCTTTGGATGCAACCGTTAATGAAAAAGTCTTATGTAAAAACAAAGATTACATGAGATGCAAAACTGGGGCTAGGGAGAGAGGAAGGGAAGCGCTGTCATTTTAAGGCAGTAATGTAATTCCAATGAAATAGACCATGTGCAAATTTGAACTCCATCTAACCATGGCGCTGCAAAGAAAAGTGCTTGTTTGTTTGATAACACAGAGCACCAGATTGGGGAAATTTTTCACAGATATGCTTTGCTCTTTGACAAGCACTTGCCTGCATATGTGGAGAATCAAAAATACCGGTGAAAGAAGACTTTATTAAATGACTTTAAATTGAGTATTTATCCAGGGACAGTCCTTGTTTTCTGTGTGCAAAGAGTAAAAATGTCTTTACTTAAGACTGACTCATTTGAGAAATGAGCAGAGAGGAAGAAAATATGTATGGAATTAGATGTAAACAAGAAATAAAACAGATGACACAACTAATCATGTGACCTTCTGATCAGTGATGTTTTTTGTCTGGGAATTAATTACAGCATCTAAGAAATTTCAATTAAGATGGCCAGTAACCCTTCACACACATATTTTGAGTCTTAAATTCCATCTGTACTAACGAGCCAATTTTGATTTTGTTATTGGCATTGTGCCACCTTTACCTGAGGTGGCTGAGAAGTTGTCTCCCTCTTGAGCGGACTGCTGGTAGGGTGTCTCCGTGGTGGTATGGAGTCCTGAAGGAACACTTGATCCATGAGATAAGAGGAAAAGGTGGGTGGGTCGGCCAGAGACACTTGTCTTCCTACGACATCCCTTTTCTGAGACAGCTTTATCTCCGCCAGACTGCTAAACATTACTGATGGTGGATGCAATAGAGTCCTTTGGGGATTTTTTTTTTAGCATTTTTTATTGTGTAATTAATGAAAGAAAGAAATAAGGGGGCATAAACTGCCAGAAAAGAAGAAAAAAATGATCCAAAAATGCTTAAATTGATGTGGCAAAAAGGGGATGGATGGTAGGTGGAAAAACACTCCTCGGCTTCTTCTTGGACTTGGAAAAAATTTGCACACTGGGTGATGGCAGTAGAAAAAAAAATGGGCAGGACATTCAAGCCTCTAGAGATTTTCAGCCAATGCTGAAGAGGAAAAAAAAAAATCTTCCGCCAATGTATTCTCATGGGGGGGCAAGCTATCCATATCCAGAGATTCCCACAAAAGGGCCAAGAGGATGGTTTTAAACCTACAAATCAATCAAAAACACTCCCCAGGGAACTGAAAAAGGTGTTATTAAGAGACAGACAGTTGTGCACAAATACAAAGAAGACAGTTGGACATTTCCACACAGAGATACAGCATCAAGTAGCATAGTGAGACACTCAATCATGACTCCAGTGCAAACTGGTTATAACAGAGGTCCAGGTCAGTGGACAGACTGTCAACTACACTTCATCATCTATCCATGCTTATATATTTCAAGTATCTAATCCAGGATAACGAACAACTAACGTTACAAGTCCAGACCCGGGTTGTTTATATACCCTAGACACGGAGGCCTTAGTTCGACCCTGATGATCAGCCTGAACAACAACGCTGGCTTCCATCTTAAAGCTGCAGTACGCCAGATGGGCGCAAATATGATTTAAAAAAGTTATTTTTAGAAAACGGCCGCTATATCGTGACAATAGTACATGAAACAGGTAACCTGAGTTAAATCCTGTTCCTCTGTGTCCTACTGTGTCCTCCGGTGCTCCTAACGGCATCTGAAGGATTTCACTTACCGGAGCAAAACAAGGTCCGCTGCCCAGCTGCCGTCTATGAGAGCCGGCTGTCAATCACTCGCGAACTCCGACCAAACGGTCAAACTAGGCAGCGCTGATCAGATATGAATCAATATTCTGTTACTGTAATGACTATTTCTCTCCTCAGATGTTCTCAGAATCATCTTGTAGTTACTGTTTAGCTGTAAAATGAGAAAGTTTGTGACGCGGCCGCCATTGTAAAATCTGTTGAAGGAAGCCAAGTTCTGGTCACATGACCGGAGCACAGCCAATAGGAACGCTCTCTCTCTCTCTGAAATGACCTGTGATTGGTCAAAATCTGCCGTCACGGGCTAGATTTTATCTAAAGCCTGAAAACAGAGCCATGAGGAGGAGCAGAAGTCTAGTTTTCTCTCAGAACACTTGAATTACAATATGCTGAAAGGTTATTATGGAGATTTTTGCCAAATTATGCCAAAAAATTGTTGCATACTGCAGCTTTAAGGAACAGGAAAAAATGATCTCAACAGAATAAAAAATAGCACTTACACTGAAATAACGGGATCAAAACAAGGATTCCCAAAGATACCAACTCACATTACAAGTAAAACAAACAATTGTCCTGGAGCCACAAACACAGAAGTGGTTAATCTAACGTTACAGTTACAGGAAAAACACATCTGAGACAGCTAGCAGTTAGCAGCTAACAGTTAGCATTAACCGGCAGATAACAGACGGTAACGTTACTGTATGGAGATCGGCAAATGTTAGATCACATTTACACAGATAAATAAATAGAATAATGTTAACTTAAATAGACAACAGCGTGACTTTGGCTTTTTTTCTTGTCAGCCTGACTAATAATAGATATATTGTGTAATGTAGCTCATGCTAACCCTAGCAGAGGCCTACTCACCCACCGACCTGACACCGCTAACGCTAAGCTAACTGATGCTAACTGCTCTTTAGATGGCTGTTTAATCTGGTAAAGCTATTCACTCTCATATTTTAACACTACAGTGTAACAGCCAGATATGTTATGTGCTGTGTTAATTACCCGTTTCGGATCTCAGTGAGTTGTGTAATGTAGGAAACGCTCCCCGGTCCCGGTTCGATGACTGCCGCTGGTGCACTAACAGAACACGGCAAAATGGCGGCGGTGGGGAAAAGGCGAATCAGAAGGGGCGGGGCCACCCAGTGTGCTGCGTTTGCGTGACCTGGAAATGTGGTTAATTCGAGTACTTTTTTGTACTCCCGTGCAATATTGCAGTTTACGTCGAATTGAAAATGATACTAAAAGCGTTATTGCAACAACTAATATATATACCACAATCACCTTTACTTTGTACCTTCAGTTTGCTGACAAAACTTCATCCGTTCACACTAGTGAGATGTTGAATTATCTCCTTTAGATAACTAACTTTAGTACTTTTTTTATATACACAGACATCTCATGACAAAATTGTGTTAAAGGTCCCATATTGTAAAAAGTGACATTTTCATGGATTTTATATTATAAAGCAGGTTTATGTTCTATATAAGTACTGTGAAAGTATCGAAACGCTTAATCCACAGAGGAATACACACAGCCCGTATTCAGAAACTGTGCGTTTGAAACAAGCCAGTCAGGATTTCTGTCCATTTGTGATGTCACAAATCTACAATATTTAGATCATTTCAAAGTTTTAAACGTAAACATTCTAAATGGGTCCCAGTTTATTTCCTGTTGCAGTGTATGTGAATGACATCAGCTGACAGGAAGTAAACATGGACCCAAGCTGTTGCCTAGCAACGCAATTCTGTTGCAATTCCATTGAAATGTACTAAACGGAGCGCTTCAGACAGAGGGTGAATACAGGTATATTCAAGCAAACAGCATGAGGAAAATAAAGGGTTTTTTAAACATTAAAGTATGTAAACATGTTCTAGTAGAAACACAAAATACAAGTATGAACCTGAAAATGAGCATGATATGTCCTCTTTAACTGGCCTGTATTCACTGTTCGTGTCGTCCTCTTGTTGTTTTGTTAATGTATTGTCTTTTGTCTTGCAATAAATAAATAAAAATGCAAGAGTTTAATACCGCTTCCATCATTACCGGCTTCCTTGAGTGTTGGTTCATTAATTCCATTCACGGTGCAATAAATAATATTCCCACAAGGGTGCAGTGTGAGCTCCTTCATCATGTGGCTGAATGCCTCCTCTCATGTGATGTGGAGTGGATCATCATAGAGTGGATGTGTAGTTTACTGTATGAAGATTTGTAGCATTATGGCATTAATAAGTTAAAATATTTTAAATGTCTGGCGTAGGCCTAGATTGAGTGAAGTCAGGTGGTCAGGCCAATTTTATTTCTACTGCAAAAAGGGTTACAGAAATATGTACATCTATGAATATGAATCAGACCTAGTAAGTGATGATATTAGGTAAATTACAGAGAAAAAAACTTATCTTAGATATTTTCCCATCTAAGAGAATATGTTTAAAAATATATATAAAAATATATTAAAAAAAAATATTACAAAGGCAGAATAGTGCCTCTGATATTTTATGCTATATTCGCAATCCCCCCTCCGAAAAATGCGACAGTTTCAGCCAGCTCCACAGAAAACACAAATGTTTCAATCGATCTTTTTAAAGGTCCCATATTGTAAAAAGTGAGATTTTCATGTCTTTTATACTATAAAGCAGGTTGAAGTGCCCGAATGCAAAAATTGTGCTTTTGAAACAAGCCGTTTCGATTTTTGTCCATTTGTGATGTCACAAATCTAAAATATATACACCATTACACAGTTTTAAATATAAACATTCTAAATATGTCCCAGTTTATTTCCTGTTGCAGTGGATGTAAATAACAGCAGCTGACAGGAAGTAAACATGGACCCAAGCTGTTGCCTAGCAACGCAATTCTGTTGAAATGCACTAAAACGGAGTGTTTCATACAGAGGGTGAATACAGGTATATTCAGGCAGACAGTGTGAGGAAAATAAAGCGTTTTTTGAACATTACAACATGTAAACATGTTCTAGAAGAAACACAAAATACAAGTATGAACCTGAAAATGAGCAGGATATGGGACCTTTAATAAGTTAGCAGGTAAGATAGCCTAAAACTTGAATTAATTTTGGTGACGTCCTTTATTGATGAAATTAGTGGGGTTATAAAATATTAATTATATCTCCAATAGTAGTTGTACCTTTGAGACTGCTACACTGTCTCGCCTTACTGCTGGTATATACATTTCATAATTATTATTATTTTTTTTTATTTTTGTTTTCATTGGAGATATGCTTTACTCCGACACACCAGTCACATATTCAGGTGTTCTTTTTCCAATTGTTTTAAAGGTCACATATCATTCTCATTTTCAGGTTCATGTTTGTATTTTGGGTTTCTACTAGAACATGTTTACATGCTTTATTGTTCAAAAAACACATTATTTTTCTCATACTGTCTGTCTGAATATACCTGTATTCATGCTCTGTCTGAAACGCTCCGTTTTAGCGCATTTCAATGGAATGGCAACATATTTGCATTGCTAGGCAACAGCTTGGATCGATGTTTACATCCTGTCAGCTGATGTCATTCACATACACTGCAACAGGAAATAAACTGGGAAGCATTTAGAATGTTTACGTTTAAAACTTTGAAATGGTCTAAATATTGCATATTTGTGACATCACAAATGGACAGAAATCCTAACGGCTTGTTTCAAACGCACAATTTCTGAATACGGGCTGTGTGTGTTTCTCCGTATATTGAGTTTTTTGATACTTTCACAGTATTTATGTATCACTTAAACCTGCTTTATAATATGAAAGACATGAAAATGTCACTTTTTACAATATGGGACCTTTAAGCTGTTTAGCTGTTGCTAAAACCGGGCTATATGTAGCCAATACATCCTGTTATATCCAAGAATTAATATTCATTAATTCATTCAATCTTTATTTAATCTCGATAGATCACAACAAGCTCTTATTTACAATGATGTGGAGAATATTCTCTAGTTGAAATAAGCCCACTATATTAACAAATGATTCATGTGTAAATAACATTATTTTGAAAATGTGTAACCGGAAGTTGATGAGCTGGTTTGACAGCGGCTGGACAGAGGTTGCCTCTCGAGGCTTGTCAGTTGCTGCCTGCAGACAGAGACTCAGTGACCGTTAGCCGTTAACCGTGGTGTCGGTTAACCGGAGTAACTTTAGAGTTACGGACGAGTCTGTCGGAGTGAAACACAAACTGCTCTCCGGTCGTTTAGCACGTCTCAATGGACACTGTTCAGGTAGGTGAGTTAGCCGAGTACCCGGGTTAGACAGGAGTTAGCGTTAGCATGTGGCTGACAGGTTAGCATGGGGCTAACAGGTTAGCATGTGGCTAACAGGTTAGCATGTGGCTAACAGGGCCAGTTAGCCCGCAAGGTGACCAACAGGTAACCATAGCTGGCTGTTCGGGTGCTCATGTGGACCGTTCACACCTGGCTAACTGTGTTATATCTCTATATATGTGTTCGTTATTTTAACACACCTTGTTTTGTCGTCCTCAGAAGTTGACGTCTGGGTTCTCCCTGGACCTGGGACCACTGAAAGAACCTCTGGGATTTATCCGGGTCTTAGAATGGGTGAGTGGAGTGAATCATTAACGCTACTTAAAGCGGCAGTAGGCAACAATTTTTTGGCATAATTTGGCAAAAATCTCCATAATAACCTTTCAGCATATTGTAATTCAAGTGTTCTGAGAGAAAACTAGACTTCTGCTCCTTCTCATGGCTCTGTTTTCAGGCTTTAGATAAAATCTAGCCCGTGACGGCAGATTTTGATCAATCACAGGTCATTTCAGAGAGAGAGAGAGCGTTCCTATTGGCTGTGCTCCGGTCATGTGACCAGAACTTGGCTTCCTTCAACAGATTTTACAATGGCGGCTGTGTCACAAACTTTCTCATTTTACAGCTAAACAGTAACTACAAGATGATTCTGAGAACATTTGAGGAGAGAAATAGTCATTACAGTAACAGAATATTGATTCATATTTGATCAGCGCTGCCTAGTTTGACCGTTTGTTCGGAGTTCGCGAGTGATTGACAGCCGGCTCTCATAGACGGCAGCTGGACAGCGGACCTTGTTTTCCTCCTTCAGATGCCGTTAGGAGCACCGGAGGACACAGTAGGACACAGAGGAACATGACGTTTTTTCAGGTTACCTGTTTCATGTACTACTGTCACGATATAGCGGCCGTTTTCTAAAAATCCGTTTTTTAAATCATATTTGCGCCAATATCACATACTGCAGCTTTAATTAGATCCCGAGCCACATTAACGGTTACAAGTTAACCTCATCTGTGTTCAGCAACAAACTCTACTCCGCATTCCTCTCATTTGATCCTCGTGATGATAGTTAGTCCCTTTCACTAGTTCCATAAGTGTCTGTAGTGTTGTTAGCAAGATATTCTAGTACATATGTTAATCATTAAAGTGTAGAAGGCTGGAAAAAAACTTAGCTAACTGTTGCAGGTTCCCCTGTCTCTGCTTTGTTCATTTGTAACTTTGGAGGCTTGGATTTTGACCTGGTTCACTGAGTTAAATGATGCCATAATAGCTTGTGGATTTGCAATGCATGTAGCTACTGATTTCCCAGTGTTAACCTAAATGAGGATGTCAACGTCCTGTGGTAAACCTGATTATAGTAATGGACCGGAACCAACTGGAAGCTGAGACAACAATTACCAGGAAATTCCCAGATATTGTGACCTCAGTATTGAAATAGTCCAGCTAAGATAATAAGATAAGTTGTTGCATTAAATCCATCAGTTTCAGCCAGAACAGGAGTGTTGTTGTTGATGCCAATACGTTGTTACAGAAAAAATCCATTCACAATAAAGTAGATGAATATGTTAGGTTGCCTAAATTGAAGGCCCGAGTTGGTGCTCCTGTGAACCAGCTCTACAGTATGTGGCTGTTGTGAGCAGTACCAGCTGTTAAGAATGACATAGCTTGATGCTGTTGCTCAGTAGAGCATGCTCTTAAATATCACTACTCTGTGAGTCTGTGCGATTGACATCATAATGAGTAATTTGAATGCACCTTGTACTAAAAAAAGAAAGCATTTCAGCGATGCCCCCTCTAATGTGACTGCTACTACTCGTAGTGCTCTGTATTTCTGGTCGATGCAGACTACTGTGCTAACTGCCCCGTTACAGAAGGCAGCGCTGTGTGTATTTAAGGCGTGTGTTTGTGGACGAGCCTTGTCCTGTTGGTAATTAACATACTGTATACGTATAGCAGGTATTATCTGCTGCTGTGCTGTGGAGTTTCACTCCAGGAAGGTGAGTTTAAAAAGCCTGGCTTTCTATTTCCGCTATTAAAGTTTATTGCACAACGCTCACAATGTCAAACCAAGACAGTACATTGAATATCAACCGAATTTTTTTCTGTGGGCAAGAGGCAAAGTCAGGCGATCAGAAAAGTTGTGAATAAGTCAACAGTTTAGCAGAATTATATAAACCACTTTATTTGAAGGTAAAACTTAAAGTGGAGGACACACTGTAAAACCCATTCCAACAAGTACAGTGGGTCTAAGTTGCACTGTGACTACATTTGTAACCAACGTTTCATTCATTCATTTAGTCACTGTGTGCGAAAACTTATTGGTTTGTGGAAGTTCGTGGATCGCATTGGCCGTTGCTCTTTCAAAATGAAAAGGCTTGTTTACTGTGTCGCTGGACTGGTCCCATTCAAATGAATGAGAGAGCTGCATTGTTTTCACGCAGGGATGATGTTGGATCAGTTTCTGGCTGTTGTGAGCAATACCAGCTGTTTACAATGAAAAAAAGGTATTATTTTGTAGGGGTGTAACGATTTCCATGGTTCCGATACGATTCAAGGACGATATTTGGCTCATCTAGAGCGATACGATTCAATGATTTGAAATCGATACAGTAACTTTTTTTGCCAAAAATTCAGTCAGTGTGACTGTGAAATAAATATCTGATACTGGACAGAGCAGGTCAGGATTCCTACAAGGTTTTTCTTGTAAAGGAATCAGGGATAAATTAATTATGGACATGAACAAGTAAACTACGATTAATGACAAATACATACAGCTTTTATTAGAAAATAATAAAAAGTGCAACTGCAGGACCTGCTGCTTCAGTTCTCAAGATACAAGGCAGTGAAATATCTAACAAAAAATATAATAAACCAACTTCTATTCAGGTTAAATGAACAGTGGTTTAACTGCTGCTTCTGTCCTCATTTTCAATATAAACGTTACAGAGATCAACCGCTGATAGTGATCAAACAGCTGATAGTGATCAAACAGCTGATAGTGATCATACAGCTGATAGTGATCATACAGCTGATAGTGATCAAACAGCTGATAGTGATCAAACAGCCGAGAGTGATCATACAGCTGATAATGATCAAACAGCTTGGGACAGAATCATTCCTATACATACGCTGTTTAAATAATTTGCTTATGGGTGTGTGCTTGCGCTGCAGAGGGCAGAGCTGGCAAGCTGGCTCATGTCTGGAGAGTGAACCGGAGTAACCTTTAACATTTCTTTACTAATTAAAGTGCTAAAAAACACTTTCATATAACGTCTGTCGTCCTTAAATACACGGTGCAAATCCTTAGTATCGGTACAATCGATTTTGTATCGATATACGTATCCCGTGAAGGACAACTTTCCGAGTAGCTATCGATGTAGTTGGATTGTAGGAATATAAATCGATGTAGTAGATGAATCGTTACACCCCTATTATTTTGGTATCATACAAAAATAATACCTTTTTTAAACATTATTTTGAGGAACACAAACATGCCATCTTAGCAACCGTATAAGAACTTGGCCTAAGTAAGATATATTTTACAGTCTAAAATTGGCAAAAATTCTGATTTATTCAGACCATGTCAGTTTTCAGTACTTGCAGTTAGCAGTACCTGGGCTACGGACACATTTAGGTTGATATTGAGTTTTGGTACGTAGCCATAGTAAAACCAAACTCTAGGCTTCAAAGGTCCCTCCAGAACAAAAGAAACAGTGAGGACACAAATGCTATGTCCATGTGTTGTTATTTTGTCAATGCATTTTCTTCTCTGGTTTCTATCTGGTTCATCATTTCCCTCGATGTGCCAGTTGTTAGTGTCAGAATAGGGCTGCTACTGTCAATGCTGAAACGTGGTCGTCAGTTTGGTGGCTATGTGTTTTTTTGATTTGTTTTTCTCCTTAAGATAGTCACTGAGCTTTCAAATCCGATTTTCACAGCTGCAGCAGACATTGTTTTTCTGAGTTTTTAAACGTTGCTATATCCAGTTTCTCCAGGCATTTCAAGTTCAATTTGTTGTTGTTGTTAGTCTGCATCAGTTTCAAGGCTGAAATAGGCAGAATTCTTCCAGGGTGAGGCATTCTGAGTGTTCTAGTGCTGCCTCCCTCCTCTACTGTAATGCTCTTGGAAGATGTTTATAATTGATATTACTGAATGTGACACTGGTCCGTCTGCCACTGCCTGTAATCGTGGACATTTGCCAGCGACACTAGTTTTTCACAGTGTCAGATGGAGGGTGGTTACTTACCACTAAGGGAGGCGGTGATCTAGCTATTTTTATAATCACGATCAGCTGGGTCTGTTTTCGGGTAAATATTGCAGTATGGTCACGTGATCTGCCATTTGTTAAATTGCTAGTGTCAGAACCTTGTGACTGGCTGCTGCTATCTCTTATCTGTCCCGCCACTCCCTGACCAGGGGAGGGAGTGAGGAATGCTTCAGTCAGTCTGTGGGAGGCTGGGTGGGACCCTGGACTCTGGACAGGGAACCCCCCCCACCCCCCCCACCCTGTGTGGAGGGTTTATTTGGGGTGCTGTCAGATTGGCCTGGGTGGGTCAAATGGGGCTGAGATGAAAGCTGAGAAATGTTGTGGAGTTCCAGAGACACCTGTAAGATGAAACCCATTCCTGGAAATCCTCGGTGGGCGTGAAGCTTGCTAAATACTGCACTCCAGTTCTCTCTGTGTGTTTCTGTTGTTTATCTTGGTGTCTTTACTCCACTGCTGCAGCCTGCAGGCTGTTCACCTCAGTGCCTGGCCCTGTGCTCTGGCCCATTCTATACAAATGTTATGTAGCTCAAAGATATCCTGATGATTTGGGAATGTGCTTTGGTAGATGTGGGTGTAAGTGAACAAAGGACATTATTCTTGAGAGAAAGTACGGAAGCAAGAATCACATGCCCTGATCAGAAGCTTTTCATTGGAGGAAGGATGTCCTGTGAAGGGTGGGAGGTGTGTGTGTGGAGAGGGGTGTCCTTTGTCAAAGAGTGATCCTAGGTACTGTAGTGCTTATTTATATATACTTAACAAGACAGTAAGTGCAACACCACATTTGGTTATGAGAAAAGAGCAATTTTCTTGTGACCATATCATCATATCGTCACTGTCCAATTCAGTTACTGCTTGGTAGTGTTGAGGTCATTTTTTTAACCCTTTCGGCTGATCAAAAACTCACAAAATACTTTGCATAATACCAAATATGCATTGTCATCCAATATGTCAGGAAATTGTTGTACAAGATAGGTTTGAAGTAATTTAGAGAGTGATTTAGTGACAATTAACAATAACTTTTGAATGTTGGTAAAATATGATCAAGGATCTTTCATGAGAGCGACGGGTTTCGCTCAGCACCTCGTCAGGCTCGTGAAAATGTGCAATGGGCCCATGGCTTTAAGGACCATCTAGCGGTGAGGTTGCAGATTGCAACCAACTGAATACCCCTCCCCTAAACCCTCCCTTTCCAAGTGTGTAGAAGAACCTACGGTGGCCTTCAGGTGCATTCACGCCACCAAATTTGATTCAGCAAATTCACTTGAAAACGCGAAAGGCCCTCTCTAGAGCCAGTGTTCGGTTTGTCCGTCCTGGGCTACTGTAGAAACATGGCGGGCTACGTGAAGAGACCCGCTCCCTATGTAGATATGAAGGGCTCATTCTAAGGTGACGCAACGATTCTTAGTTTCAGCTGATTATACACTAATAATGATAATATTATATTCCATTTCTGCCAATAGACCCCGCCTACACGCTGGTCTGTGATTGTCGCGGTAGTCGGTGTTACACGGTGGTCAGGCACACACTGATTACTTTACGTACCCACTTCCCCCCAGCATAGATAGTTGGACAACGGACGCTACAAACTGACCGTGAATGCATCTGCTCCATACAGGAGTCTCAGCTCAGAGTAGCAGGAGTCATATTTCACACACTGGACGAGAGAGAGTTGACAGACCGAGAGATGGCGGAGGATTTGGTGTCGAAGCGAAAAGCAAACGCACCTATTTGGCAATATTTCAGATTTAAACCCAACCACTATAGATGACCATAACGTTAAGTAAAATAATGACATTTAGAATTTTTGACAGTTGGAATGTAGAACAACATGGAAGTGAAAGCAGTGCTCTGTTTATTTAAATGTGAATTTGCAATAAAAAGTATTGTATATTGTCCCTAAAATCTATGAATAATCGTGATAAATAATCGTGGTCTCAATATTGATCAAAATAATCAGGATTAGCATTTTGGCCATAATCGTGCAGCCATACTGTATACCCGCAACATTTTATAGCCTACCATCCAAGGAGGTTTTGTCCAGGGCTGTACAGTTCAAAGCTTCATTCATTACGTTGACATTCAAATTATTAATAATAATAATAATAATAATAATAATACATTTCTCTCACGGCACACACAAGCGATGTGGCGCTCATTCTCTGTAACTGTCTTAATCCTCAGTCCAAAAGTCAAAATTTATTGAAAAAAGATAATGTAGTCCTTTCCCAAATTCCCAACATGTTTTTATCTAAGGAAATATTCTGCTTCAAGCCATATTTGTTGGCGATTAATCTTTCAAAAACAGCATTCACTGCGGTCAAAGACTGTTTTCTCCCCGGCAGGCACCTTTTATTAACTGGGCGGTTTAACAGCACCAGGAACAAGAAGAACAGGCAGAAATTGGGACACTTTGAGATATTTGTTAGGTTCTATTCTCTTGTTGCAGCATTACATTTAGTTGCTTTTGAGCGTCTGTCTTATAAAACTACGTGGAGATGTGTAGCAGAGATTATTTTCATGAGCGTACTCCGCATGTAATCTGATATTCAATTATATTCAGTGTAGGGATGCTAATTCTGAATTTCTTTTCTAACCGATAGCCGACCCTTGTTAACCATTAACCATTGTTAACCGTTAACTGACAAGATTAGTGTGTTTCATTCAGCGGTGCTGTGGTTTTAGTGCCTAACAAGCCGCCCAGCTGCAACGATAAGCCGATGCACAGACATGTTAAATCCATCATTTATCACCAGCTGCAGTGTTTGAGCACAAAACAGACAACTTTGTCCCCAGTTCACTCGACCGGGAGAGATAGCAGCCACGATGCTGCATGCATTGTTGCGGACACATACAGGCACTTTCCCAGTAAAAGTCTCCGCCGCATCATTTAGTTTAGCTGCGAGGTTATCGGCTGTATGTCTGCCTGGTGTTCTCTGTCAGCCCGGAGTAACGTTAGCGAGTGTCCCACAGACCGTGTTAGTATGAAGTTATCAGTAACATTATAGCTGTGAACGTAGCAGTGCAGTGTGTGTTCAGTTTATTCATCGGTGAATAAATGCTACAACTCCTCAAGACCCAAGCCAAGTTCCCGTGTCTTGCCAGTTACCTGCTGATCAAAGTGAAGGCGGTTAGCCTTGATGCTAGCAACAAACCTGGCTCAGACTCACTTAAGGTGGACTGTTAAGGTGGACTAGCTATTCTCCTTTAAGTGACAAGCTGCTCCTCTGAGATTTGCTCAGGTTTTTATTTAATTTTTAATATTTCTTTTAACCTTAAAGCATTAATCGGTTAAAATTCTTAATGTCGGTTAAACGGTTAATCATTAACATCCCTAATTATAATTAATGTGTTTAATATATCTAGATCTCTATGTTTATATGTTTCATAGGCTACGCAATGCTGTCAGAGAATATGAAATATGTTGCTGTGGAAATAAGGCTTTGATTGAGGAAACAAAACACATTTGGTATTGTTTGGTATACGCACAATTTGTGTCTTTTTTTTTTTTTTTTTTTTTTTTTTTTATATTTTATTTTCAGCTTTTTTACAATAGACACACACAAGACATAAAACACCCAGTACCCTTGTACAAAAAGGACATGGGGTACATGTCAAGAATAAGTACAGAGCTGCCAGACGACAGCAATATAAGCAAAACAGGGAACCCCTTCAGGGTAAAGAGTGAGAAAAAACAAACAATCAAACAAAAAAACAAAAAAAAAACAAAAAAAAACACACATACGGGTGAGAGACTGCCAGAATATTAGTCAGCATACTGTACAGGGTAAAGCAGAGTTTGCACAAAATAAAGATACAACATAGCAGCAAAGTTCATAAGCTATACAATACAATTAGGTCTTATCAAGCAATGTCAAAAATGGCTTCCACACCTTAAAAAAAAATTATTTCTGAATTACATTTGCTAAAGCGAATCTGTTCCATCTTAGCGATGGAAAGCATTTCATTTAGCCACCTCCTGAAACATGGTGATGATTGAGACTTCCAATTTAATAATATTAATTTTTTTGCTGCAATCATGCCTGCCTTGAGAGTAGGGCTGCACCTAACGATTATTTTTTGTATCGACTAATCTAACGATTATTTTTTCGATTAGTCGATTAATCTAACGACTAATTTCATCTTTAATTTTTTTTTTTTTAATTTATTTTTTTTTTTTTTTTTTGTGTTTCAAATATTTTTATTAGGAAGCATGTGCATGTCAGTGGTACAGACTTCTGTTGGATGTGTATCATGCCTCATTTTTTATACATATATCAACAAAAACAGACAATACTAGGAACTAAAGGATTAATCTAACGACTAATTTCATCGATTATTCGAAATTTTTATAATTCAATTAATTTACCCAAAATAAATATCAAAAACTTGTCTCATTATTATTTCAATACTTTATTCGAACATCTCTTATAAACATGAGCTTGAGCTTGTTAAATTCAAGTTAAAGGAATAAAGTGCAATGTACATTTAGTAATCCAACAACAAAATAAATAAGAAAGTAAAATTAAAGTCACTTTCAGGAGGTATATCAAAACATTGTGCAACCTTAAGTTTAATGGCCCAACAAAATAATCTTGAAGTAAAAATAGTGCAATTGAGTAACATTTTGATTTTTTTTATGAACAGGAATAACTAAAGTGCATTCTTAATCACCTCTCAGTAACACACATAACTTCTTCTCCCTCTCTCCTTGTTTCTCTCTCCTCCCTCCACCTCTTCTCTCTCTCCCTCCCCATCATCTTACAGTACAATTGGTGCAATTTGAGCAACATTCAACTCTTTAACAGGAATAACTAATACAAATGCATTCTGAATCAAATATCAGTAACACTAACACATACCTAAGAACATAAACACAATCTCCCTCCCTCCTTCCCTGAGATGGGGAGAACATGCTTAAGATTGTACAGTAGTCAGGTATTACAGTGGAGGAATGTGAGCATCTCAACATGCTCTGGAGTCAGGCTTGCTCCCTTTTTGGTCACAACATTCCCAGCAGCTGAAAAGAGGCGTTCAGATGGAGTTGATGTTGCAGGGACAGCAAGATAAGATTTAGCCACAGTGGCCAGGGTAGGGAACCTTCCTGCATGTTCCTTCCACCATTGGAGTGGATTCTTATCCCTTGCAACACACTGTTCACTGAAATACATGAGTATTTCATTCCTGACCCTTTCATTTTCAACACCATCTTTTTCCTGCCCATTATCTTCCTCATAGCTGTGCTCCTCTGAGTCTGAGCCCAGCAATGCATCCAGCACAGACACTGGCTTTGGAACTTGTGGCTGGGCACTGGCTGTGTCATCCTGCTCCACACTTGCCTGTTGAAGTTGTTCTCTCTCACTTCTTTTGGCATCAAGTGCAAGACTCTGAACTTTGACTTGCACTTTTAGGATATCATCTGATGACAGGAACTTCAGTTTACGGAACCTGGGGTCAAGGGCAGCAGCAATGACACACACGTTTTGACCATCCGCTCTGAATGTCGCTTCGCCCACCCACCTTGAAGCTATCTCCTGTGCTGCAGTTGTTTGGAAAGAGTTGACAGGAGCAGACTCAAAGGACGTGTTCTTTGTGGACTTCTGAAGGCCCTTAATGAGTGGAGGTAGAGCAGAGACAGTCACATAAGCCTCTCCACTCAGGAAGACAGTAGCTTGTTCAAAGGGCTTAAGAACCTGCTCCAGTTCCTCCAGTAAGGTCCACTGGTCATTTTTTAGGTCCAGGTAGTGCTTTCCTCGTTGTGTGACCTCTGGGTCTGAAAGGGTTGCAGTCACGGGCCACCGCTGCTCCAAGAGGCGACTCACCATGTAGTAGGAGCTGTTCCATCTTACAGTTACATCCTGGATCAATTTGTGCTCAACTGTGCCCCATTGCTTTTGTTTGCTTTTAAGCTTGCTGCTGGCCAACTCGCTCTTTCTGAAATGTTCTACAAGGCACCTTGCAGCCCCAAGTGCCTTGCTTATCTGGGGATCCTTCTTCAGGGCGTGGTTGACCACTAACTGAAGTGTATGCCCAGCACATCGGTGTGAAGCAACTCCATGATTCTCTTCCAAGATCCTGAGAGCTGCCACAACATTGGCAGCGTTATCATGTACGACAGCCAGTACATCACTGAGAGAGAAGCCAAACTTCTCTGCTACCTTTTCCACCCAGCCAGCAATATTTTCAGCTGTGTGACGCTCCTCAAGTGGCATCGTGGCCAGACTGTAAGAGGTGAGCTCCCAGTCTTTATCTATGAAGTGGCAGGTGACTCCTAAATATGCCTCGGTGGCAATACTAGTCCAAGCATCTGTGGTCAGTGTGATTTTTGATTTAACATTTTTGAGTTTGTCTTTCATTTTCTCTATAGCTGCCTCATATTTTTTCTCCATCAGATCTGTAAAGTGGCGCCGAGAGGGAAGTGTATATCCTGGGTGGAAAGTGTTTATCATTTCTCGGAAGCCTTGACCCTCCACAATCGCAAGGGGTCTCATGTCCTTGACAATCATCAGTAAGATGCTGTCTGTCAGCTCAACAGCCATCTTCGGTGTGCATTGACTCTGGTTCTTTTTGTGGAAAAAGTCCTCCACATTGCTTTGTCTCATCCTGAAAAAGAGACATAGAAAGCCCATTAGAATAATGCTAATAGTGGCACATTTTAAAATCGGTCTAATTTCCACATCATTGTTGTGTTATGACATTAGGCTAATAATAATAATACTACTAATAATAATAATCACCATCAGTATTTTACTTAAGTACTTAACTTTAAACTTAAAATAGTTTAGACATGGATTTATTTCATCACTGTAATAATATGCAGTTAAGATAATCACTAGTAAATGTACTTTTGCATCAGTGTGGAGCAAGAGAAATAATTAAAACTATTTACAGACTAACAACAGTCACAGACTGTAGAACAATATGTAACGTTACTTTAAGCCATTTTCTCACTCATACATCGTCGTTAAAGTAAACAGAAAATATAAAACGGCCGAATAACAACGTTAGATGACGCATGGTGTAACGTAACGTTACGTTACGTTACGTTACCATAACAGTGGTCCATAAAATACTTTTAACACGGTGGCGATGAAGAAACATTTTAAAAAACAACTTTAAATGACTTCTGCTAACAGAAACACGACCGCGTTTTGACAGTCTTAATAGATCATGCCTGGGTGGAGAAAGTAAACAGACTTACGGTGGTATCTTGCTGCTGCTGTCTTCACTCAGCGCTCCGGGATGCCTTCTCTTTAGGTGCTCGTGCATTGCACTTGTACTGCTGTGGTACGCCATCTCAATCTTGCACAATTTGCAGAGCACCACGTTGTTCGGTCTCTGGTTGAAATATTCCCAAACTTTTGAAGAACGTGGGCGAGTTTTTTTTGACGCGTCTTGCTCCCCGGAGCAGGCAGAATCCATGCTTGGACCGGGCGCAGCCATTTTGATTACATTTTGTCATACGTCATTACGTCACTACGTAGACGAATCGCCCCAGCCTTACTTGAGAGCCTGCTTTTGATGGGAGGGAAGGGCCCTCGTCCTGTCAGAGCATCCAAATATTGCCAAATTACAATCTGGCTGAATGTTTATTTCATATTGTTTGGAAAACCAATTAAATATGTCACACCAGAAGTTACTCAATACCGGACAATGCCAGAATAAGTTTGATAGTGATCCTTCTGCAATACTACATCTGTCACAGATGGGGGAGACTGATTCATATATCCTACTAAGTTTAGTCTTAGAGTAATGCAGTCGGTGTACGACTTTAAATTGAATTAATCTATATCTAGAATTGCTAGAACAGCTCTGTATACTGGACAGGCCCTCCTCCCATAGGTCCTCTGACACTGGAACGCCCAATTCTTTGGCCCAGGCGTCCCTGAGATGACCGGTGTTTACTGGGACCGTAAAAGCAGCGACGAAGCGGGAGATCAAATGTTTAGAATTTGGCTGTGTGTATGTCTTTTTAATTGTCCGATTAATCGATTGATTGTTAGTGTTACCAATGATCGATTAAGGAAAGTGCTTACAATTTGCACCCCAAGTAGATACCACATAAATGTGTGTATATATATCTCTGGTTCCATGAGTATTCCAGCCTTAATGAAACACTTTTTTTTTTTTTTCCCACACACTAGTTAAATGATGGGTGGCATGTCTCTGGTGTGTGCCAGTGTTGACTGTATGAAATCCAACTCTGCTCTGTTCCGAGTTTGTGTCTCTATTTTAGCGAGTAATGGCTTGCCTTTAAAAATAGGATGAAACTGCATCGGTCTGGATCTCAACAACATTGTAGTCAACTTATACTCGGTTACCAGATATATAACCTTAACGAGGTTTTTCCTGGCTCAGAAAGGACCTCTGGTGATACCCACAGTGGGGCTGTACTGAATAGTTCGAAGCTTCATTCATAACATTGACATTCAAATTCTGAATCAACATTTGAATGCTCTGCAGCTTTGTTTTTCATGTCCATCAATTCTGTTTAAACTTGGTATTTCTGCACATTTGCAGATAAAGATCAGGCTACACTAATATTATAGTATTATACTATTTTTAGAATTAGATTCCAGTGGTGGCTGTGTAGTAGTGATGCGTAGGGCAACCCGTTGGTCGGGCGGGTTCGGGTAAGCTCAAGGGAAAAATATCAGGTTTCAGGCGGGAAGGTGACAAAGTATACATTCCGAGTAAGTTATTAATAACTTACAGAAACATTGCGTGCAATAGTCCACCTTCTCTGCCCCTCTCTCAGGCCATGTTTCCATTCACATATTTTATTCGCATTTTGAAGTATCGCGTTAGAAAAACTGCATAGAAACTGCAAAATTTGATAAAACTTCCTCAATTGCAAAAATGTTTTTACGCTCGCTTGAGGTGGTTTTGCCTTTGTCGAAAAAGAGTTGATGCACTAAATGGATCACCTTTGTCAAATAAATTCTGACGTAGCGAATATTTAACTCACATGACAGCTGTTTCCTCTGTCGGCGTCTCCTCAGATATTCCCATAATGTGCGAATGCTGGTCTTTGTCTCCAACAACATGAAACATGGCCAATATTAGCCGACATGAGAGAACAATTAAAAATTGCCCAACTGAAACAAATTCCTAAAGACCTCTCTCCAGTTTTCTCTCGTAGATGGTTAGATGGCCAATCCGACTTGTTTTGTTTCTCTACTTCTTCTACGATCTGTTTACTGGTAGTTTACAGCCATGCAGGCTTATAGTGCCAACTTGTGAGTGGCCCCGCACATCAAACTAACTACGTGTACGCCATAACTATGTGTCTGTAGTTATGGGAATAAAAGGAGGAGGTAAGCAGAAGTAGTATAAAGAGCGTAGGGAGGAGGTTAGGGTGGATGGACGGTTTACAACGTCATTAATAAACGCCAGTTGCCGATATAAAACTATTGCCTATTAAAAGGTCAATCGTCAGTGGTAGTGGCAAAGACGTTGCCAGCGTCCACTGCTGCGGCCAAGCCGAAAACAGATAGCTCTTTTCTTCCTCTTTGGCTTTCCCAGTTCACTGTAGGGCTGACCTGAATGCTTCGAAGCTTCGACCGTTGCCATGGTAATCCACCTCCAAATCTGTATTCGAATGCTTCGTTTTGTTTTGTTTTTATATATATATATAAGTATGTTATAATAATGTATAAATCCCCAAATAGCCCATGAAATAAGGAATAATCCCACAATTTATATTCAACATGAATCACTATTAGTTATTTTTAAGACAGATATGGCTGTTTGTTGTGTGTGGAGATGCGTGTGTGTACAGTAGTGCGGCAGCAGCACTGTCCCAGGTACTCAAACAGGGGAGATGGAGACAGAAGGACATGTCAGCCTGCTGCGCCGCGCCACGAAACCTTCGAATATTAATCACTAAAGCTCGAAGCCCAAAAAATGGTATTCCGGACAGCCCCAGTTCACTGTGATGATTACGATTCAGCGCCAACGCAACGACGTATTGCCGCAATTGCAGTTACAAATGACAAAAAAGTGCAACGCTTGTTATAAAAAAGTGTTTTCCGAAGACACCCGTGACACTTTTGTCGAGAGCTGGAGGCGGGACGAAATTTGACGAAGGCGGCCACCTCGTAATTCTCTGTACAGGAAAAAACCTGCTTATTTAATCCAATGAATCACTTTATTCCCAAAAAATGTTTTTAGGGTGATGACGTCATAAAATATGACAACAGACATTCGAAGCCTCATTTGAAAATCTCAGTAGAATCTTCAAATATAAAAAAAAAAAATTACATTCGGTACTAGGCATGAGACGATATGAAAATTTCATGTCACAATTATCCTGCCCGAAATAATTGTAATGTACGATATTATTACGATAATCATCAAAATATGCTTAAAACTCTTACAATGGCTTTAAAACATACTGCAATCACTTTACCTTACATTCTGTCAAGAAACAAATATTATTAGTGCATGGGGCACGCTTTTTTTAGTGAAAAACAAACAATCAAACAATCTTGAATAAGGTAATCGTAAATCATAAAGTCTCCCTGCCACTAAGGATACATTTATAAAAAATAAACAACCGCCGTGAAACAATTCTCTGATCCACTGCTTTGTTCTCACTAACGCCGCTCCCTCTCTACATTCACTCTATAGCTCGCTTGACTCTCTCGCCTCGTCCTCCCCGCAGGGTAACTTTGGTTTGTTTACCAACACCAACCGACAATGCTGTGCATATACCTCTGAATCTAGCTCTATTTTTCACTTCTCTATCATGATAGCGAGCTAGACAGCTTTTTCAAGTCACTCATGACGATATTCACGATTATCCCGATAATGAAAATTCACCACAATCAACTTATTGTGAGTGTTTTTATTGTGATCTGTGATATCGCCGTATATCGTCCCATCCCTATTCGGAACAGCCAAGAGTGCAATATGTTTTTGGGAGGGATATAGTATCAGTAGGATTATTTTCAGGGGTTAGGCCTTATTGCACAATTTCTACACAGTGCTCTGTAGAATACTGCAAAGGTCTGAAACTGTAGCCCGAGCCCAACCCTGCCGATGTATTCGGGCCTGAGTCCAGTCCAGGTCCTACAGCCAACAACATATTTCAGCGTGGGTTGGTCATGCTGCGGATGAAGAGAGGCTGTTCAAGTCTTGTCCAAACCTTGCTGCTAAATCCACGGCCCTTGTGCGAAATTTGGCTGAGACGGAGACGTATTTAAACCTGTTTTGCTACTAAATTGCAACTCCTGAATGCAGAGATATAGCTGCAGATGATTCTCTGGCGACCCTGGAGAGGCATCGCAGTTTTTCTGCACAGTCAGTTCATGTTGAGGGTTAGAGGAAATGGTCTGGGTTCCTCTCTGCTTTCCCTTCTTCCTGCTGGGCTCTGCTGCTCTGTCAGCATAGTTGAAGATATCAGCGTGTTTTTCTTGCTTATAGAAGCTTTTTGCTGACATTCATTGTTATGCAATAAGAACAACCCCTACAGTGTTTTGCCCAACTATTCATGGTGCTGCATTATAAGTATGTGACACTTACAGCAGTATACTTGTCATTCACATGACACACACACACAAGAAAACGGAAAGTTTCTAACAGAAAAAAGTCTTCTAAATGTTTCACCTTTCAAAGTTTTTTTGTTACATCTATGTGACTTGTGAGTGTTTTATTTTTTGTTTCTTTTAAGCAAGTTCAATAAGCAAGTAGGGATTCACCAAATTAATACATAAATAAACTGTAGCCTACTCCAACATATAAAATAAAAGACCTGGCTTTGTTTAGACTGTTCGTCTATCAATCTCCTCTGCTGCGTTTCAGTGCCTGGGACAGCGCCCAGATTAGTCCTACTGCTTTTAGGTTCCACAGACTTTAGACAGACTTTACACAGCGGACAGGGGTTTGCTGGAGGTCGGACGCTGTGGCATCCTGTGGTGCATCATGGTGGTAACAGTCTACAGTTTGCACAGCATCCTCCTCTCCGACAACACCAACAAAGAATATAAAACAGCTGGACAGTGTAGTTTCTGAAATGTTATTGAATATGGAGGAAAGAAGTTAGTTTCAATACATTCATTGTAGGTTTGCGTCTTTTCATTGGATGAGGAAAGATAATCACCAGCCCTGTTGATTACCAGTACAGTAACTCTTCAGTAAAAATGGAGTCTAATTAGATGGTGGCTTTTTGTAAGAACTAGACTGGTTGAGGCTGAAAGTTTTCAAGGGTTTGCCATTTTTTTGCTTTCAGCTCTTTGAGCAGCAGGGAGGGAGTTTCCTGTGTGGGAAAAGGATGTGACAACTGCAGGGAGGAGAGCGATAGTGAAGTGGGGAGGTTAGTTCAGAAGGTGAAAATGACATATGTTACTTATGGGAAGGGAAAATGCATCATTGTGTCAATCAATTTTATATTGACTCTAATGTAGCAGCTAACCTCTGATCCTTAAAAAGCAGTACAGTTAAATCATTTCATAATTTGATCTTTACAAATGTGAATATTATTATATTGATATTACTGAATGTCAAACCAGTCTGTATGTGGCCAGTAAATTAATTTCAATAGAAACTTTTATTCCGATTTTATTCATTTATGATGTCTATTAGTTTTTATTAAGTCCGAGTTATAGCAACAGAATAAGGCTTGATTTCCTTTAAAACCAAAAGCTTGATGACTTGATACACCACCTCTTTTAAAACTTCGTATTTCTCCGCCTCTACAGGTCTTCACCATCTTTGCCTTTGCCACCACTGGAGGTTACTCTGGGTCAAGCCACCTCACAGTCAAATGCCCAGGATCCCCGGATAAGGATGTAAATCCTGTGTTTGGCTACCCGTTCAGGTACTGTAGCACACTAGAGCTCTCCTAGTCATAACAGACTTTGCTGTTTATCTCTTATTGAGGCCTCGTCTGCCGATACATTTCAAACAAAAGAATGCTTATCCCACTTAGTCTAAGCAGGTTAAACCTCCGTTCTCTCCCCTACTTCTCTCTTTGATGGCTTTTTTGTGTCTCAATACAGCCGAATACACAATACTGATGTTGTAATGCCATATCTATGTTTATATCGTCAGATGACTGCAGAAGCATAAAATAATGATTTGATTGTGAGTACAAATGCTACTGGGTAACCAGTGTTATCAGAATTGCTGTAGCTGCTTTATTTAGAGAAACTATGACATAGGACTGGGCCATAAAGTTGAAATCAATATCAGAACAAGAATATCTTTCAAATAGCCATATATATTAGGGCTGGGACGATACACCTATCTCCCGATTCCAAACTATCACGATACATGTGGTGCCGATTCGATATGTGTTGCGATTTTAAGTATTGCGATTCGATATTACGATTTACTGAGATTTTTGTTAACACTTGACCATGAAGGGAATAAGTTAAATCATACTTTTACTTTGGAAAATATCTAAATTAATACAGTAAGAATGTTTGATTTTCAGCATGTATGTAGTCAGAGATGTCCTGAAGTCAAATATATCAGTTATTGTCAGGAATTATTTATTACATTTTAGCAGCAACCCAAAAATCAAAGAATAAAGACATTTCCTTCACAAATTAGTTGTATTTTCTTTTTAATTTATAATGTTTTATACTTCTGGTGAATATAATCCAATCAATCTTATTTCCATAGATGTATTTTGTATATACAGTTCCCTTTGTTAACACCTTATTTTGAAAAGCGGACGTAGTCCCACGTGTCTACTTCCTCTAACTTCTCCAAGTCCGTCTCTAGCTCTCCCGTCAGCTCCGTTCTCTTTATCCATCCATGGTCAGCTCCATCGGGGCCGTTTCAATGCATTTAACATAAATGTCAGTATATGGGTGCTCTACAGTTGTAGCGTCGGCCCATTTGACCACGGAGATGAGAGCGAAGGCCTGCTCGACCGCACGTTACCACGATACGATAACGTTTCAAGTTAGCATGCAGCTTTAGCCGTGATGTCTAGCTCTGCTTTTCCTGCAATGTGTGAAACCCAAAGTGTTTCCATCCTTTACTGGATGTGTAGTGTTTACCACGCTGGATTTAACATGGGGGGGTGCAGGTCGTATCCACGATGACCCTCCAACAGTTTATACCTTGTTTTTTCAGCTCGCGGCGGCCGGCTGGTTTGTTTTGGTTTACGGATACGGAAAGGATATGACGTCCCGTTACTCAGACTACAACAATAAAAGCGGTAACTTCCTTCTAGCTCCACATAGACTCAGATGAAGCAAATGTGGCAAATGCATGCAGTCCCATATAAATGAGGTTCAGTGCTATATACTGTGCTCTAATAATATAAATTAAATCAGACAAATCGTAGAGGAAAAAAAGATTCAGTCACTCATGATACATTTAAAGCTTCCTCGTAATGATGAGTATGGACAACACACTTTTGTATAAGGTTAAACACGATACGATCATATCACCACCATACAGGTCAATAAAGACAGAGTTGTGACTGAAAGTAATGTTCACACTGGACGGCAGTAGAAAAAACGGTACCAGCATATTATCTATCACAGACTTTGCAGCACCGTAAGACAAATGATTTTACTTTAAAGGTTTACCTTTCTGTTTCCCTCTGCTTGAATATGTATTTTTTTTTCTGACCTTGATTGCTCAGAACAGGTCCAGTCCAGTGCAATTTGATGAAAGCAGCCAGTAATACTCATTATGCTCAAAAGTAGTCGTCAAGGTTTCAACCAATATATATAACTGAACTGAACCGCTGAAGGGTTTTACTCCTCATTATCATGTAGTGTGATTAACGTCAGTTAGACGAGGGATTTTGTGATATTCAGTGATATTCTGATATCAGGAAAAAGGTCTTCTGTTCATTGTGATAGTTAATGATTTTAAGAAAATCCCTGGGAAGTGTCTTTATGATGAAGCTGATCTACGCCCACGCAGATGAGTTGAAGGTTCTACTTAATATGTGCACACAGTCAGTCTCGCTTAATCCTTTCATATTCTCTCTTCTTGCATTCCTTGGATAGAAGAGTGACCCAGGTGAGGACTTGTTTTCTCTGAAATCACACAACAAGAGAGTAAAAACATCATCAGAGCGACTGTTGAAAGTGCCTTCTCCCTCTCTACCTCCCTTCAGGTTGCCATCTAAACCATATTATATACCGTTATGTAACGGCAGTCCATCCAACGCGACCTTTCTCCAGGGCGACTTCTCCTCCTCGGCAGAGTTCTTCGTGTGCGTCGGTGTGTTTGGGTTCCTTTACTGCACCGCCACACTGATCCTCTACCTGGGCTACCAGAACGTCTACCGTCAGACCAGCCGTGGCCCCATCATAGTGAGTAAACATCCTCTGGTCTTCAGTGAGCTTTCTTCATACCTACTGACCACATTCACACCCACCATCCTGGGGTTGTTTTTTTACATCTCAGGCATTCAGACCAAAATCAGCCTTGTGTTAAAGCGTGTTGTTTAAGGTTCTAGTGAGACATGAAATATGATCCAGGAAGTCCACTTGGAGTAACGGATCAGTGGATTTTAAGGCCTCTCAGAGGTCGTGCTTTGCTTGTGGAAAATAAGTCATTTTAAATATAAAATTTCCCTACTGTTTTGTCACCAACACCCTCCCAACCCCTCCATAATTATTACACAGAGTCAAAGCTTGTACTTTATTATTAAAATTAAATTATAATTTTGTATGGTAGATAAGGGGGCGGCACGGTGGTGTAGTGGTTAGCACTGTTCTCCCTGTGTTATCGCGGGTTTTCTTCTGGTTCTCCGGCTTCCTCCCATAGTCCAAAGACATTGTTGACTCTAAATGTCCCGTCGGTGTGAATGTGAGTGTGAATGGTTGATAGCGTTGATATGTGATAGTCTGGCAACCTGTCCAGGGTGTACCGGCTCCAGCCGATAAGCGGTTACAGATAATGCAGATAGTAGATCAGGTTTACGTGCAACAGGAACTAAGAACCTTCTGAATACTGATGTGACATGAATGCATGTGTAAACATGTGTTCTCCCTACCAGGACCTGGTGGTGACCGCTGCCTTTGCCTTCCTGTGGCTCGTGTCCTCCTCAGCCTGGGGCAAAGGCCTGACCGATGTCAAGTGGGCCACTAACCCAGAGCACCTGGTCATGGCCGAGACATGCAAGGACGTCTGTCACCCAGGAGAGTTTCCTTCCATGGGCCGCCTCAATGCCTCTGTGGTAAGTCATGGTAAAGTAGAGCAGCTGCACCAGACCTTTATTACTCTCTTCTTAAGAGACCCAAAATCCTCAGAGAGGCCGTACTGCTCCTGTAGAGGAAACAGAGGGAATCTCATCCTGTCTGATTGTTTGATTCTAAATAACAGATAGTGTGTGTGATACTTTAAATAATGACCCAGGGCAAACATGAACTCAATAAATAGTTCCATCTATTAAAACTACATAGGTGGAATAGGGTGGCTTTTTGACTGGGGTCCCGCAAGAATCGAATACATTGGTATTTAAAATTCTTATTTAAAAAGCACTAATAAGAATAGAAACCGAAAACAATGACATGAAGTCATCATGAACAAATTGACTGAGAAAAGTCATGAAAAACTGGAATGATAGAATAAAGCATGAGCATTTGTTTATAGGTAATGTTTGAATTTAGGTAAAAACTATTTTTAGCCTTTACCTCTGCATACGGAGCTTTGCATAAACAAACACTTTGTTACAGATTAGCCTACTACCAACCTCAGCACCACTACTGTGATTTTCAACACAGTATACCACTGGAGGGTGTCTGATAGTAGACTGTTGTTGTATATGAGTGTTCTGGTGGAAGCGTACAACCAGTGCCATCTGGTGTTTAAAATAAAAACCCACACTTCCTTCCAGGGCTGAGATTGCTTCACAGCTTACTGCAGCAGTGTAACTATGTATAATCAAAAAAATGCACTTTATAAAATGAACGTGTAGTCTTACAGTAGCATTGTTGGATGCACTTATTTGAGTCAAAATTAATGTGTAAATGCAATAATTCTTTTTGTCCTAGTATCAACATTAGTGTAAGTGTTGATGTACAGGTCAATCCTATTTTTAAGCCTTACTTTAAGTAATGTTGGCTATAAATATTGACTCAAATAGCTTGATCGGTATCTTGGAATGGGCCGATCTATTCAATTCAATTCTATGTTTATATACTATATACAGTACATTATATACTGGAATTTTAATTCCTGTTTAACCAATTTGTTGCTGCATTAAAAAAAGGTTTACACTGGAATTGTATTTCCTGTTAATTTTGTTAAGATTTGTTTCTACCAACTTGCTGGTACACGATTTATTATTTTATTATTACACGGCTGTGTTGAATACTCGATTCTGATTGGTTAATCACGGCGTTCTGCGGTCTGCTATTTCTTTATAGCAGACCGTTGCTATGTATAACAGACCGTTGTTATGTATAACAGACCGTTGCTATGTATAGCAGACCGTTGCTATGTATAACAGACCGTTGCTATGTATAGCAGACCGTTGCTATGTATAGCAGACCGTTGCTATGTATAGCAGACCGTTGCTATGTATAACAGACCGTTGCTATGTATAGCAGACCGTTGCTATGTATAGCAGACCGTTGCTATATATAGCAGACCGTTGCTATGGTATAGCATACCGTTGCTATGTATAGCAAACCGTATAGCAGACCGTTGCTATGTATAGCAGACCGTTGCTATGTATAGCAAACCGTATAGCAGACCGTTGCTATGTATCGCAAACCGTATAGCAGACCGTTGCTACGTATAGCAGACCGTTGCTATGGTATAGCATACCGTTGCTATGTATAGCAAACCGTATAGCAGACCGTTGCTATGTATAGCAGACCGTTGCTATGTATAGTAGACCGTTGCTATGTATAGCAGACCGTTGCTATGGGCGCAGCTCTGATGTCTGACTCTGGCGGACCGTTTTTGTGTCAAAATATTGATTTCATCAGTAAGTAGCCGAGTAATAAGCGGGATTATGTGCAGCTAGCGGGTCATTGTTGTGAAAGAATGCAGCATCGCCCTGTCGGGGTTTCTTTCTCAACAATGACTGGCTTGCTGTACATTATCCCTTACATAATAAATAACAATTCAGTAAATGTATATCTATGTATTTATTTGTTAGACTTTGTTTTACAAAGATAGGCAAGGCTGGTATCGGATCGGTACTCGGTATCGGCCCCAAAATCCCTACTTCAAAGCTTATGGCCCGACTGAACTGGAACACACAACATCATGAATAGGTGAAGTACACGGTAAACATTATTTGCTGTCACTCATCTATTTTCCTGTCTTTCTGCAGATATTTGGCTTTTTGAACTTGATCCTGTGGGCAGGTAACTGCTGGTTTATTTACAAGGAGACTCCTTTCCACAAGGATCCCAACCCACCGGCCACCATGGAGGAAGGAGAGGCTCCGGGGCCCGAGCCTCATCACTGAGAGTCCTCTCACAGCAGAACCGCTTTGTGCCCAACACTGCTCTCTGATGTTAACCTGCAGAAATGGAAACAAAAGGAAGGCAATTTGTCCTAAATACCCACTATACCTCCCAACACGTGTCAGTTATGGGTCTTAAGCTCCAGTTAACCTAGTCCCCGAGGACAACGAGCAACGCTATGTTCTTTATCTTTATCAAAATCTGTCATCACTGCATGCATTCGGTGTTCAGAACAGCAGCCCTGCAGTGCATTTGCTTCCACCGTCCTCCCTTGATGTCCGTCCCTTCGGGGAGCCGCCCAATGATGAAATTGTGATGCAAGAACCCAGAATCTCTGCTGGTCTTCAGCTGGGGAAAAAAGGTAAACGATTAACAGAAGTTGAGAGCAAACAGCCCTCACATCCAATAAAAGCAAGTGTTGCCATAAGAAACAAAATTCAGCAAGCAAAACATTTTAGGTGGGAGCAAATGCACTCCTGGGGTTCTGAGTCCTTCCTCCATCGTGTAATCGGTAAGAGGAAGTGCTACACTACAGATTCCAAGTACTGTAATTCTAAACATATCAGTCACTTCAATTTCAATAGATGTGTCATAGTCTGAAGGGCAGAATATGTTGAATGCTCTTTCAGCTGATACCAGAGCTCTGCTGTATGATCGGACTAAGGCATTTGTTCTCTTCTTCTCTGAGCTCAGAACCATCTACCGATTAAATGAACCACCGTGCCTTCTCCCCACCAATGTTCTAATCTACTGACTCACACACACTTTGAATATCTTAAATGCTTAAAGAGAATACACACACTACGTAAAAAAAGAAAAATCACACTACGATCTACTGCACTTCTCTGTACCTCAAAGTGGGGAAGACTTTTATTTTGAAAGTGTCATTTTGGAGTTTTTGTTTCAGGTTGGTTGTGGCAGCGTTCCCACAGTCTTTTTTATTTTCAGCCTGTATCCAGAACAAGGCATGTTCTCTACATGTTTACTCTTTAGTTCCTGTTTGATCCAGATGTTACTTTTACACTACTCCATAACACTAAGACTTACTCTCGTTCAAACGATCTTTTGTAAAAGGTGACTTGCAGTGAGATTATTTATATACAGTTCATGTGTATTTTTATCTACATTAATTGGTCATTTGCTTATTTTTAAAAACCAAATGTTGGGTTTCTGTTTGTATTTCCCGATGGAAAAACGTCAGTGTGCAGCTTCTCCTTGATTTCTTTTTTTTTTTGCAATGTTGTCAGATTTGCTGTTAATGTGTTTGTACCACTGAGTGGCTTTAGGCTTAATCGTGTGATGATAAATAGTTCAAGTAACAAAATGTGGTTGCCAGATTTCTGTAATCTTGCCGTATTTCTTAATGGCCGTGCCCGTAGTTCTGCTCTACATGTAACTTTACAGCCAATGCCATACATCACAAGGTTTTGTATTGACCTCCGACAGTCACTGTCGATGACTCTTTGTCATCGATTATTTGCATTGCACTACGAGGGATCTAATGATCTTCATGAAGTAACTGTTTGTAGTTATTGGTTCCACCTGTGCAGCTGTTTTATTTCACCTCCGTGTCCTCCGTAGGGAATAAATGAGCGGCTGTTTGAGTCACTATAAGTAAAGTAATATATTTTCCACATCACATTGAAATTAGATGCATATTTTGTAAGACGCTTTATACATTTTAGAAGATAAATCTTAGTTTAATTTGAACACAGTAGTATGTGGGATGTTTATGCGATGGGTTATTGAAATTGGACTTTGTGTATTTTATGCCTTGTTTTTGCTAAATGAAAGAATGGTTTATCTGTACTGACAAGTGTAAAACATGAGAGCTGTAACTGCTGGATTCTGTCTCCTTTCTTTATTACACTGCAAAATCAGATTATAAATGAGTACATCTGTACACCCCCCCTCGTGGTTTACAGACATTTAAAGCCACTATGTGCAGAGTTTGGATGTGATTATAGCATCTTTCATATTAGTCTGATAGATACAATCCTGTTTAAAACTAATGTGGTCTACATATATGTTGCTTCCAGCCGTAGACAGTTTATATAGAAGGACGACGCGTCTCCGCTTCCTCCCACTGAAGTGAAGCCAAAATATCTCCGATACGGGAGCTGCCATTTTGTGCTCTTGACGTCATTTGGAGCCAGTCTGCACCGTAGTGATCGGGGTGCTGGAGCCGCGGTATCGAGGTCCCGACAAGCCCCCTAAGAAGAACGCCGGTCGTTGATCCCAAGTTTCGTAGTGGCCAAACGGCGGTACTGCAACTTCTGTGTCCGTCACGTGATGCCATTGGGCCCAAAAATACTTTTTTTCCCATAGACTTACATTGGGAAAGAGACGTCTGAAACTCAGCAGATCTTTTTTTTTTAGTTGAATCAACTCCCCAGTATGAACACTCTAATAGTCCTTATTTAAAAAATTAAGTTTTTAAAGTTGTAAAATGTACTAACAGCTGAATCCAGAGTTATTTCCCTTCCTCCGTTCATGTGAATGAGAACCAGACCAAGGCTGGAGCGCCAAGCCGTGACCGAGTCATGTGACCGAGTCATGTGACCGAGCGGACGCTACTGCGCATGTTCCATGTGCCCAAGGATCCGGGTACTTTTCCAGACGGAAGTCGAGCCATTTAGGCTTCATGCTCCACTGAACAACTTTCATAGGAATGAACGAGGCCCCGCCTCCAACGCTGGTTCCAGCTCTCTTTATACATCCATGGGTCACACACACACACACACACACACACACACACCCGAGCCGTGCACGGCCGCAGGAGCCACCTAGCTGCTACGTTCGCACCACGGTAGCTCTTTGGCTTGAAAGACACAAAAACTAACTATAATATCACAGACTGGTGACGGTTATGGAAAGTTAAAGTCACATCTCCTCTCTGGTATAAACCCCGAGCCTCCGGCTGCACGACTACGTCACTCAGAGCAGCTGTCAATCATGACGTCTCACCTCCTTTTTATTGTATCAAATAACTAATTAAAACCAAACTAATCAGAAAAATGAACACTTGAACGTACATCAGTGTGATAAGAACGACCTAAAAGGACAGAAACCATCTTTAGGGAAAAATGTATTTGATGTGTTCTTTGACTTTTTAGTTTGGCCCATCCGCTAACATGGAGGAGGCGGGACGTATGACCTATTCTGCAGATGTTTTGGTTTCACTTTTGGGAAGCTGTCATTTCATCCATTTTATATACAGTCTATGCTTCTAGCCCATTCATTCAGAATCTCTTGGTCGGATCCTCAAAGTCAGGCAGTTTTGTGTCTTTATCATACTATTATTATTATTATGTTTAAGTGGGATGCCACCATAGTAAACAAGCTATAAATGCCACAGAGAAGTGCTCCCCGACCTTTGAACCTTTAGCAAAGTCTTTGTGTGAACAGCAGTTTTGAGCAATTCAACCCAGGAGGGATTTTTCGCTTCTCAGATTGCATCATTACTTCAAGAGTTGAAAACATCAAGTATTTCACAAGAAAAGAGCTAAATAATTATAGAAAAGCCTGTATTTCCCTTTAATGATCTGGGGACCACTTAGAGGTCAAATGAACACCAGATTAATCTGAGCGAGATGATTAAGGAAAGAGGTTCTGATACACACATCTCTTTTGTTTTATTCTCTAATCTAATATTAGATCATTTTACCTTTTGGGGCCTCTGTTATTTAAATTATTTATTTCAATTAAACCATCTGGGAAGTCTAGTGTCTCTTTTTGGTGGAATTGCTAACCAGTGTTGTAGTCAAGATCACCTGAACCTAAGACCAGAGTGTATCGAGACCAAGACTTTGAGAGGTCGAGACCAAAGACAAAGACCAGACCGGGGCGAGTCCCACACTGCATGACCCACGTGCGATAAATGTGGAACATGCAAACCACAAACACACTCCTCAAATTGATCTGAAATATTTATACAATATTTTAAGGTAAGGTTGAACGGAGCCAGCCGGGCTGTCCATCGTTGCTCTGCTGCACCAAGTTTTGCTGTATCTTGGTGCTTAAGGGTGTTTCCACATTATAGTCCTTTTTAAACAAACCAGTCCTCTTAAAGTGGACCAAATAGGGGACCAACAGAAAAGGGACTCAGTTCTTTTTGCCTTCACATTGTCAGTTAATTTGAAAGAGTTCAGTTTCTGGTCCACTTCAGCTCTAATGGGGCCTCAGTCCTCTTTCTGTTCACTATAGTTTCTCTGGAGCTTCAACCTTACTTTTGACATAATGTATGGAAAATGCAGCGCTTTCGGCAAGTTGTTGCCACCGGTGTTTTACGGTGTTTTAGGACGTCCTGCCTGTGCAATCAATGCAATTACTAATGTGTTTTGTCATCAATTATTACAATCATAACGAGCATTTGGGAGCTGGACTGATACAGACAGGAAGGAACGTTTCTCTATCCTCAAGCGGTGGTCGTAAAATGTACATGTATAGTGTCTCTTTTTTATATATCGTAACAACTGTAAAAACATCTCCTTTAAACAACTGTATTTATTCAAGTTTCTCGCCAAAATCCAAACACATTTTTGTTTCGTCCTCGAGACGGGACACCGTTAGTCTCGAGCCTCTGCAGTACATACGGTACTGTAGGAAAAAAAATGACGGTACTTGTTTTACCCCCGACTACATTGTCACGGGGGTAAAACTAGTACCGTCATGTCTTCTGAATTTTTGCATTAACTTGGTACCGAAGTATCGGTTTTCGTGACATCCCTAAAGCGAACCTGGAGCGCTTTGTGTTCACAATATACAGGTTAACGTGGACTTGAATCGAACCGAACTCAGAGCACCTCTCGAGATGTTCATGGGAAAGCAACGCCTCCAGACCTGCATGGCTTTTATCTATCTCCAACACATAATAGCCTCTGGAAATCTGCGTAGGCCAACACTGGTGCAGAGACGAGTGCGTTCTTTAGCTGGCCAAACTTCTCTTCACACCCTGCTGTCCAGGCTGAGCTCAGTGGCTTCCCGGGGGTTTTACCCTTTTTTGAGCCTGGACTCAGTTGTGCCACCACCTGGTGCAAAGGAGTAGCCATCTTTGCAAATCCTGCTATGAAGGGCATATAACAACTGGCAAACCCTAGAAAAGATGGGAGCTGATCCAGGTTAGTGGGGCTCCTCCCCCCCCCGCACCACCGCTACCTTGTCTGGGTTCGTTAGCCGACACTACACGGCACAGATATTTCACCTGTCTCTGAAAGAAATGACCCTTTGAACATTTGACCTTTAGCCCCTGCTTCTGTAGCCGAGAGAAAACTTCCTTCAGCCTCTCCAGATGCTGCAGGAATAGAGGAAGAGAACACAGTCACATCATCAAGGTACAGTGAGACAGATTGATACCAGCAGTCTCCAAACATGCACTCCACAAGGCTCTGAAATGTGCTAGGAGCGTTGCACGGTCCAAATGGCATCCTATTAAATATATAGATATATAGATAGATAGATAGATAGATAGATAGATAGATAGATAGATAGTAACTTTATTGATCCCGAGGGAAATTCAAGTTTCCAGCATCACAGTTCCATAGTGCAAACATATTAGGTAAAACGTCACAGGTGAGTAGTACACATATTAGTAAAACGACACAAGTAGTAACAAGACACATGTAAGTAATACAGAGTATAAAATAAAATATGCAATGTGCAGAGGAACTGTTAAAAATGAATATAGTGCAGAGTACAGAACGCTGTCTTTGCCTTGTCCTTTTCAGCAACCTCAACTAGCTAGCCGCTGGCTAAATCCAGACTCAGCTCAGGGACACAGATGCTGTACACTCATTGCTACTGGCGTCCCTGCAAAACTCAACATGGGGAGTTTGTTCAGATTGTACAGTTGCCATGCTCACTGTAGCTCTGACCCTGCGTGGGCTCTTACCTTTCACTCTTACTTTGAAGTGTGAACTGCGTGTGACACATTTTCCCAGTATAGTGTTGTCAAACTCAAAATAGGTACGCCAGCTTGAGACCATTTCCCGCCCTAAGATCCAACCATGCACAATCATGTAACACGACCAAAATGTTGATTAAAAAAACTCTCAGTGATAGTTGTTACCATGGAAACAGTATCCAACAATGATGGAACCACAGTTTCCCCCATTTTAACATCTACTACTGGACACACGCTCACCAGTGCAGACGTAACACTTGGGTCTGGTTCTGAATCAAGATTCGCCTCTAGATGTGTGTGACTTTGCTCGCTAGCAGGGTCTCGTTTTTCCAATTGAAACCTTCCTTTTTTGCAAAAGCTACGACTTTTAAATGAACCTTGCTGGTTGCTGCTTTTACGCTCCTATTTTTTTTTTTATGATGTTAGCTTTTTATCTGTTTCTTATATTGTTGATTTTACCTGCTTTTACTTTGTAGCACTTTGAGATTTGTTTCAAATGTAAAGTGCATTACAAATAAAATTTATTATTATTATTATTATTAATTGGGCTTTTAGGGAGGGCTCTATGGCCTTCTGATCACACCGAAAACATCTAGGCTCTCCATCATTCTTTTAGTTTTTAGGTGGAGGTTGGGCCCCAGACTCCTGTTTTGAGGGTTGCAGTGCTTTCATTAGCAGGTCTAACTGCCTCTGTTGGGCTCCAATAAAGACTTTCAGTTCAGAATAACTTGATTTATTGTCAACTGAATCACGGGACGCTGGACTTCATTGGAGAAAAGTGAGGAGTGGTGGTTGTCCTTTTGCTTAACTGACTGCCCTTCACACTGCGTTGTCCACTAAACAGCCTCCATACGTACATCACGAATTGTCCACTGGGGGTTTAAGCAAACTTTGTCTCTCAATCTTATACTTATACACCCTCGCAAAATTGGTCACGCAGGTCTCTTTGAGATTTAGGCTCGGCTTGCTCGTCTAATTCTACAATCTGATCCATCGGGGCCCTTCAGTCTCAGTAGCAGTTGACTCAACACTGTCCAGGCACTGCAGGAGGTTCCAGGTGGAGAAATTGTTGAGTGTAGCTGCTGCTCAAGTTCATATATGTGCTGCTCAATTGCTTCCCTCTGAGTCTCCTCTATGACATGAGAGAGGAAGATAAATATGGCCCTGGATCCTCTCAGCCACCTGGTCCTGGTCCACTGCTGCTCTTGCCATTTCACATTATCAAAAAAAAAAGTCATTAACTTGGCGCAAATTAAAATCAACTATTGTTCATCAGCATTTTTGCTAAACAAATCACTTTTTTTTCAGATAAATTGAAGTGACCTTTCATTCCCGCTGACTCACATCTTTTTTCCTGACTTTGATGTATGATGATATGATTTATGTAATGCACGAGATCCCAGACACATACACGGCGTACATATGATGTACGGTTACATCACATCTTCAGCGCGGCTCCGACTAGCCGTGTGAGGCTTAATCACTTACAGGGATTAAAGGTGTGTTCACGTGTGTGGACCTGTGACTTCTGATCACCACCTGAGAGAACGCAGCACTCTCCCAGTGAACAGTGTCTGAGCTTCATTTGACGCTGCAGTTGGTGCTAGTAATGTAGTATTAGATTGAAATACTATATAGGTATTTCTAATATATTTTCTACCCCCATTTACAGACATGAAGGGAGAAAATATTAGAAACATTTCTCATTTTAATGCAGTCCAGTAGAAGATCATTTGAATATTGTTTGATAGAACAGCATTGAAGATTGTGAGGCATATAATATAATAAAGCCACGATGTCTAGTCTCTGGAGTGGACTGTACTTAATGGGAACTTGTAACCGACAGGGTCCACACGCAATTTTTGCAGTGGGGGGGCCCTCTAACAGGTTAATATACTTACATGATTTTTATTAGTTATAAAGGATGGAAAAGCGTTATTATTAAAGTGGGCCCTGGCTTCAGTTTAGCCTACAGTTCAGCTTATATGTTATATCTTTCCTTATTTTATTGTGTTTTTAATTGTCATTTAAATGCACTTTGAGTTGCCTCTGTGTTTGAAAGGTGCATCAACATGCCTCATAGGCTGCGTATTGATATGGGCAGGCGTTTACATTTCTACAGGTATGTGTGCATCTTAAAAACAAATTGTCTTGTGTCTACTATTCAGTTTGCATGTGCAAGTGTCTGTTTTCAATATTTGAATAATAAAATAGTTTTTTCCAAACTTCCTGCCGTTTCTTCTTCCCATTCTTTGTGTTTTAAAGGTCCCATATTATAAAAAAGTGAGATTTTCATGTTTTTTTTATTATAAAGCAGGCTTAAGTCCTATATAAATACTGTGAAAGTATCGAAACACTCAATCCACAGGGAAATACACACAGCCCGTATTCAGAAACTCTGCATTTGAAACAAGCCGTCAGGATTTCTGCCCATTTGTGATGTCACAAATATACAATATTTAGACCCTTTACACAATTTTAAACGTAAACATTCTAAATGTGTCCCACAGTGTGTTCCAATCCGCGTACTTCTGTACTTACACTAACTATTTTGAGTGCATAAGTGCGTTCACACTGTGAAGTACGGCAAAATGAAGTACACTGTAAGTACCCGGATGTTGTACTCAAAACGGTCAAATCGTTGAGTGTGGAACGCTGGACACTTCTCACCCTCAACGCTCGTCATCTTGGCTACGTAGCGGAAGGGGCGGGACCACGACCACCATTCAAACATGTGAAAATGGCGGCAGATGATGCAGGAGCTTTTGCGGAGCTGAACAACGTACCTTATAGATGCCAGCTCATGTGCCAGCTGCCGTAAAACCCCGAAGAAGAAGAAGATATTTTGGCGGGTAGCGAGCGGTAGCGAGGCCGCGGTGAAATGTTACGATCGTCATTTCCGGTAAGGGCGCCGCAGAGTATTCGATTTGAGACGACCCTACCCCGTTGAAATTTACGCACTACTTAAGTAAGTACAGAGTGCAGACAGTGCACTACATTGAAGTGTACTTCCAGAAGTACGTGGATTGGAACACACTGCCAGTTTATTTCCTGTTGCAGTGTATGTGAATAACATCAGCTGACAGGAAGTACACATGGACCCAAGCTGTTGCCTAGCAACGCAATTTCGTTGCAATTCCATCAAAATGCGCTAAAACGGAGCGTTTCAGACAGAGGGTGAATCCAGGTATATTCAGACAGACAGTATGAGAAAAATAAAGGGTTTTTTTAACATTACAGCATGTAAACATGTTCTAGTAGAAACACAAAATACAAGTATGAACCTGAAAATGAGCAGGATATGGGACCTTTAATACTCAGAAACCACCAATGTTCATGTTTTTATTAATGATAATGATGCTCCTGTCCTCTCTGTTTGTGTGTGTGTGTGTGTGTGTGTGTGTGTGTGTGTGTGTGTGTGTGTGTGTGTGTGTGTGTGTGTGTGTGTGTCTGTGTGTGTGTGTGTGTCAGGAACGCGCACGCAGGAAGTTCCTCTCCCGTGCAGAGCGCGACCTGTGACGTCAGCCGCGCGCCGCGCAGTGATGATGGCGTCGCGTGACCGCGCAGTGAGAGTAATGGCTGCTCTGGATCGGCGGCTGCCTAGCCTCGGTGATTTCTCGGGTCAGAGCTGGACCGCCTGGGCCGACCGGGCCGGTGTGACCGCGGTGGACGGTAAGCAAGAACCGGGACGCAGACACCGGCAGCTCCGGGGCCGGTTACCGGAACCACCGGGGCTGATATCGGTGTAAAGGGAGCGCGGAGCTAACCGTGTTACCCAAACAAAGACCCTGCCGGGTCCTAGCGCTGGGCGGGTAACATGCTGCTGCCGGGTCCCCGCTGCTGTACCGGGCTCTAAGAGAGGGGGGACCAGCGGGGTGATCCACTGAGAACCCGGGTTAGAGGGAGCTCTACAGCGGCCAGCTGGGTTAGGGTAACTGACCCGGGTCATCTGAGGGAGAGCAGCCGGGGAAAGGGGAGGAAGGAGGGTTAGGGTGGAGGGGAGAGAGGGTTCTACCCGGGGAGGGAAGGCTAGGCTAGGATAGGATAGGCTAGGGCTAGGCTAAGCTAGGCTAGCAAGACTTTCCGTTGACGACGAGGCAGTTAGCGTTAGCATGCTAATGCTAGGCTAGGCTAGTCTAGCAATCCAGACTGTCCGTTGACGACGAGGCAGTTAGCGTTAGCATGCTAGGCTAGGCTAGGCTAGGCTAGGCTAGCAAGCAAGCCAGACTGCCCGTTGACGAAGAGGCAGTTAGCATGCTAGCATTAGCGTTAGCATGCTAATGCTAGCAGCAGCATTAGCAGGTAGCATCATTAGCAGGTAGCAGCATTAGCAGCAGCAGCATTAGCAGCAGCAGCATTAGCAGCAGCAGCACTAGCAGCAGCATTAGCAGCATTAGCAGCAGCAGCAGCAGCAGCAGCATTAGCATTAGCATTAGCAGCAGCAGCATTAGCAGCATTAGCAGCAGCAGCATTAGCATCAGCAGCAGCATTAGCATTAGCAGCAGCATTAGCATTAGCAGCAGGACTGAGAGCAGACCCACCGGTGGACTGGAGGAGGAGTCTGGTGCTGTTGCCTCCATGTAACCGGCCTCTGATATGAGCTAAACGTTACTCTGTGTTCTCTTCTCCTCTGATAGCCGGCCTCACTGCCCCCCCCCCCCCCCTTTAACTGGTGTTAACATGTCTGTAAGCTACAGGGAGTCTCATGTGTGGGTCTCCTGCCCCCTCACTGCTCTTCCCATCTTCTGAGTGTGAGCTCTCACTCATTGTCTGGCATCCCTCCAAATGCTACTTTATCCATAACTATCAAATAAAGTCGTCCTGCACCACACAGCACGTTGAGCTACTTAATGCTTTAGAAAACTGATAAACATGGTCAGCAGAGAAGCAGTTGACCTGCATATCAGTGCTTTATATAACACAGCTTAGAGGGGCCTGTTCATGTGCACAATTTGTGCCATAAGTCTTTGTCTTGCTGATGAACCTGACCTACAACTTTTGCAAAAACATCTGACCTCCCCAAGGGGCTTTATTGAACATGTGCATGTGTGTGATGTGTGTGATGTTTCAGGGCCTGACGTGGACGACTGCAGCAAGAATGGCAAAAAGGCTGCAGAGGCCATGTCACTCAGTAAGGAGGGTAAGTCTGCACACTTATCTTCTACAAGTCGTAGTAAAGTCTGGAAACAAGGAAGCACAAACTGATGCATTACTGTGCACGCACATTGACCTGTAATGCCTCGGTGAACTGTGCCTCAGCCTCTCTCTGGTCTCCAGCTTTGCTCAGAGAGAGTTGAGGTGCTAGTTTGCAGAGACAGTATTAAAGCTGGGTAGTGTTGTGTGATCAGACACCTTCTGTAGCAGCAGCAGCTGTCTGACAGACACTCCCCGTTTGTTTGTGTGTGTGCGTGTCAGAGCATGACATGAGGAATCAAAAGAAGTACCTTGATAGTGTGTGTGTGTGTGTGTAAGTATGTGCACCATCTCACACTCATGCTGCATCTCCGTCACATGGCAATAACAGCCAAAACAAGGTGATGAGCTGGGCTCCACACACAGGTGCTTTGATTTTAAAGGTCCCATATTGTAAAAAGTGAGGTTTTCAGGTCTTTATTACGCAGGTTTAAGTGCTATATAAATAGTGTTAAACTATCAAAACGCTCAATATACGGAGAAATACACACAGCCCGTATTCAGAAATTGCGCGTTTGAAACGAGCCGTTAGGATTTCTGTCCATTTGTGATGTCACAAATCTACAATATTTTAGACCACTACACGGTTTTAAACGTAAACATTCTAAATGTGTCCCAGTTTATTTCCTGTTGCAGTGTGTGTGTGAATAACATCTGTTGACAGGAAGTAAACATGAACACAAAATGTTGCCTAGCAACGCAATTCCGTTGCAATTCCATTGAAATGCACTAAAACAGAGCGTTTCAGACAGGAGGGTAAATACAGGTATATTCAGGCAGACAGTGTGGAGAAAATAAAGGGTTTTTTGAACATTACAGCATGTAAACATGTTCTATTAGAAACACAAAATACAAGTATGAACCTGAAAATGAGCACGATATGGGACCTTTATGTTCATAATTAAAGTTTTCTTTCTGTTTTTTTCTCACTTAGTTTACTTCTATGTGGAGATTTGGTTCACTTGATGTTTTACAGAAATCCAAACATTGCCAGATCAATACCCACAAACCTATAGACCTTAACATAAACATTCTACCGGGGCTCCTTTGTATTCCCTGTTGCTATATTTGTTAATGCAGTAGCTGACAGGAAGTAAACTTAGGCTAAAGCTGTTTCCGTAGCAACAGAATTGCAATGGAAAGGTCTATACCATGCTACCTTGTCATGAAGGAGGTTAAATAACGCTCCAAACTTGCGGAAAATTTTGTCAAGGAAAAACTGGCATGGCCATTTTCAAAGGGCTCCCTTGACCTCTGATCTCAAGATATGTGAATGTAAATGGGTTCTATGGGTACCCACGAGTCTCCCCTTTACAGACATGCCCACTTTATGATAATCACATGCAGTTTGGGGCAAGTTATAGTCAAGTCAGCACACTGACACACTGACAGCTGTTGTTGCCTGTTGGGCTGCAGTTTGCCATGTTATGATTTGAGCATATTGTTTTATGCTAAATGCAGAACCTGTGAGGGTTTCTGGACAATATCTGTCATTGTTTTGTGTTGGTAATTGATTTCCAGTAATACATATATACATACATTTGCATAAAGCAGCATATTTGCCCACTCCCATGTTGATAAGAGTATTAAATACTTGACAAATCTCCCTTTAAAGCTGCAGTGGTATTGTTATAAAACTGTATCACTATATCCTGACATTAGTGCATGAGACAGGTATAGATCTTTCTAAAGCCTGAAAACAGAGCCATGAGGAGGAGCAGGAGTCTAGTTTTCTCTCAGAACACTTGAATTACAATATGATGAAAGTTTATTGTGGAATTTTGGCCCAATGATGCCAAAAACGTTCTGCCTACTGAAGCTTTAAGGTACATTTTCAACAGCTAAAAAATGTGCGATTAATTTGTAACTAAAAGCGATGAACTATAGACAATCATGCGATTAATCGCGGTTAAACATTTTAATCGATGGACAGTCCTATTATATTTTTACACTTAAAGCTAATCTACTAATACTAGTTTTTAGTGAGAAGATCTACCGTCTTTCCCGCCCTTGCCTGCCTCACATAGTGACATTGTTACCTCTTCTGCAGTCTGACGTGTGTGTCCGTTGTATTTCCCCCCCTTATCACTCCTCTCCCCTCTCCTTCAAGACATGTCCATCTTTGGCCTCTACCCCGGCCACGATGACTTCTACCTGGTGGTGTGCAGCCACTGCGGCCAAGTAGTGAAGCCGCAGGCGTTCGAGAAGCACTGCGAGCGACGCCACGGCCCCCTGGCCAAGCTGTACGCCCGACTGCGCTCTCCCACCCCCGCGCCCCAGGCCCAGCAGAGGCCCCATCACGGCCATTCTCCTTCCCACGGGACCAATGCTGCTTCCGCCTCATCCTGGGATGGTCGTGGCCAGGGGGTCGGGCAGCCGCGGGCGGCCCCGCCTTCGCCCTCCACTCCACCTCAGTACAGACACTCCAAGAACTCCAAGGACGGAGTACGGTAAGAACAGAGACGGGCGAGTCGGGGAGAACGCTCTAACCAGAGAACTTCACAAGAAAGTAGACTTTAAAGAACGGAGTGTAGTCCTACGTTTTGATGCACTAATGCAATACTTTCTTTAGTTTGTTTACATTTAAAAAAAAAAAAAAAACCTTAAGTTAAATCCGTGTGTAGGGATGAGAGTTGTTTTTTATAAAATACCAAAAACATAAAGCTGAACTTGAATTAAAGTCACGGTTAACGGTTTTGGGAAACATGCTTGTTCACTTTCTTGCAAAAAGTGAGATGAGAGGATCGATACCACTCTCGTGCCTGTCCGGTAAATATGGAGCTGCAGCCTTATTAGCCAGTTAGCTTAGCATAAACAAGGGAAACGGGGGCAGACGGCAGGTTATAAAATCTACCTATCAGCACCTGTAAAGTTCACTAATTTACACATTGAATATTGTTTGTTTAATCCGCCCAAAAACCAAAGTGTAAAAACAACAAGTTGTGGTTTTTTTGTATGTCATTATTTTTTGCATTTCATAATTATTAATCACAATATAAAAATGCTGATATCAAGCAGCCAACTGTGGGTGGCACATTTTTCTTCTTATTTAAGTTAGTAAAAAACATAATGGCCTCCAACTGAGGCGATCATTTCACTACTAGCATTTTGGTTACATTTTTGGTGGCATCAGTTTGGGATTAAAACTATAATATATTAGCTAGTTAGATATGCATTGGAATTAGAGTCCAGCCTCAAAGGCCTTCACGTTTTAATGCACCGAGGTAAGAACGGAAAAACCGTCCCTCCCACCAACCTTACGGGCCTTTCACACCGAGCGCGGCAGCCTCACCGCCGCGCTCTGAAACCCCTTAATTCCAACGGCTTGCGCGGCGCAACGACGGCTTTTTTTCGCTGCGCTGAGCAAAGCGCGTCGCTCACTGTGACGTACGCTGAACCCAGCGGCAAGTGCGGCGCAGCTCACCTGGTAGAGCTCGTACCATTAAGGAGTTTGAGTCCGGCCCGGGCCCTTTGCTGCATGTCATCCCCCCCCTCCCTCTACTGCCTTTCCTGACTGTCTATCTCACACTTAAAACAAAATTAGTAATGGTTAGGATAACATGCATTTTAAAAAAAAAAAAAGTAGATGTTTTTTATTTTGCCAGTGTTGTTAAAAGTTAAGGCTAAAAATGTAACTGTGAACTTGTCTTCCATAACCCAGACATTCCCCGCTGGAGAAGTCCTCCCACAGCAGTCACACAGAGTCATCAGTATTCAAGCAGCCGCCACCTCTGGAGCCCCCGATGAGCTCTCCACCTCCGTCACTCAGAGATCCGCCCTGGCCGCACGGAGGCACACCGCCTGGAAGGCCTCCGCCCAGTGACCGCCCCCCCGCCCAGACCCAGAGGAAGGACTCCCCTCAGTCCTCTGCAGGGCAAAGCCACCGCGTCCCCCGACCCTACAACAAAGTGGCCTCCAGTGAGTACAAGTGGAGCGCTGTGGGTGATGTGGTTGAAGGAGGATACTTATCATGTTTGATCTATTGGCTTGTTTTCACCTGCTAAAATAATCATAGTGCTATTTTTAAGATGGAGTGAGTTGTTATAATACTGTGAAATATTTTGCAACTCTGAAAAGATATCATGAAGACAGTCTGCTGTGCTGTGCAGCACTCAGAGCTCTTACACAGTCTGTAGTTCTGCACGTAAGACAGAAGAAAATAGACTTGAACCTAAAAAGATGCCTCGGGTTGTGGTTATGTGTGTAAAGCACGACTGAAACGCATGTCATTATGCAGCCCGTGTTAGACGGCCGTATTGATTAAAATTAAGGGCTGAACCGAATGTTTTCAAAGCTTCTATTGAGGTTCTCAAAGTGATTCATCGGATTAAATGAATTAGTCTTTTTTTCACTATTAAATCAACTCTCTTTAATGAAGATTACTTGTCAGTGCGGGCCTACCTTTGTGTGCGGCAAAGAGCAGAGAGGCTGAGCTCCGCACCCGGTGAACACCAGAGCAGAGGACATTAATGTGTGAAATGTTAGCAGCGGCGCTCAGAATTTGCTACAGAATTATGAATGAAAAATGATTAAAAAACAAAAATGCTGCGCAGCGTTCGGATTTTGATTTAGAATTTGAATGTCAACGTTACAAATGAAGTTTCGAACCAGGGATTTTCACGATACCATAAATTTAGAAGTGGATACCGATACCAATTTGATACCACGGTAAAAAACAAAAGTAAAACAATAAATCCCATGTACTTCAACGGACACTCCTTTGTTATTGTTTGCATACTGCTTTTTGTTATGAAGTTAAACAGATCATAATTCTCTCTCTATTATATATTTTATATTACTGGATTTATTCAAGTTTCTCAACAAAAACTGATTTTTACAAGATTACATTTGAACTATGGCTGCACGATTATGGCCAAAATGCCAATCCCGATTATTTTGATCAATATTGAAATCACGATTATTTATCATGATTATTCATAGATTTTAGGAACAAAATATTTTTATTGCAAATTCACATTTAAATAAACAGAGCGCTGCTTTCACTTCCATGTTGTGCTTAAACTCAAACCGTCAATAATTCTAAATGTTGTCCTTTTACTTTATTGTCATCTATAGTGGTTATTTGCATAAAAACACAAATGATTTTATTTTTATTAATAGAATAATCTTGGAATTAGTAGTTCTAATTATATATTATAAGATGTTTAGAGCTAATCTCCTTCAAACAACTGTTTAAAATTACATTTGATCGCATCATGGTAGCGTTATAATCTATCCTCAGCTTACTGAGTAGTGCTTGAACGCACCATAAGCACCATAGCTGAGCTGTGTAGCGTGTAACTCCGCTGCTGTCACTGTGATCACTGAGCAGCATCGTGGGAATGAAATACAATATAATAAGAGTCTGATTAAGTTAGTTGTTGTTAAAGGTATAATATGTAACCGTGGTCGGTTGCTGATTGTGAACACGAGGCATTCAAAGTTGGCTCCTCCTCGTTAGCTCCTCTAGCTATAGAGTGAGTGGAGAGAGAGACCGCAGTGGAAACAAAGCAGCAAATCAGAGGAATTAAACGTTATTTTCTGATTGTTTCCCGGCGGTTACGTTTCTAAAACAGTTAGGTTTATGACCGCTTTAAGGTCGTTCCTGCGCGGCTTATTTTGGACTTGCGGGTGTGACAAATTACAGCTTTATGTCTTTTGATCGGCTGCTGACTGACGTTACATCTCTAGCTGTTAGTTTAGCAAGCGCTTGATTTATGCAGCAGAGTTTTCTATGAGCGGAGCATTTTAAACGTCAATATCGCGGTCGATCATGTTCATTAAATTGTGGGAAGCAAAAATCGTGATCGCGATTAATATTTGATTAATTGTGCAGCAGGTCATGGTAACTTTAGAATTTAACTTCGCCCCAATACTACTTTTTTACTGAATACAGCCGGAACGTATCATCAATGTAAACCAATGACACCGTTAACGTTAGCTGTTAGCTCCGTGCTGCTAACAGCTAACGTTAACTAGCTCTCGTCCCGCCGATTTCAACACAGATTTGTTGCTCACAATGTGGCATTATCTGGAAAAAATAGGGAACTGCAGGACGAAATTCCAGTTTGGAGAACACATTCTGGTGAAAATGTATAAAATTTGTAAATGTCTGTTTTTTGGGGGGGGGTTATGTTGGCATTATTGACAGCACTAAGTGGGGGTGTAGAGATGTTGACCTGTTTTGATGTGTTGCAGCTGAGATGCTCTGTGTTTCCTCAGAGAGGGAGTGTGACTTGGACAAACACTGCGGCGTCCTCGACCCCGACAGGAAGAAGGTCTGCACTCGCCTCCTGACATGCAATGTAAGCTCCAAACACACCAGACTAGTGCCCCACTTCTTGACTTTGCAATTTTCTCTTTATCTTTTTCTCTCTTTTTCTTGTTTTAATTTTTTCTGAGTAGTTCAGTAAAAGTTTAAGAGGCTTCATTTCAGCATCCGCTCGTGTCACCTTTTGCTTTTGATCCAATCTGTACACGTCAGAGTGGGAACGTAGGTTGTGAGTTTGTGCTCTCTTCATTACTCAGACAACAGCCAAGTCAGATAATATTTTTAGGCATTATGTTTTCGGGTTGTCCATCGAACCGTCCGTCCGTCCCATTATCGTGAACGCGATATCTCAGGAATGTCTTGAGGGAATTTCTTGATCAAAGGTCACTATTACCTCACAAAATAAGTTTTTGGCCATAACTCAGGAATTTGTATGTTAATTATGACAATTTCACACAAATGAGTAACAGGATGTAAACTGCAACTTGACTGGTTGGCGGATGCGTACAACCACAAGGCGGTAATTGTGGTAGTTTCAATGTTAATATCTAATATATTCTCATATCAGCCAATAGTGATTTTTTTGCAAGAGGTTAGTATGAATCTTTTTTTTTCCTTTAAGAAAAAGAGCAACGTTTACTTGTTTCATAGTTGAATGAGGTGATGTACGAATGTGTGACAAATGAGTGTAAAAAAACCAAGGTGAGGTGTGTTAGTACGGTGTTGTTGCACCACCAGCGTAGATTCTCTAAGTGTGTGGAGCTCTACTGGAGGGATGAACATCATGCTTCTAAAAGATATTCCTTCATTTGGTGTTCAGGTGATGGTGGTGGAGAGTGCTGTTTAACGTGGCTCCAAAATCTCCCCATAGGTATCTATGACATAATTTCACATAATTTTCATACTCATCAAACCATCCAGTGAGGAATCTTGTCCTGTATGGAAGCATCTGCATCTGCAAGTGCCCTTTAATTAGTGGGTTGCATTTCGGGGGGATCTATTAGCAAAAATTTGAATATAATATTCACAACTATGTTTTCATCGGTGTATAATCACCTGAAACTAAGAGTGGTTGTGTTTCCGTTCATATCTACATAGGGAGTGGGTCCTCTTCACGGGGTGCTCCATGTTGCTCCGCCAGTAGGGCTTGTTGTTGATGCTACGCTACGATTGGGCAATCTGTGTTCGAGGGGCGGGACTTAGCGAAGGGTCACATAAAGCAGTGGGATCCCATTATTAAGGTATCTTTAAATTCTTTAAAGGTGCTAAATACGGGATTGGGGGACTTTCTATTGCCTCTCAGCGGCTCTCAACATGGCGACAGTGAGCTGGTGGCTTGCAGCTAACGTTGCTAACAGTGCAAACAACGGCGAAAGTGCTGACAGAGCTAACAGCGTTTACTGGAAAGTGGGTGCTACGCTCTCGTGACGACGTCCTCCGTTGGGACGCCGTTATCAGCCGTAACCGCCGTATGAGAGCAGTGCATAACGGCGGCCGTGAGCGTGCACAAACATGCACTACTAACGACCATATCAGCAAAGCGAGATGAAACTCTGATTACAACACACACCAGAGGGAGAGAGACTTCATTCTCTGCTCAGGTAGACATTACTCCTCTATATCTTTACATAGACAATAGTTGTCTTTTTGAACGCTTTGCATATAAAATTTAACACCTTTTTAAATTATCTCACTGAAATGTTTTAAAATACAAGACGAGATAGGATTGCAGTCCTACATTGAAAAAAATAATATCACCGTCGAAAAGAGCAAAGTGGAAAAAAAAAATAGTGATGACGGTGTGAGATCGGAGTCGAGGTTTTTATATGATTTAAACTGCAGTCACTGCCTCTGAGTTACTGGTGAGTACTGACTGATACCGAGTGGTGAAAATGGCTCCCAGCACAGGAAGAGTCCTTATATGGTGGCTGGTGTGTGAAGGAGGAAGTGAGCGTGAGAGGCCACATCCAGCCAAGTAGAGACAGGATGACCTGATTAACAGGAAATGACAGAAGTGACGGGAGAGACAGGAAAACAGCCTGCATCTTATACCTGCTCTGTAGGTGGCTGTGGTTTCTCTTCTACCTGCTGCCAGGAAGGACATACGTCATGTAGTTATTTTAACTATTCATTTAGAATGATGGAATTATGGATTAGTTCACTGACAGAAAATTGAATGATTATTATTTACAATATATCGCATATCACATTCGCTGGTTCCAGCTTCTCCAATGTGGGATTTCACTGCAAAGTGAATGTTTGGGTTTTTGGAAAATAAGCAGCTTGAAGACATGACTTATAACTTCGGTAATGTGTGATGTCATTTGACAGAATAAATCATTAGTCAGTTATTTGCAAAATAATAGATGGGTTAATTTGATTTTCTGAGCTAAATCAGGTCCGTTGATGACACAGGATCAACTACTTAAAGCCTTATTCATTTCTGATCCTTTGTTTGCTCTGGTTACATCTTCACATGCTCCGTCTCCTAACACAGCAGCTCAACTATGACTAAATAAACAGCAGCCTCCAGCTTCGATTAATCTAATGATAATGATGAGATTTTGAGTCATAGCAGAAATCTACAATTAAAACACTATCATAAGAAAGTGTTTTTATTAATGATTTTGATGGCCCAGCATCATTTTCCGGCAAAGTTGGGGAAATTAGTTGTAAACTCAAAAGTTCGTTTATTATGTCATTTTTTTTTAAGATTATTTTTTTTGGCTTTTGCCTTTATTTGACAGTGATGGTGATAGCGATAGTGATAGTCATGAAACGGGGAGAGAGAGGGGATGAGATGCAGCTACCCGGGCGTCCCTATTTTGTAATTTTAACTATTAAAAAATGCAGCTGAATTGAAATATTGTTCCTCCAGAACCAAGTAATTAAAAACGGACATAACGTAACCTCCACAATAACCTTTCAGCATATTGTAATTCAAGTGTTCTGAGAGAAAACTAGACTTCTGCTCCTCCTCATGTCTCTGTTTTCAGGCTTTTAAAAAAATCTAGCCTGTGACGGGAGACTTTGACCAATCACAGGTCATTTCAGAGAGAGAGAGCGTTCCTATTGGCTGTGCTCCGGCTGGTGGGCGGTGCTTGGTATTTCCTTCCTGCCAGGTCACAAACTTTCTCATTTTACAGCTAAACAGTAACTACAAGATGATTCTGAGAACATCTTAGGAGAGAAATAGTCATTACAGTAACAGAATATTGATTCATATTTGATCAGCGCTGCCTAGTTTGACCGTTTGGTTGGAGTTCCTGAGTGATTGACAGCTGACTCTTATAGACAGAAGCTGGATGGCAGACTCCAGATCAGCTCTGATTGGTTGTTTTCCTGCACCAGAGGACACAGAGGAACATGTTTTTTTCAGATTACCTGTCTCATGCACTACTGTCAGGATATAGTGACCGTTTTATAAAAATGACTTTTTTTAATCATATTTGCTCCGTTTCTACCCACTGCTGCTTTAAGACTAAAATATAAGACATGTAAAATGGACGGGTTTACTACAGTACCCTGAGCAAAGTGCCAGCGTATGTATACGACACCATATGGGCAGTTTAGGGGCGGGCGATATGGCCAAAGTCTTCTATCACGCTATATGTCATTTTATGGTAAATGGACTTGCATTTATATAGCGACTTGTCTTCCGACCACTCAAAGCGCTTTACACTACATGTCAGCATTCACCAATTCACACACTGATGGCAGAGGCTGCTAAGGTGCCACCTTTGCCCATCAAGATGTCATCTAAACACTCATTCACACACCGATGGCTATGCCTTCGGGAGCAATTTGGGGTTAAGTGTCTTGCTCAAGGACACATCGACATGTGACCCGGAGCATCCGGGGATCGAACAACCGACCTTCCGATTGGTGGACGAACTGCTCTAACCTCTGAGCCACATCCGCCCCATTTTATATCATGGTAACGGTATATATCACAATATAGTAATTGTTCTGTAAATTCACTTAGGAAATGGTTTAAAATAGCCAAACCGTACGTCATCACATTTGATTATTTTCTTCTTTTATTTGGAATTTATTTATTTTGCAAACAAAAACAACTTCCTCACGAGACAACACTTGAGTTAAAAACAAAAGACTCAGACTGTATTCGAAACCTCATACTATACTAGTAGTACAACCTCATACTATACTAGTAGTACGACCTCATACTATACTAGTAGTACGACCTCATACTATACTAGAAGTACGACCTCATACTATACTAGAAGTACGTACTGATTTGGCCAAAATGTAGTATGCAGTATGCGAACAAAAGCAAAATCTACAGTATGCCAAAAGTACCCAGATGTCGTACTGATTCGGAAAAAAATCTCCAGTCTGCATCAGACCAGTCTACCTCGCCTACTGTATCCCACAATGCAAAGCGATGGACCGCTACAGGCTAAGGTTACAACAACAGCAGCCAAAAAAACGACACGTTTTTTACATTTGTCGTAGCTATTTCATCAATAAATTCACTTCTGAACATTTTTGAGGCGAGAAATCAACTGTGTAGATTTAGAATATTGACAGTTTTATGTTATTAGACGATAAATAAAAACATTTGTCCCAACATTTTCAGAGTTTAGAAGCTCTGAGCTATGAGCTGGCTAGAGCTCTCTAGAGACCGGTCTGTAGACAAGAGGCTTTTATTTCCTTGTTGACGGATAGTTTGTTTAAATATCACAACACAAATGTCCGTAATAAATGAGCAGAAACCTGTGATTATCTGTCTTTGTGCAGTTAAAAAGCTCCAAAATCGCCCGCGGGGGGGTAGCTCACTGGAGAGCCGGTCAGTGATGCTCACAGAGCAGATACAGAGCAGCAGAGTGGAGAGGAGAGGGAAGAGGAGAGGGAAGAGGAGAGGGAAGAGGAGAGGGAAGAGGAGATGGAAGAGGAGAGGGGAGAGGAGAGGAGAGGGGAGAGGAGAGAGGAGAGAGGAGAGAGAAGAGGAGAGGGGAGAGGAGAGGGGAGAGGAGAGGGGAGAGGAGAGGGAAGAGGAGAGGGAGAGGAGGAGGAAGAGAAGGAGGAGAGAGGAAGGAGAGAGAGAAGAGAGGGAGAGGAGAAGGAAGAAAGAGGGAGGAGAGGAGAGGGGAGAGAGAGAGAGGAGGGAGAGGAGAGGGAGAGGAGAGGAGAGGAGAGGAAGGGAGAGGGGGGGAGAGGAGAGGAGAGGAGAGGAGAGGAGAGGAGAGGGAGAGAGAGGAGGGAGAGAAGGAGAGGAGAGGAGGAGAGGAGAGGGAAGAGGAGAGGAAGAGGAGAGAGAGGAGAGGGAAGAGGAGAGGAGAAGAGGAGAGGGAAGGAGAGGGAGAGAGAGAGAAGAGGAGAGGGAGAGGAGAGGGAAGAGGAGAGGAAGAGGAGAGGAGAGGGAAGAGGAGAGGGAGAGGGAGAGGAGAGGAGAGGAGGAGAGGAGAGAGGAGAGGAGAGGGAAGAGGAGAGAGGAGAGGAGAGGAGAGGGAGAGAGGAGAGGAAGAGGAGAGAGGAGAGGGAAGAAGAGGAGAGGAGAGAGAGGGAGAGGAGAGGAGAGGGTAGTCGAGAGGGAAGAGGAGAGAGAAGAGGGAAGAGAAGAGGAGAGGGGAGGGGAGAGGAGAGGGAAGAGGAGAGAGAAGAGGAGAGGAGAGGGGAGAGGAGAGGGAAGAGGAGAGGGAAGAGGAGAGAGAAGAGGAGAGGAGAGAGAAGAGGAGAGGGAAGAGGAGAGGGAAGAGGAGAGGGAAGAAGAGAGGGAAGAGGAGAGGGGAGAGAGAAGAGGAGAGGGAAGAGGAGAGAGAAGAGGAGAGAGAAGAGGAGAGGGAAGAGGAGAGAGAAGAGGAGAGGGAAGAGGAGAGGGGAGAGGGAAGAGGAGAGGGTAGTCGAGAGGGAAGAGGAGAGAGAAGAGGAGAGGGAAGAGAAGACGAGAGGGAAGAGAAGAGGAGAGGGGAGGGGAGGGGAGGGGAGAGAGAAGAGGAGAGGGAAGAGGAGAGGGGAGAGGAGAGAGAAGAGGAGAGGGAAGAGGAGAGAGAAGAGGAGAGGGGAGAGGAGAGAGAAGAGGAGAGGGAAGAGGAGAGAGAAGAGGAGAGAGGGAAGAGGAGAGGAGAGAGAAGAGGAGAGGGAAGAGGAGAGAGAAGAGAAGGGGGAAGAGGAGAGAGAAGAGGAGAGAAGAGGAGAGGAGAGAGAAGAGGAGACGGAAGAGGGGAGAGGGAAAGAGGAGAGGAAAAGAGGAGAGGGAAGAGGAGAGGGGAGAGGAGAGGGAAGAGGAGAGGAAGAGGAGAGGGAAGAGGAGAGGGAAGAGGGGAGAGGAGAGGGAAGAGGGGAGAGGGAAAGAGGAGAGGAGAGGGGAGAGGAGAGGGAAGAGGAGAGGGAAGAGAAGAGGGAAGAGGAGAGAGAAGAGGAGGGAAGAGGAGAGGGAAGAGGAGAGGGAGAGGAGAGGGAAGAGGAGAGGGAAGAGAACCGAGAAGAGGAGGGAAGAGGAGAGGGAAGAGGAGAGGGAGAGGAGAGGGAAGAGGAGAGGGAAGAGGAGAGGGAAGAGGAGAGGGAAGATGGGAGAGGGAAAGAGGAGAGGGAAAGGGGAGAGGAGAGGGGAGAGGAGAGAGGGAAAGAGGAGAGGGAAGAGGAGAAGGAAAGAACCTCCTCTGACGGAGCAGAGAGATTCCTTCTGAGACAACATATTCCTCTAATATCTGGAGGGAGATCAATCCACTGTTTAGTTTCTGTAACTGAAAAAGCAGTTTGCGTAAATGTTGTGGATCAATGTTTCATATTTCCCGTCTCCCCCTAAACAACAAAATCTAAGTCGTATTTTTCGATAATATTGTAACAGTGGTACGAGTTCGTTTTTTGTCCAGTGCTTTAAGAGCTGGTTTAAAAGGCTACAGCCTGATCTAGCATACTGCAAAATAAATGTTACTGTTGAGTTTGAATGAAGTGAAAATACATTAAACAGTGTGTAAATGTCTGGTAATCATGTAACCAGAGTTCTTCCTCATCTTGGGTTGGTTGGGATGCCTCCTCGTGCTCTCTATGTACAACTTCACTCTCCTCCGAGTCTGCCCAAATCCCATTACCTTGTGAGGCCGCTGGATTCGCGAGATCCCGAGAGGATTGCTACCGTGGTGGAAACGGTATTTCCAACTCTCTACCGGTGGACACATTTCTACCGTCGCACGGTATATACCGTCTTATTACACGGCTGTGTTGAATAATCGATTCTGATTGGTCAGTCACGGTGTTCTGCGGTCTGTAATTTCTGTATTACAGACCGTTGCTACGTATAACAGACCGTTGCTATGTATAACAGACCGTTGCTATGTATAACAGACCGTTGCTATGTATAACAGACCGTCGCTATGTATAATGCTATGTATAACAGACCGTTGCTATTTATAGCAGACCGTTGCTATGTATAGCAGACCGTTGCTATTTATAGCAGACCGTTGCTATGTATAGCAGACCGTTGCTATGTATAGCAGACCGTTGCTATGTATAGCAGACCGTTGCTATGTATAGCAGACCGTTGCTATTTATAGCATACCGTTGCTATGTATAGCAGACCGTTGCTATGTATAACAGACCGTTGCTATGTATAACAGACCGTTGCTATGGGCACAGTTCTGATGTCGGACTCTGGAGGACCGTTTTTGTGTCAAAATATGGATTTCTTCAGTAAGTAGCCGTGTAATAAGCGGGATAATGTACAGCGAGCCGGTGATTGTTGTGAAAGAATCCCCTTCAGGGCGATGAGAGACGCCTCCGCTTCGCGTCGTGGTGCAGCATCACCCTGAAGGGGATTCTTTCACAACAATGACCGGCTCGCTGTACATTACCTCTTACATATTGCCCAATCCAAGGGCATTGTTTCCCCTATATTCATTTTAGCACACCGCTGTTGCAGAATTATCAGCGCCCCTGCAAAAATTTCACCCAATCATTAATATGCCTACTCTTGTGTTTCACAGAGTTCAAGTTCACAGAGACTTAGTCTGTACACACACGCACGCACACACGCACACACACACACACGCACGCACGCAAGCACGCACGCAAGCACACACACACACACACGGAGTGGAGCAGCTGAGCCAGACCAGAGAATAGTCATTTAAAACAGATCCTCATTGTTCTCTGTGAAGTTTGCTGGAAGTGATGTAATGTAGCTCTGGTGTATTTTATGTGGAGTGAGCACCGCGCCAGACTCTGTTTAAAAAAAAAAAAATACCCTGTTAAATGCTACATTGCTTGACGTCAACCGGTCATATGGCAATTTAGGAAGCCATCTGGCCTTGTGTGATTAATTTGGGTTATCTGGACTGGGACAAAAAATCGTCATTTTGGTCCATAAATGATATAATTGATGTATTATATGTGATATAAATGATCTGATTGATAAAACATGCATCCCATGAACGCCTTTGACTTCCCTCCCCTCTCTCCCTGCTGTTCTCCCGGAGTTTTGATCCCAATCACATTTCAAAATCCATCCACTATATTTATTAGAAATACTAATATAATCTAGTGTCATTGTGATCGTGGGTTTTAAATTACTTACTTATTCCACATATTTGTGAGTTGTTTTTAAACAGAGAGCGAGAGAGAGGAGCAGACACCAGGGGTGGCCAAGCCGGGGCACAGACTCAGAGAAGGGTGGCACATTTAAATAATAATAACTTCCATATATATATATATATATATACATATATATATGTGTGCACCACGTTTTGTTGAAGGTTCTGTTCGAGGAAAAACCTTCAAATGTGGTTGTTTTGCATACTTGCCGACCTTGAGAAAACCAAAGCGGGGGGTCTGGTAGTCCACCCCCAGAAAAATTGGAGTTTCAGAGACTTTGTTTCCTGAATTCTGGTGACTTTAAAACAATGAAAATAACAAACTAATCAGTACACTGCAACATTATTTTTATGTTAAACTTCTAATGTTACCTTTGAATCTCAGGAAAGAAAACTGAATAATTCGCCCCTCTGGCATAAACTTTGCGTGTGAATATCTAGCATAAACTAAAATTCATCAGTTATAATTAATTTTTTTCCCTACGGGAACCCACGCGGCGCAAATCCGCTTGCTCTGCGCCGTTATGTATCACGATTATGAATCTCCCAGAGAACCTGATATGGAGAGAGCAGAGGAGATCCAGCAGCTTGTGAGAAGTAAATGAGTAAAATACTGCGTACCGCTACGTACCGGCCCACTTCGAGCTCTGCTCAGCTTGACATATGTTGAGTCAGGCAGCGAGCACATAACTGCTTACAGCAAACTCCACACTCCCTCCCTCATCTCTCTCCCTCTCCTCCTCACTGTGGCCGCACTGCACAGAGCCCAAAGGGGGGGGTGTTTAAAGATGCCATTGGGCCAGCCTAGTGTCAATTAAGGTAAAGAAATGGGCCGATTTACCTGTTTTATGGGCAAAAAAAAAAAAGTCATACATTGGCCCACTGGGAAAATGCCCGGTATGCAGATGGCCAGTCCATCCCTGGTTATCAGTCATAATGTTGTTTAGGCATTTGCTCCTGGTGTTCTTAAACACTGAAGAATGAAATAACAGTAGTAACAGGCGAACCAGCTTTAAAAGTGACCTATTTTCTTTTTAAATAAGTGCTGTGCAGTGGATCTAATTTATGCCCATGTGACAAGTGGTTCATGTGGATTTGGAAAAGTAACTGATAAATATCTAAAGAAACTTTAAAGTATTAAATTTGAAATAATAATTTGGGGGAAATTAAACCACCAAAGCCTCCTAAGGTGATACTAGTTAGGAAGTAAGATTTGTTCAGGGTGAAAAATAAAACTGCAAACCGCCGCTGGTGCCCCAAAACACTGGAATTAAACCGGGTCTCAGTGGCTTGCTACGTGATCAGAATCAGGTTCTTCTCATGTCTCAATGACACTGAACCTTTACCTAACTCTCTCTCAACGTTTCCCTTTTCAACTTAAAGGTGCGTTCAGACAGCAAGAGGTTGCTGCAGGCACCTGATTGGTTTCCAGTGTAAACACACAGTAGCAAGAAGAGAGGTCGGCTGCTGCTCTCTTGAACGTGCACGTCTCGCAAGTGCATGTCTTCGTCTTCATTTCCTCTAGTTTAACCTACAACCCACTTTATTTGTCTACATGATGAGATTAGAGAAGGTTGAACCTTTAGTGCAGGTTGTTGGCAGGACTGGAGGCAGCAGCAGCAGCAGCCGTGAGGGGGGGGGAATTACGCCTGCAGTAGTGCTATTTGAAAGCACCTTTACACCTCAGGTTAAGGAACCCAAGGCGTATTATATTGCACCTTAAACCAGCTGTGTGACTCGGCAGACCAATCCATAATGATGTGACACTCGTCAGATACAAGTTTTAGCCGTTTACTTGAAGTGAAGCCAGTCAGAGTGAAACAGTGACTGATGATCTGTGTCCTCCAGATCCACTCGATCCACCAGCGAAGGAAAGTGATGGGCCGCAGCAAGAACTTTGACCAGCTAGTGGCAGAACTGAAGACCAAGGTCCGCGAGAAGGGGGTCCAATCCCTGGAGGGGGGCTCGTGTAGTGGCCGATCCCCCAGCCCAGAAGCCCCCGGGGAGCAGGCTGGAGCTCCACACTGCAGGAGGCCTCTGGCCAGCCTCCCTGCTTTCAGGTCAGTGGACTTCACTGAAGCTAGCTGCTGATGCAGCTGACATTGTGTCAAATTTGTGTTAAAAAAAACAAATCTGAGGAAAAGATCTAAACACAATTTTACTGCCCTTTATCTACCTTAGTCGATCAAACAAATAATTTAGCAAAATACTATTCACCAAGCGTACTTGTACTCTTAACATACAGCGATGTGTGTATGTTATAAATCTACTGAACAAGTGTTCACCCCATATCATATTGTCCTGCGCTCTGTATATATCTCTCTCTCTCTAAACAGAGATCATCATTAAACCAACAACTTGTCACATAGTAGAAGCTAAATTCCTCCTTCTGTAGAGACACCTGTCCACCAAAATACGTTTAACCTGCGGTACTGCGTCGGTCTGAACTGGGTGTAACATTACCTGGTTGAAGCTGATTAATTGCACCGTTGGTTAATCCGTTTTTTTTTTTTTTTTAAAGATGCTAAACTGGATCTACACATGTTGCCAGTTTATTAGGTACATCTAGCATGAGGTACATGAATGCAGAATAATACAACAAGTCTGCAATAAATCCTCCTTTGTTAAGGTTATAATAATTTTTTTTTCAAACTGTCTTAGAGAGGTGTTTCTATTATTTTATCATTTTTTTATGTAGTCTAAATGACAGAAAGTCCTGTGATAGTCTGGTTACCTGTCCAGGCCTTCGCCCAATGTCAGCTGGGATCGCCTCCAGGATACGTGCTTATAGATAATGGATGGATAAATAACAGAAACCCCTCCCAGTAAAAAACAATACACCACAAACAACATCCTTCACAGTGGTCATAAAGTTGAATCATCACCTTTCTAACACAGTTTCAACAGAAACCTACTTCAGTGTGAATGTAATCACCAGAAGTAAAAAGCTAACGTTAGTTAGCTATAAACCAACTACACCACGGTCACATGAACGTGAGTATAAACACAACGAGGCTGTGAAGGAGGACGAGTCTGCGTGATGACGTTTAGTCGTCTCATTTAGACACTTGTTAGCAATCGCCTTTTTTAAGACACGTAAAAGCTTCAAAATTCACCAGTGGGATATTTACTGATGTATTTTATGTCGTAGAACAAAACGTTAAAATCTCTTGTTAACCACAGACCTTATTTCAGCTATCTAACTAAAAACCTATTTAAAAAACCCACTGACTTTGAGACTAGGGAACTGGGAGTGCTAAAATATGTAGATATAATGACTAAGTGGGTAAAGACAAATAATAGAACAGCCAGATAAGTCCAGAAAATAACATCACTTTACTGTGATGCAGCCGTTAAAACCAGGAAAAGACAACAATTATGGCACATTACGATATAAAAAAATCTAAGACGATATCTAGTCTCATATATCGTTATATTGCTCAGCCCTAGTTCCTGGATGTTAGCGAGATAGGATTTGCACAGGCAATAATTGTGAGACAGTAAGGGTTAGAGACATGTGAGCATCAGTAAATTATAAATTATTTATATTTATTTATAAGTACTAGTGCCGTGGCTGTTCAGAACGGGCCGGATGTTTGCCCTGTTGTGCTGCTGCTTGCAGCTTTCTGGAGAACCGCTCATACAAACAACTTCACCCTCGACACTGCGCTTCCTTGAGTCCTGAGCAATACACCAGCCATGACATAGCATGCACGCATCACACACCCAAGTCGCGGCTACTCACAGTTAGAAATACACTTAGCAGAGGTCATTTCCAAATAGCCGTATTAGTCGCTTGCTTTGACATAACCACTGCGATTATAAAGAAGAGCATGGATTTAATTAGAGGAGGTATTTTGCTGGCGATAACGTTTTTAGTGTTATGAGTTAGTATCAAGTCTCATACAGGGGAAATACAGTCTTAAAGGTCCCATATCGTGCTCATTTTCAGGTTCATACTTGTATTTTGTGTTTCTACTAAAACATGTTTACATGCTGTAATGTTCAAAAAACCCTTTATTTTCCTCATACTGTCTGTCTGAATATACCTGTATTTACCCTCTGTCTGAAACGCTCCGTTTTAGCGCATTTCAACGGAATTGCAACGGAATTGCGTTGCTAGGCAACAGTTTGGGTCCATGTTTACTTCCTGTTAGCTGATGTTATTAACAGACACTGCAACAGGAAATAAACTGGGACACATTTAGAATGTTTACGTTTAAAACCGTGTAATGGTCTAAATATTACATATTTGTGACATCACAAATGGACAGAAATCCTAACGGCTTGTTTCAAACGCACAATTTCTGAATACGGGCTGTGTGTATTTCTCCGTATATTGAGCGTTTTGATAGTTTACCAGTATTTATATAGCACTTAGACCTGCTTTATAATATAAAAGACATGAAAATCTCACTTTTTACAATATGGGACCTTTAATCACGGGGGAAAAACACACTGCAATTAACTCTGGGACACACTGATGAAATACACTCTGCTTCCAGTTGGCTGTTCTTTTACACACAGCGACGACACGCTTTACAGACAGTTACGCTTAAATTGTCTGCCACCGTGTTGGAGGTGCAAACAGACAAGATTGTTATTTACTCTGGAATATTGCTATTTTCTTTGGCGCCAGTGCCTAACTATGGTGAAGTGGTGTATTGCAGGGACACTGCAAGAACCATCATCTCACCAAAAATGAAGACAGGAGCTCCAAATATTCCCTTTTTTTAACATTACCAACCCATGTAAAAGAGCCTGTACTACTCCCTGTACTAGAACCTCTACTCCCGCCTGCACCCGCAAACATTCTGTCGACAACAATTCTGTCAATATCACATAGTGATATTTGTGTTTTGGTAAAACAGCGCCCCCGCCGTTGCATCAGTTCAGGCAGAGAGTGGTAACTGCAGCACGGGAGGCGTTGAGAGGCTGCCAAAACAAGATTCCTGGCTTTATAGTTAGATATTCAGCACAGTTGAATTTGTTTGTTTCACAGTCGGCCTACTGCCATGTCGGAGAGCAACTCGGAGGAGGAGAAGCAGCGGCAGGACGAGGGGAGTCTCCGAGCCCCCTCGCCTCTGATACATGGACGAATCTCCAGTGATGAAAGTGAGGCGGAAGCACCGGAGGAAGTCCCTGAGTTCTCATCTTCTTCTGCACATCCCAGACCAATAGCGGTGAGCAGCTCGTACTACTTAACAACGGGAAAAGAGCACCTGCCAAAACTATTTCTTGTTTTCCTTGTACAGACAATATGATTTGAAAACTGGCCAAAGTTATAATTAATATAATAATATCATATAATATTTCTGCCAGAGGACTTTGGAGGCCAGTGCAAAAGCCTGATATTTTGAGTTGTTTAAATTGGAATTTAGCTTTTTCTAGGCAGCAAAAAGTATTGAAATCAAACTCAGAAATGTGGCCCTGGCATGAAATGACTTTATCAAGTAGTTATGGCTTGTTGTGTTGGAAAACAATTGCTTATCCAAATATGCTAGTAAAGCAGACATCACTAGCAAAATCATGCTAGTAAAGCAGACATCACTAGCAAAATCATGCTAGTAAAGCAGACATTAGCAAAATCATGCTAGTAAAGCAGACATTAGCAAAATCATTCTAGTAAAGCAGACATTATTAGCAAAATCATGCTAGTAAAGCAGACATTATTAGCAAAAACATGCTAGTAAAGCAGACATTACTAGCAAAATCATTCTAGTAAAGCAGACATTATTAGCAAAATCATGCTAGTAAAGCAGACATTAGCAAAATCATTCTAGTAAAGCAGACATTAGCAAAATCATACTAGTAAAGCAGACATTATTAGCAAAAACATGCTAGTAAAGCAGACATTAGCAAAATCATGCTAGTAAAGCAGACATTATTAGCAAAATCATGCTAGTAAAGCAGACATTATTAGCAAAAACATGCTAGTAAAGCAGACATTAGCAAAATCATGCTAGTAAAGCAGACATTCTTAGCAAAATCATGCTAGTAAAGCAGACATTATTAGCAAAATCATACTAGTAAAGCAGACATTAGCAAAATCATTCTAGTAAAGCAGACATTAGCAAAATCATGCTAGTAAAGCAGACATTATTAGCAAAAACATGCTAGTAAAGCAGACATTAGCAAAATCATGCTAGTAAAGCAGACATTATTAGCAAAATCATTCTAGTAAAGCAGACATTATTAGCAAAATCATGCTAGTAAAGCAGACATTAGCAAAATCATGCTAGTAAAGCAGACATTAGCAAAATCATTCTAGTAAAGCAGACATTAGCAAAGTCATGCTAGTAAAGCAGACATTATTAGCAAAATCATGCTAGTAAAGCAGACATTAGCAAAATCATGCTAGTAAAGCAGACATTAGCAAAATCATTCTAGTAAAGCAGACATTAGCAAAATCATACTAGTAAAGCAGACATTATTAGCAAAATCATGCTAGTAAAGCAGACATTATTAGCAAAATCATGCTAGTAAAGCAGACATTATTAGCAAAATCATTCTAGTAAAGCAGACATTATTAGCAAAATCATGCTAGTAAAGCAGACATTAGCAAAATCATACTAGTAAAGCAGACATTATTAGCAAAATCATGCTAGTAAAGCAGACATTAGCAAAATCATGCTAGTAAAGCAGACATTATTAGCAAAATCATGCTAGTAAAGCAGACATTATTAGCAAAATCATGCTAGTAAAGCAGACATTAGCAAAATCATGCTAGTAAAGCAGACATTATTAGCAAAATCATGCTAGTAAAGCAGACATTATTAGCAAAATCATGCTAGTAAAGCAGACATTATTAGCAAAATCATACTAGTAAAGCAGACATTAGCAAAATCATGCTAGTAAAGCAGACATTACTAAGAAAATCATACTAGTAAAGCAGACATTATTAGCAAAATCATACTAGTAAAGCAGACATTAGCAAAATCATACTAGTAAAGCAGACATTAGCAAAATCATTCTACTAAAGCAGACATTAGCAAAATCATGCTAGTAAAGCAGACATTATTAGCAAAATCATGCTAGTAAAGCAGACATTATTAGCAAAATCATGCTAGTAAAGCAGACATTATTAGCAAAATCATGCTAGTAAAGCAGACATTATTAGCAAAATCATGCTAGTAAAGCAGACATTATTAGCAAAATCATACTAGTAAAGCAGACATTATTAGCAAAATCATACTAGTAAAGCAGACATTATTAGCAAAATCATGCTAGTAAAGCAGACATTATTAGCAAAATCATACTAGTAAAGCAGACATTAGCAAAATCATGCTAGTAAAGCAGATATTAGCAAAATCATGCTAGTAAAGCAGACATTAGCAAAATCATGCTAGTAAAGCAGACATTAGCAAAATCACGCTACTAAAGCAGATATTAGCAAAATCATTCTAGTAAAGCAGACATTATTAGCAAAATCATGCTAGTAAAGCAGACATTATTAGCAAAAACATGCTAGTAAAGCAGACATTACTAGCAAAATCATTCTAGTAAAGCAGACATTATTAGCAAAATTCATGCCTAGTAAGCAGACATTAGCAAAATCATACTAGTAAAGCAGACAATTAGCAAAATCATGCTAGCTAAAGCAGAATTATTAGCAAAAACATGCTAGTAAAGCAGACATTAGCAAAATCATGCTAGTAAAGCAGACATTATTAGCAAAATCATGCTAGTAAAGCAGACATTATTAGCAAAAACATGCTAGTTAAAGCAGACATTATAGCAAAAATCCTGCTAGTAAAGCAGACTTTATAGCAAAATCATACTAGTAAAGCAGACATTATTAGCAAATCATACTAGTAAAGCCGACATTATTAGCAAAATCATGCTAGTAAAGCAGACATTAGCAAAATCATGCTAGTAAAGCAGACATTTTAGCTAAAATCTACTGCTAGCTAAAGCAGATATTAGCAAAATCATGCTAGTAAAGCAGACATTAGCAAAATCATCTAGTTAAAGCAGACTTATTAGCAAAATCATGCTAGTAAAGCAGACATTATTAGCAAAATCATGCTAGTAAAGCAGACATATTAGCAAAATCATGCTAGTAAAGCAGACATTAGCAAAATCATGCTAGTAAAGCAGACATTAGCAAAATCATGCTAGTAAAGCAGACATTTAGCAAAATCATGCTAGTAAAGCAGACATATTAGCAAAATCATAGCTAGTAAAGCAGACATTAGCAAAATCATGCTAGTAAAGCAGACATTAGCAAAATCATACTAGTAAAGCAGACATTTAGCAAAATCATACTAGTAAAGCAGACATTATTAGCAAAATCATGCTAGTAAAGCAGACTTATTAGCAAAATCATGCTAGTAAAGCAGACATTATAGCAAAATCATGCTAGTAAAGCAGACATATTAGCAAAATCATACTAGTAAAGCAGACATTATTAGCAAAATCATGCTAGTAAAGCAGACATTATTAGCAAAATCATTGCTAGTAAAGCAGACATTATTAGCAAAATCATGCTAGTAAAGCAGACATTTAGCAAAATCATACTAGTAAAGCAGACATTATTAGCAAAATCATGCTAGTAAAGCAGACATTATTAGCAAATCATGCTAGTAAAGCAGACCATTATTAGCAAATCATCTTGTAAATGCAGACATTATTAGCAAAATCTGCTAGTAAAGCAGACAGTATTAGCAAAATCATACTAGTAAGCAGACATTATCAGCCAAAATCATACTAGTAAAGCAGACATTATTAAAAAACTCATGCTAGTAAAGCAGACAATAGCAAAATCATACTAGTAAAGCAGGACATTAGCAAAATCACGCTACTAAAGCCGTTAATAGCAAAATCATGCTAGTAAAGCAGACTTAGCAAAATCATTGCTAGTAAAAGCAGACATTAGCAAAATCCTACTAGTAAAGCAGACATTAGCAAAATCACGCTACTAAAGCGATATTAGCAAAATCATTGCTAGTAAAGCAGACATTAGCAAAATCATACTAGTAAAGCAGACATTAGCAAATCACGCTACTAAAGCAGATATTAGCAAAATCATGCTAGTAAAGCAGACATTAGCAAAGTCATGCTAGTAAAGCAGACTTATTAGCAAAATAATGCGAGTAATGCAGACATTAGCTAAATCATACTAGTAAAGCATTCTAGTAAAGCAGACATTATTAGCAAAATCATGCTAGTAAAGCAGACATTATTAGCAAAACATGACTAGTAAAGCAGACATTACTAGCAAAAATCATTCTAGTAAAGGCAGACATTATTAGCAAAATCATGCTAGTAAGCAGACATTTAGAAAATCATTCTAGTTAAAGCTAGACATTAGCAAAATCATACTAGTAAAGCAGACATTATTAGCAAAAACATGCTAGTAAAGCAGACATTATAAAAATCATAGCTAGTAAAGCAGACATTATTAGCAAAATCATGCTAGTAAAGCAGACATTATTAGCAAAATCATAGCTAGTAAAGCAGACATTATAGCAAAATCATGGCTAGTAAAGCAGACATTCTTAGCAAAATCAAGCTAGTAAAGCAGACATTATTAGCAAAATCATACTAGTAAAGCAGACATTAGCAAAATCATTCTAGTAAAGCAGACATTAGCAAAATCATGCTAGTAAAGCAGACATTATTAGCAAAATCATGCTAGTAAAGCAGACATTCTTAGCAAAATCATGCTAGTAAAGCAGACATTATTAGCAAAATCATGCTAGTAAAGCAGACATTATTAGCAAAATCATACTAGTAAAGCAGACATTATTAGAAAAATCATGCTAGTAAAGCAGACATTATTAGCAAAATCATGCTAGTAAAGCAGACATTATTAGAAAAATCATACTAGTAAAGCAGACATTATTAGCAAAATCATACTAGTAAAGCAGACATTATTAGCAAAATCATACTAGTAAAGCAGACATTATTAGAAAAATCATGCTAGTAAAGCAGACATTAGCAAAATCATACTAGTAAAGCAGACATTAGCAAAATCATGCTACTAAAGCAGATATTAGCAAAATCATGCTAGTAAAGCAGACATTATTAGCAAAATCATGCTAGTAAAGCAGACATTATTAGCAAAATCATGCTAGTAAAGCAGACATTATTAGCAAAATCATACTTGTAAAGCAGACATTATTAGCAAAATCATGCTAGTAAAGCAGACATTATTAGCAAAATCATACTAGTAAAGCAGACATTATTAGCAAAATCATACTAGTAAAGCAGACATTATTAGAAAAATCATGCTAGTAAAGCAGACATTAGCAAAATCATACTAGTAAAGCAGACATTAGCAAAATCACGCTACTAAAGCAGATATTAGCAAAATCATGCTAGTAAAGCAGACATTAGCAAAATCATACTAGTAAAGCAGACATTAGCAAAATCACGCTACTAAAGCAGATATTAGCAAAATCATTCTAGTAAAGCAGACATTATTAGCAAAATCATGCTAGTAAAGCAGACATTATTAGCAAAAACATGCTAGTAAAGCAGACATTACTAGCAAAATCATTCTAGTAAAGCAGACATTATTAGCAAAATCATGCTAGTAAAGCAGACATTAGCAAAATCATTCTAGTAAAGCAGACATTAGCAAAATCATACTAGTAAAGCAGACATTATTAGCAAAAACATGCTAGTAAAGCAGACATTAGCAAAATCATGCTAGTAAAGCAGACATTATTAGCAAAATCATGCTAGTAAAGCAGACATTATTAGCAAAAACATGCTAGTAAAGCAGACATTAGCAAAATCATGCTAGTAAAGCAGACATTATTAGCAAAATCATGCTAGTAAAGCAGACATTATTAGCAAAATCATACTAGTAAAGCAGACATTTAGCAAAATCATGCTAGTAAAGCAGACATTAGCAAAATCATTCTAGTAAAGCAGACATTAGCAAAATCATGCTAGTAAAGCAGACATTATTAGCAAAATCATGCTAGTAAAGCAGACATTAGCAAAATCATGCTAGTAAAGCAGACATTTAGCAAAATCATACTAGTAAAGCAGACATTATTAGCAAAATCATACTAGTAAAGCAGACATTAGCAAAATCATTCTAGTAAAGCAGACATTTAGCAAAATCATGCTAGTAAAGCAGACATTATTAGCAAAATCATACTAGTAAAGCAGACATTAGCAAAATCATGCTAGTAAAGCAGACATTATTAGCAAAATCATACTAGTAAAGCAGACATTATTAGCAAAATCATACTAGTAAAGCAGACATTATTAGCAAAATCATACTAGTAAAGCAGACATTATTAGAAAACATCATACTAGTAAAGCAGACATTATTAGCAAACTCATACGTAGTAAAGCAGACTTATTAGAAAAATCATGCTAGTAAAGCAGACATTATTAGAAAAAAATCATGCTAGTAAAGCCAGACATTTTATCAAAATCATGCTAGTAAAGCAGCTACATTATTAGAAAAATCATAACCTAGTAAAGCAGACATTATTAGCAAAATCATACTAGTAAAGCAGACATTATTAGCAAAATCATACTAGTAAAGCAGACATTAGTAGAAAAATCATGCTAGTAAAGCTGACATTAGCAAAATCATACTAGTGAAAGCTGACATTAGCAAAATCATGCTACTAAAGCAGATATTAGCAAAATCATGCTAGTAAAGCAGACATTATTAGCAAAATCAATGCTAGTAAAAGAGCTAGACGATTATTAGCAAAATCATGCTAGTAAAGCAGACATTATTAGCAAAATCATACTTGTAAAGCAGACATTATTAGCAAAATCATGCTAGTAAAGCAGACATTATTAGCAAAATCATACTAGTAAAGCAGACATTATTAGCAAAATCATACTAGTAAAGCAGACATTATTAGAAAAATCATGCTAGTAAAGCAGACATTAGCAAAATCATACTAGTAAAGCAGACATTAGCAAAATCACGCTACTAAAGCAGATATTAGCAAAATCATGCTAGTAAAGCAGACATTAGCAAAATCATGCTAGTAAAGCAGACATTAGCAAAATCATACTAGTAAAGCAGACATTAGCAAAATCACGCTACTAAAGCAGATATTAGCAAAATCATGCTAGTAAAGCAGACATTAGCAAAATCATACTAGTAAAGCAGACATTAGCAAAATCACGCTACTAAAGCAGATATTAGCAAAATCATGCTAGTAAAGCAGACATTAGCAAAGTCATGCTAGTAAAGCAGACATTATTAGCAAAATAATGCTAGTAAAGCAGACATTAGCAAAATCATACTAGTAAAGCAGACATTAGCAAAATCACGCTACTAAAGCAGATATTAGCAAAGTCATGCTAGTAAAGCAGACATTATTAGCAAAATAATGCTAGTAAAGCAGACATTAGCAAAATCATACTAGTAAAGCAGACATTAGCAAAATCACGCTACTAAAGCAGATATTAGCAAAGTCATGCTAGTAAAGCAGACATTATTAGCAAAATCATGCTAGTAAAGCAGACATTATTAGCAAAATAATGCTAGTAAAGCAGACATTAGCAAAATCATGCTAGTAAAGCAGACATTATTAGCAAAATCATTCTAGTAAAGCAGACATTAGCAAAATCATATCAAAATCAACTCGAGCATCCTATTGAACTTGTGTCTGCCCACCTGATCTGCAAAAACATAAATAACACTCTCAACTCTCTGAACTCTGAGCTACTCCAGGCATATTGTATCATTATCCATTTCCAAAATATCCATTTTTTAGATTAGTTATTAAAACATTAATTAATACAACACAACTACAAACATACTAGATCCACCCCCCGCACAGTTAAAAAGACTCTGGCCTATGAGTGTTCTGCTGCACACTGAAGATATGTCTCTTGTGATGAGAACACAGGTAACTTTTACAGCAGTCCATTAGTCCTCATCTTTATTTTCAGATGCTCAGTCAGAGCACGATAATGATATTATCGCGATATATATAGAAATATCAGTCAAATTCATCTTTAACTTTGTTTATTGTGCGTTGTGTCTCTTCTTTTGGCAAATGAATTATACTCAAAATACGAGTGTAGGGAAGTGAAGGAAGAGTCTGTAACCGTAACTGTATAAAAGAGGTGCTGGATTATTTACATGATATTATCAAATGTATATTAATAACATGATATCAATAGAAGAGTCAATAGAATATCGCGACACCCCTACAGTTGATGGAGGGTAATCGTTTACAGATTTATCCAGAAATACATCAGAGCACAGAACCAGTGAAATGTGATATTTGATGGTAACTGAGACTATGAGAATAATGCAGACACACTTGCCTGTAACAGATTTACAACAAGCCTTCTTCTCTCTAGGTATGTTCGTTCGGCAGCCACGCACTCGGTCACGGCATCTTCACGTTTGACCGGAGACTTCATCACCTGCGGTCGGCTCTCAGCAGCATGCTGGAGCAGCACATCAGCACCCATCTCTGGAAGTAAGAAACATTCCTGCTTGGCCTTTTAGGCTTTGCTTTTATGGTGCTAATTCTGCTGATTCTTTTGCAAGGAAAAGTAAATTTTTGTTACTTGCACTTATATAGTAAACTAGTTAATATATTCTCCTTTTCTAAACGCTTCTCTTTATGTGACTGAAGATAAGGCTGGATGTTTTCAAAAGGTTTTGATGGTGGTACGTCACTACTGTTACCAAAATGGGGCATTTTTCCAGCCTGTTTTGTGAAGTATGAATATATTTTCCTACACACACCGATTCAAGATTCAAGATGTTTATTGTCACGCCGGTTATACAGGTACAATCGTGTGAAATACTTTTTGCTGGGAAGCTCCATTAAGAAAGAAACAGTTAAGTAGCAAAGAATAACATAATAAAATAAAGTAAAAGTAAAATAAAATAATAGTGTATTTACAATAATATACAGTATAATAATAAGGAAATACGGTGTATGGTAAGTATATACAAGTATTGCACAGGCATTTTTGTTTTTATATTGCACAGAGGTATGTATTCAGTATTGCACTTTTTAATTGTACTTATTATTGCACATAGTGGGAGAGAGGGTGTTTGGGGGTGTGATTTATCTGTTCAACAGTCTGATGGCCGATGACGATTTCTTTAAGTAAGCTGAAAGTAATGCCACAAGGTTACCAAAGATTTGCAGTGGGTTAGAATTGGCTCTGCCTCCTATCTCTGATAAACATGAGCTGTCAGATGGATGCCTACACTACAAATGTTCAGCCCACTAATGCAAATGGATGCTACTTTAAATGCCATACGCTCTACCAGCATCCTGATCACTCACAGTGACGTGTTTAAAATGCTTTGTGCCAGATGATAACCGGTGGATCGTACCATCAGGTGTCCCACTCTTCTTTCACCTCCATCCAATCTAGGTTTCTTTGTAAATTCCTCTCAGCCACTGTAAGTGGATGAGGGCTAGTTACATCAGATCCTGCGTTTTGGTAACACTAGCAGATAAAGTTGAGTGTAACCCACTGCTTAGTCACTAATAGATGAAGCAGATGGCGTTTTCTGCTGCCCAGAATAACGGTGAAGAGTCTGTGAAGTTGGCAGTAAGATGGAGACTGACTGCGTTTACATGCACACGAGAAAAAAGCTCATTGGAAAACTAGAATTATCTCCTCTCGGTCGTCTGCCTCCGCCAAGTGTCAGTTTACGTCCACGTCTGTCCAAAATGTCATCACTTCATCATTTAAGACATTAGTTTTTGTGAGGTCACTGTGACCTTTGACCTTTTCTAATTGGTTCATCCTTGAGTCCCAGTGGATGTTTGGTGCCAGATGAAATTCCCTCCAGGTGTTCCTGAGATATCGGTTCATGATAGAAGTGGGCGGTATACCGGTTTTGCCACGTTCCACCACGACAGTCGACGCGCCGAATCTCTGATATCAGACAGAAAGTCGACTCGGGGAGTGGGTTCAAAGGTCTGGACCCCGGCGACACATCTCTCTGAGCGGCGCTGCTCGCGGTCTGTGTCTTTTGTACAGGACTACATGTACTACTACATGTACTACAACAGCATCTACGCTTTGCAAAGTGTTAACTTCAAACTCTTTCTTCATGTGGGTCATACAGTTCACTCACAGCTCAAATCAACAGCTTGGCTGTTACTACTTCTCTGAGGATGAATCACATTACATTTACTAATTAACCTAGGCAGGCTACTCCTCCCAAAACTCATGTAGGTCTGTTACATTCCTATTTGAAGCCAATAAACACATCTGTTTTTTTTTTATTATACCCCCACGACAACGTAGTCGGGGGGGTATATAGCGCTCCGCGTGTCCGTCTGTCCTATATTTCCCTTACATTGCCAATAAAGTGAAAAGAGGTGGAATCATATTTTGAGTGGAGTATCCCTTTTGAATTTTGTAACACCGTGATCTAGTACCATCACAGCAAAAAAACAAAACAAACAAAAAAGACTGTGATATTAATTTTAGGTCATATCGCCCACCTCTAGTTCATAAGAATGGGACAGATGTGAGGTCACAGTGTAACTTTGACCACCAAAATCTAATCAGTTCATCCAGAGTCCAAGTGGATGTTTGTGCCAAATATGAAGAAATTCCCTCAAGGCGTTCCTGAGATATCGCGGAGATAATGGGACGAACGGACGGACGGACAACCTGAAAACATGAAGCCTGAGGCATGAAAATGGGTTCAGATTAGGGGTGTAACGGTGCACAAAATTCAAGTTTCTAGTGAAAACATTTCTGCCAATAAAATGCACTGGCATCCCATGCTCAATTCTAATGCTTCACATTCTTGTAATCCTAACCACCTTATTCCTAGCCCCCATGATGCCTTGCGTGAATTATGGGCGCAACGTGTCACTGAACCTGAACCGGCGTTTTCCATGGTAACAGTACGTTGATCGTCTCTCCTAGAGCGATTGTATTAAAAAAATCTAATAAATCATGTGTGAACACCACCTATTACAGCTCAAACATGATAATGTGATCATATCTCTGCCTTCTACTATGGAGAGATGGAGGACGACCTGAAGAAGTGGCATCAGATAATCTACACTAGCATATTTAAGATAAGATAAGATAGAACTTTATTAATGCCGAAGGAAATTCTTGTGCCAGAGATTGCTCAAAATTACAACAAACTACAACAACTTCAAGTGTATAAAATACAAGTGTATAAAATAAAACGTTAAGTTACTCTTTCTAGCATCAGTGCCTAATAGAATACCAATTAAGATAGATATTTAAGATATTTAGCTACTTTATTGACTCTGTTGCTACAGATGGTGAGGAGATAAACAATCTGAAAAGCTCTGAGGCAGATCAGTACTTCCACAGTAACAAGGTTTAGTTTTTTACACACAGATAACCGTACTTAACTGTACAGAAAATAGTGAAAGTAACTGGCTGTCATTAAACCAACGCTACAATGCCGAGTCTTCCCTACACATGAAATCATAGCTGATGTTCTCCTGGCTCTGCTATCAGATCTTTAAAGGACCCGACGTCTCTTCTCCTGTATGAGCTCACATAACTTAAAGGGTTTGTTGTGGTCTCTTCAAGTTTAGGTTTCTCAGCCACGTTCTTCTGGATTCCTCGTCTGTAGGTCGGCGATGGAAACTGGACCGTTGGTCACAAGAACAATCCCTTTTTGTTTTTTCGGTGCATGTTCAACACTGTTGTTGAAGCCATAAATTTAGCTCTGTCTGGTTGTAAGTTCAGCCGCGGACAGCGCAACAAGTACCAGAGCTCCGCAAGGACATTTTAGAAAATGCAAATTTAACGTTAAATAAATATCTGTTAAATAATAAAGCAGGATTTGCTAAATTGAAGGCGAAATACTTTTCATAGTTAGCCACTATGGTTAGCCTCTATGGTTAGCCTCTATGGTTAGCCTCTATGGTTAGCCACTATGGTTAGCCTCTATGGTTAGCCTCTATGGTTAGCCACTATGGTTAGCCTCTATGGTTAGCCACTATGGTTAGCCACTATGGTTAGCCTCTATGGTTAGCCTCTATGGTTAGCCTCTATGGTTAGCCACTATGGTTAGCCTCTATGGTTAGCCACTATGGTTAGCCTCTATGGTTAGCCTCTATGATTAGCCACTATGGTTAGCCACTATGGTTAGCCTCTATGGTTAGCCACTATGATTAGCCTCTATGGTTAGCCACTATGGTTAGCCTCTATGGTTAGCCACTATGGTTAGCCTCTATGGTTAGCCTCTATGGTTAGCCACTATGGTTAGCCTCTATGGTTAGCCTCTATGGTTAGCCACTATGGTTAGCCTCTATGGTTAGCCACTGTGGTTAGCCTCTATGGTTAGCCTCTATGGTTAGCCACTATGGTTAGCCTCTATGGTTAGCCTCTATGGTTATCCACTATCGTTAGCCTTTATGGTTAGCCACTATCGTTAGCCTCTATGGTTAGCCACTATGGTTAGCCTCTATGGTTAGCCACTATGGTTAGCCTCTATGGTTAGCCACTATGGTTAGCCTCTATGGTTAGCCACTATGGTTAGCCTCTATGGTTAGCCACTATGGTTAGCCACTATGGTTAGCACTATGGTTAGCCTCTATGGTTAGCCACTATGGTTAGCCACTATGGTTAGCCTCTATGGTTAGCCACTATGGTTAGCCACTATGGTTAGCCTCTATGGTTAGCCACTATGGTTAGCCACTATGGTTAGCCTCTATGGTTAGCCACTATGGTTAGCCTCTATGGTTAGCCACTATGGTTAGCCACTATGGTTAGCCTCTATGATTAGCCACTATGGTTAGCCTCTATGGTTAGCCACTATGGTTAGCCTCTATGGTTAGCCACTATGGTTAGCCTCTATGGTTAGCCACTATGGTTAGCCTCTATAGTTAGCCTCTATGGTTAGCCTATGGGACTAACTGCTACTTCCGCTACCTCACCGGAAGTTACGCCCATAATCATCTCTACAGTAACGCCCTCGAGAATAAATTGGATAGAACAGTGTTGGCAAGTTTTATTCTGATCTAATGTCTGTCTGATTTATTGATTTGTGGATTTATTCTCTTTAAATCCAGGAAAATACCTCAAGCCACAGACCTTCAAAGTCCACCTTCCTCCACCAAGACCATCACCTCCTTGTCTCCCTCCTCCGCAGCCGCCACGTCCTCCTCTTCATTACATTCTAAGGTCCGCACAGGAAGTCAAATCAGCTCCTCCCTCAAAACCGCATCCTGTTCCTCCTCTTCTAGCCGCGGTCCAGGGAGACCCCCGACCGCCATACAATCAGAGAACTCCGGGGGAAGCGGCAGCAGCGTCGGCGGCGTCCATCTGGGGTCTCCGGGTAAGCCCTTGGGGGTGCGTCAGGCGGGTCCCGGGCGACCCAAGAACCCCGTGGGGCGTCCCAGCAAGCAGATGCTGAAGCTGCGTGAGGAGGCCGCCGCCGCCGCTGCCGTCCGCAAACGTAAAGCCCCGTCCCAGGAAGGGGAGCACTCAGGCCCCGACAGGAACTGCATCCTCCTCCAGGACCGGGGCCGCCCCCCTTCTGCTGCCTCTTCCTCATCTTCTTCTAAACCCCCCATTTCCTCGCCTCTCCCACACGGACAGACCAATGGCACGCTCTCCCCCAGCAGCAAGCCCCGCCCCCAGCCCTCCCCCTCAGAGTCCCATTCACCAGCTGCCAAGGCGGTCTGGACCTACAGACGGACACATACTCCTCTGGGACGTTCATCACCCCCGGACCCCTCGTCCAACACCAACAACTCCCACAGCCGGGGCGGCGTGGGGGACTCAGGACTGCACGGGCCGGGCAGCGCGAGGGGCTTCGAGCACCAGGGACTCGTGAAGAAACGCAAGGGGGGGGGAGGCATGGAGGAGCATTCGCCGTCCTCCAAACCCTCAGCGCACCGCCTGCCCTCCTCCTCTTCCAGCTCCGCCACCTCTTCCTCCTCTCCACGCTCAAACTTTTACCCCTGGAAGGAAAGCAAAGGTGGCGGGCTGGCCGGGGGCGTGGAGAAGAAACTGGGCACACAGAAGGTGAGTTTGGAGGAGAGAAGAACAGGAACACACAGGGTGACAGGATAAAAATGATGTGGCGGGTTGATGTTACGATACGCAGCTTCTCTCCTGGTCGGGCTGTACGTCGTTAGTGTCCTTGTTCCTAAGTTGTAAACAGTCACAGTGATGATTTGTAATCAGTTGAAGGGTTAGATAGATAGATAGATAGATAGATAGATAGATAGTAACTTTATTGATCCCGAGGGAAATTCAAGTATCCAGCATCACAGTTCCATAGTGCAAACATGTTAGTAAAAACGTCACAGGTAAGTAGTACACATATTAGTAAAACGACACAAGTAGTAACAAGACACATGTAAGTAATACAGAGTATAAAACAAAATATGCAATGTGCAGAAGAACTGTTAAAAATGAATCTAGTGCAGGGTAAACAACTGAGATACAGGACTATTTAAAGAAAAAGTGAATGTAGTGCAGAAAGTGATATAGTGCTGGATAATAAAATAAAATATAGGAGAAACAGATATTAAGAAATGTCAGATATGGAATATAATGCAGGATAAGAACTGAGGTAGAGAAGTTTTTGTAGTGTGCAGAATTAAAGTTAAAGTGGGTTGACGCAGTGGAGGAGCAGACAGCGAGCTCCACCAGTATGACAGCACAGCATCCTGATAGTTGTTCTTTTCTTCCCATCACTTCATGAGCTGTGGCTGCTTCCTTTCCCTGGTTAAAGAAACACAGCTTCCCATGTCCATGTGACACCTTTACTGTATGTAAAGTCTAAATCAGGCAGATTGGAGATGTAGACATGAACAAACATGGATCCTGTAGAGGTCGGCCTGTCAATTAAAAGGAATATACCACAGATCTTTGGTGGTAGAGGTCGACCCATATGGGTTTTTTATGGCCGATGCCGATTTTTTTACTGAATCAGGACAGCCGATGGCCGATATATGTTGCTGATTTTTATTTATTTTTTTGCCGATATGTTTGGCTGGTTTTCTTTTTTTCCTCCATCTGATTAAATATAACGGCTTAATAATAACAAATAATACACAAAATTTCTTAACTTAAGTAAACATATTTTATTTTGTGCATGATGGTTAATAGCAGTAATAGTACAGGGTTCAAAACCTTTTAAACACCTTTCCAAAACTGTCCTAAAGCATGTTTTTTATTTATGTTTGTTGACAGACACTGTTACAAGCTATATGGCCATAATCTAAGTGATCACAAAACATAATAATAACTTTGTTCACTCTAGGGATGTCAATAATTAACCGTTTAACCGTTAACCGACGTTAAGAACTTTAACCGATTAACGCTATCGGTTAAAACGGTTAAAATATATATTGATAATGAATTAAAAAACTGAGAAATACTCAGAGGAGCGGTTCGTCTCTTTAAACAGAAAAACTGGTCCACCTTAACAGTCCACCTTAAGAGTCCACCTAAACAGTCTACCTTAAGAGTCCACCTTAACAGTCCACCTTAACAGTCCACCTTAAGAGTCCACCTTAACAGTCCACCTTAACAGTCTACCTTAAGAGTCCACCTTAACAGTCCACCTTAACAGTCTACCTTAAGAGTCCACCTTAACAGTCCACCTTAACAGTCCACCTTAACAGTCCACCTTAAGAGTCCACCTTAAGAGTCCACCTTAACAGTCTACCTTAAGAGTCCACCTTAACAGTCCACCTTAAGAGTCCACCTTAAGAGTCCACCTTAAGAGTCCACCTTAACAGTCCACCTTAAGAGTCCACCTTAACAGTCCACCTTAAGAGTCCACCTTAACAGTCCACCTTAAGAGTCCACCTTAACAGTCCACCTTAAGAGTCCACCTTAAGAGTCCACCTTAAGAGTCCACCTTAACAGTCCACCTTAAGAGTCCACCTTAACAGTCCACCTTAAGAGTCCACCTTAACAGTCCACCTTAAGAGTCCACCTTAAGAGTCCACCTTAAGAGTCCACCTTAAGAGTCCACCTTAACAGTCCACCTTAAGAGTCCACCTTAACAGGCCACCTTAAGAGGCCACCTTAAGAGGCCACCTTAAGAGTCCACCTTAACAGTCCACCTTAAGAGTCCACCTTAAGAGGCCACCTTAAGAGTCCACCTTAACAGTCCACCTTAAGAGTCCACCTTAACAGGCCACCTTAAGAGGCCACCTTAAGAGTCCACCTTAACAGTCCACCTTAACAGTCCACCTTAAGAGTCCATCTTAAGAGTCCACCTTAACAGTCCACCTTAAGAGTCCACCTTAAGAGTCCATCTTAAGAGTCCACCTTAACAGTCCACCTTAACAGTCCACCTTAACAGTCCACCTTAACAGTCCACCTTAAGAGTCCACCTTAACAGTCCACCTTAACAGTCCACCTTAACAGTCCACCTTAACAGTCCACCTTAAGAGTCCACCTTAAGAGTCCACCTTAAGAGTCCACCTTAAGAGTCCACCTTAACAGTCCACCTTAAGAGTCCACCTTAAGAGTCCACCTTAAGAGTCCACCTTAACAGTCCACCTTAAGAGTCCACCTTAACAGTCCACCTTAACAGTCCACCTTAAGAGGCGGATCCGGAGTTACAGATACAGGAAGTTGTCTCCGGTCTCCAGCTCGCTTGAGCAGAGCGAGTTGAAGCCTCGTAGCATTTATCCACCGAGAAATAAACTGTACACACACTGTCTGCTACACTAACGTTCACACCACCGACAAACCCCCACTTTTGTGACAAAGTTTGTCACCTTACCCCCTAGGTCAGGGGTCAGGGGTCAGGGGTCAGCAACCTTTACTATCAAAAGAGCCATTTTAGGCAAATAAAAAAATCTGTCTGGAGCCGCAAAACATTTGATCATTGTGATGAAGGTAACACAGTTTATAGTCTAAGTATATAGAATATAAGTCTAATGCAGTGAGGGCCAAAGTGTTAATGTACTACGGAGTATTAGGGTCACATTGAGGGAAAAAACATCTGAGATTTACAGAATAAAGTCGTAATATTACAAGAATAAAGTCGTAATATTACGAGAATAAAGTCGTTATATTACGAGAATAAAGTCATAATATTACGAGAATAAAGTCGTAATATTACGAGAATAAAGTCATACCTTTACGAGAAAAAAAATCGTAATATAACGAGAATAAAGTCATAAGTTCACGAGAAAAAAATTATTACTAGAATAGAGTAATATTACGAGAAAAAAAGTTGTAATATTACGAGAATAAAGTCATAATATTACGAGAGAAAAAATCTTAATATTACGAGAAAAAAAGTGGTAATATAACGAGAATAAAGTCATAACTTTACGAGAAAAAAAATCGTAATATTATGAGAATAAAGTCATAACTTAACTAGAAACAATTTGTAATATTACGCGAATAAAGCCATAACTTAACGAGAAAAAATTCATAATATTTCGAGAATAAACTCATAATATTACGAGAATAAAGTCGTAATATTACGAGAAAAAAAGTCGTAATATAACGAGAATAAAATCATACCTTTACGAGAAAAAAAATCTTAATATTACGTGAATAAAGTCATAACTTTACGAGAAAAAAATTCATAATATTACGAGAATAAAGTAATATTACGAGAAAAAAAGTCGTAATATTACGAGAATAAAGTCATAACTTTACGTGAAAAAAAGTCGTCATATTACGAGAATAAAGTCATATTACGAGAGAAAAAATCTTAATATTACGAGAAAAAAAGTGGTAATATAACGAGAATAAAGTCATAACTTTTCGAGAAAAAAAATCGTAATATTACGAGAATAAAGTCATAACTTAACTAGAAAAAAGTTGTAATATTACGCGAATAAAGCCATAACTTAACGAGAAAAAAGTCATAATATTTCGAGAATAAAGTCATAATATTACGAGAATAAAGTCATAATATTACGAGAATAAGTCATAAGTTTACGAGAAAAAAATTCATAATATTACGAGAATAAAGTAATATTAAAGGGACTATTTGTAACTTATCACGCGCATAAATCATAACGGGTCGGTGTCCCATGCGCGCTCGCGTGTGGGTACGCGCTGCTCCTGCTCCTGCTGCCTGCTTGCACACCGCGCTCGCTCTCAGCCGCTCGGCTCGCTCCAACTCCACGTGCACGCGCGCACACTGCAGAAGAGTTAGTTTAGCTCTGAGAATATCTAGTGAATGTGCAGTGGACGTTTTTGCAGAAATAACTGCTGCAGCTCCTCCAGACCAACAGAGGTTTCCCGTGTCTTGTGAAGTGACGGAGCTCCGGAGAGAGTTACGTTATCGTCCCGACCGGGTGTCGGTGTCTCTCCCCCCCCCCGTTCCCTCCGGGTCGGCAGGCTGAAGCAGGAAAAGCCAGCACTAGGATCAGCATTGATTCATGGAGAGACCTTCGTCTGGTCAGCTAACATTACTGCCAAGCAGGTGAAATATAGAGAGATATTGTGTGTTAGCTGACGTGTGTCGCCTCACTGTTTAGACCGGTGCTCGTTCATGTCAATGTAGCGCGAGCACAAGCGCGAATGCGAGCAACAGGACGCTGACTTTCGTTGACATTGCGGCCACAGGTGTCGCTGTGAACAAGCAATTTCTGATTCTTACATATAGCCCCTTTAAGAGAAAAAAAGTCGTAATATTACGAGAATAAAGTCATATTACGAGAGAAAAAATCTTAATATTACGAGAAAAAAAGTGGTAATATAACGAGAATAAAGTCATAACTTTTCGAGAAAAAAAATCGTAATATTACGAGAATAAAGTCATAACTTAACTAGAAAAAAGTTGTAATATTACGCGAATAAAGCCATAACTTAACGAGAAAAAGTCATATTATTTCGAGAATAAAGTCATAACTTTACGAGAATAAAGTTATAACTTTACGAGAAAAAAGGTTGTAATATTACGAGAGAAAAAAGTCGTAATATTACGAGAATAAAGTCATAACTTTACGAGAAAAAAGTCGTAATATTACGAGAATAAAGTCATAATATTATGAGAATAAAGTCAGAAGTTTGTGAGAATAAAGTCATAGGTTTACGAGAAAAAAAGAAAATAACACGTAAAATTACTACTTTATAATATTATGACTTTATTCTCGTAATATTACGACTCTTTTTCTCGTAAACCTATGACTTTATTCTCATAATATTATGACTTTATTCTCATAATGTTATGACTTTATTCTCGAAATCTCTGATTTTTCTTTTTTCTCAATGAAGCCCTAATACTCCATCGCACCGTCGTACCATAGACCTACAACAATGATAAATAAAAAATGAAAATGTAAACAAAAAAACAGTTATTCATTTCCATTTTTAAAAATCCCCAGGGAGCCACAGGAGAGGAGCTAAAGAGCCTCATGTGGCTCCGGAGCTGCAGGTCGCTGACCCCTGCCCGAGGCTGTCTCTCAGCTAAGAGCTGTGTTTCCATGGCAACAATCAGTGACACCTGAAAGACAAGAGTGCAATATCTCCATCTTGAGATGTACATCTGCCCATTTAAAAGGCCTATTAACTGTTCTTCCACAAGGCATCGTTACTCTGGTTAGCAGCTTGAAGCTGAAGCCTAATCACGTTTGCATTTTACATTGAAAGCTACCCACAATACAAAGTGTCTTATCCTGCCATCTGATTCTTATTCTCCTCTTTCTGATTTTTCTGACACGTATATACCAGTTGTCAAAATGTAAATAACAATCTAAATTTTTTTCTTTTGTCCCACAGCCAAAACTGCACCATTAAGTGTGCCTGCCTTACAAGCCACTAAGAGGGAGCCAGCTCTACTCAGTCCAAGACTGGAGCAACAGGACTCACGTGTGTGTGTGTGTGTGTGTATGTGTGTGCGTGTGTGTGTGAGTGTGTGTGTGCGTGTGTGTATGTGTGTGCGTGTGTGTGTGAGTGTGTGAGTGTGTGTGTGCGTGTGTGCGTGTGCACGCTCGCAGTTAGTGCAGTATGGATCTGTTAGTGTGTGAATCAGTTGGGTGTGTCTGTGCGAATGTCTGAGGGAGGATGGGATGAAATTCAGAGTATGGATTTAGAAATACCTCAAGACCATCCGGTTATGCTGCTAAATTAAATATGTTGGTTTATAAAAATGGATTAAAAATGTCCTTTACACTTGGTTTCTGCGACTTATTTTTTAAAGGTTATATGCGTTATACTTAACCTCTCGATATTCTTGATTTTTCTCCTAAATGTTCCTTCACATTTAGTAAACTCTTCAGTGTTTGACAGTGTCCCGATAATGTTCTGTATCTAGCTTGTTCCAACACTTCATTGAATGTATACGATGCTCACGGTGAGTGAAACGTCTCGGGCATCATTTTATTTTACATTGGTATCTGGAAACTCGTGGATCCCCAGTAGAACTTAAAATACATTTCTACTTTTAGGTTTGAGCCGTGTCTGGGTACACAACACTGACTGCTTTACCATCTACCATGTTGAGATAATGAAATGATCTGCTGTGGTAACTTCAGATGCTTAGATTTTGTATGTTAACTGTGTTCTGTCCACGTTGTTTTAAACTTGTTCCCTCTTTGTTCAATGTGATGTTCTGCATACAGCTGCAATAACAGTAAATATTTAAAAAAAAAAAAAAAAAAAAAAGGGTGGGGTGGAAAAACAATTTCAAAATAAAACCTTCACCTCTGAATAGAATACAGCTGATTATCTCAGCGTTGAGGAGGTTAAAATAAAGGAACCCCTATAGGAACATGTGGAACATGGAGATGGAACCCATATAGGAACATGTGGAACATGGAGATGGAACCCTTAGCACTAGTTTGTGCCTCTCATATTGATGACACACTGAGCATTAACATTAATTATAACACATGAGATGAGAGGTATTTATCATCAGACTGAACTGAGAAGCAGGAAACAGGAGGGAAGCATCTCACTCCTCTCTTTACTCTTCGGCTCTGACTCAAACCGGGAAGTGAAAACAAAAACACAAATACGGGTCAACAGCAGAGAAAGTTGGAGGTTTATAATCTTCATTTTGCACTAAAACACTAAAAGGACTGAAGATGTGTGCGTGTTGTGCGCGGGAGGAGTTTAAAGAGCCAGGTTAACCAGGTGACAGGAGAACAATCTCTGCACAGCCTGTCGGGTGGTAGTAGTGACGTAGTGACTGCGACCGGAAGTTGAGTGTTGTTTTTTTTTCTCTCCTTCAAAATAGTCGTCTTAAAGCAATCTGGACAGCATCCAGACGGTCAGATGGTCCGTGCAGAGCAGCACACCTGTTGCACCTGTTGAATAACTCGGATTCATTTCATTAGACCGATGAGATTGTTGTTATAACCCCACTGAGAAAACGCTTTACCTTTACTTTGAAAAAAAACTCATATAGACTACCGGAAGTACTAGGTGTTACCATGTGTTGTGTGTAGCTTGACTAACGCCGTGTTTACCGGATCGCATATCTGTCCCGTAGCTCTCCGGTTCATCCTCCAGACTCAACCGACTGATCATGGAGCTCGTGCAGTGTTCTGGCGGCAGGTGTGCACAGGTAGCCGGGCAGGTGTTCACAGGTAGCCGGGCAGGTGTCCACAGGTAGCCGGGCAGGTGTGCACAGGTAGCCGGGCAGGTGTCCACAGGTAGCCGGGCAGGTGTTCACAGGTAGCCGGGCAGGTGTCCACAGGTAGCCGGGCAGGTGTTCACAGGTAGCCGGGCAGGTGTTCACAGGTAGCCGGGCAGGTGTTCACAGGTAGCCGGGCAGGTGTCCGCAGGTAGCCGGGCAGGTGTTCTCAGGTAGCCGGGCAGGTGTTCTCAGGTAGCCGGGCAGGTGTTCTCAGGTAGCCGGGCAGGTGTTCTCAGGTAGCCGGGCAGGTGTTCACAGGTAGCCGGGCAGGTGTCCGCAGGTAGCCGGGCAGGTGTTCTCAGGTAGCCGGGCAGGTGTTCACAGGTAGCCGGGCAGGTGTTCTCAGGTAGCCGGGCAGGTGTTCTCAGGTAGCCGGGAAGGTGTTCACAGGTAGCCGGGCAGGTGTTCACAGGTAGCCGGGCAGGTGTTCTCAGGTAGCCGGGAAGGTGTTCACAGGTAGCCGGGCAGGTGTTCACAGGTAGCCGGGCAGGTGTTCACAGGTAGCCGGGCAGGTGTTCCCCGGCATGCCGTCTGATGTGGAGTACAGCCCGCTGGGAGACGGGCTCGGGATGCCGGACTTCTGGCTCTACGTGTGGCTCCGGAGGGCGGCGGTGCTGGCGGCTCACGGTACCGGCCTGGTTCTGACCCTCATCATCGCCCTGCTGTCCAGACCCGGAACCAGTGAGTGACAGGTGGACACTGAGACACCATTCATCACTGAGCCTGCATTTATCTGTCTAAACGGGATAGAAGGAAATGTGAATAGAAATTGTTAAAGCTGGAGCTTTCGTTGCTTTTTGTTTGTTTAAATGTGTTATAACTTATTAAATGTAGCTACTATAAAAAATGGAAAAGACCACTAGATTCAAGATTCAAGATCCAAGATTCAAGATTCAAGATTCCTTTATTGTCACTACACAGAGTACAGCGAAATTTGAAGCAGTCCTGATGGTGCAATCACACATAACAAGTATAAAAGATTAGGTAAAAAACCTTGTTCAATACAAGTTTAACTACTATAAAATAAGTAAATAAGTAAATAAATATATATATATATATATATATATATATATAAAAAAGAAGAGCAAATATATATATATATATAACTAGAAATTATTGAGCTGGTGCAGTGTAGCCTCCTCATATTGCTTTAAGGATTTATAACAGGGGCTTTTAAGGATGATTTGTCAAGTTCTTCTCCCTGAATCTTTCATATTATGAACTTGATAATTAAGCTGTTAAATTAAACCTGCAGTAGGCAGAATGTTTCTGGCATCAATCCCATAATAACCTTTCAGCATATTGTAATTCAAGTGTTCTGAGAGAAAACTAGACTTCTGCTCCTCCTCATGTCTCTGTTTTCAGGCTTTAGAAAAATCTAGCCCGTGACGGGAGACTTTGACCAATCACAGGTCATTTCAGAGAGAGAGAGAGCGTTCCTATTGGCTGTGCTCCGGCTGGTGGGCGGTGCTTGGTATTTCCTCAACTGATCTCAACATGGCCGCCGGGTCACAAACTTTCTCATTTTACAGCTAAACAGTACACTACAGAGGATACAGGATATTTATTATAGGTGTAATAATAGGTGTATAATTTTACTGCTATATTTGTGTAGTATTTCTATTGGTCTCTATTAGGGTAGCGAATAGTAATTATTTAATTACCAATGAATCTATGGATTTTTCAAAATAGAATAATTGTAAAATGTATTGATAAATGCCCACTGTGATATTCTCAATGAGATGTTTGTGAAACCTTTGAGAAGCTTTGACCAGTGACTGATGCTGTATCTAGAGGAGAAACGACGTATTATTAAACATCAGCAGTCAGTCAGAACATGGATCATGTGATAATCAGTTTGGTAACAAATATGCTAATTGCTTGCAATTTGCATGCAAGCAATAGAACCTGCATAGAAGCAAAGGTTTCTAAGCCCTACTACTAATCTGGAAACACAATTATTTTTGTGATTTTTTTTTTTGTGACCACAACAGTTTTGTCATTAATGAGCTTCCAACTTCCAGTCATGTTCTTTTGGATAGTTTTGAATTGTAAGATGCTTACTGGTCTTTCTCTGTGTTCCAGGTCTGTTTTCTTGGCATCCAGTGTGTATGTCTCTTGCAGTAAGTTTGCAGTCCATATATGACCTCACCGCCTCTCTTAAGGCTCGTTTATACTCCTGAACGGACGTATTCACGGACAGCTGTGGACACCACGTACGCATAGTACTTCTGTTTATAGAGAGGCGAAGTCCCGCCCCTTCCTGTGGACACCATGGGACCTTATTTTGGAAAAAATATGAACGCTAGTCAACGCAGAGAGATAAATATTTATTTGATCCCATTTGAATTGCTCCATGAATCACACATATGATGTTTGTCAATTTAAAACATCATTTTTCAAGTCCAGAAAGTCTCAGTTTGTCGTAGTATCATTTAGTTTAGTGTGAAACCGCTCAGTGAACTACATCTCTCGTCTCAATATACGTCACCAACACTAGCTAGCTAACTTAGCTTTGTTCCACGCACAGATGAACCGTTATCTGACCTGATGTGTTTTATCAGAGACTCCTGGTGTTTTTATCAGCCGGGAAGAGAAAGAAGGATCTGCTGGTGTGAGTTCATCCCATTAGGAAACACTCAGACATCGTAGCTTCAGAGAGAGAGACGTCACTACCACACTGTTGGCTGTGTCGTCTTTCTAACGTACATTCACAGTCTGATACTTCAACAGTTTTACGACAAACTGAGACTTTCTTGACTTGAAAAATTATGTTTTAAATTGACAAACATCATATGTGTGATTCATGGAGCAATTCAAATTCCTATTTTTTCCGAAATAAGGTCCACCGGAAGGGGCGGGACAACACGCGGACGTCCGGCTGGGGTCCGCGTGAAGTAAATTTTGTCATCAGGTGTACGCAAAGGTTCTGTGTGGACGTCCGGGTACTAGATTTGTTGTGGCTTTACGCTACAAGTGGTGGCGTAGTGATCTACTGCACATGTGTGGAGCGCGTTCTCCAAGTGGACAGTATAATCAGAACTACTATGTGTCCGTGGTGTCCACAGCTGTCCACACACTCACACACACACACACACACACACACACACACACACACACACACACAGAGTGAGGAGTCCTCTTCAGTAGTCTGATCTGATCATGAGTTCAGTTGGCTGCCCTCTCATTCTTTACTGAGACTAAACTTGATTATAAACTCATTAAATACGTTGTTTTTTTAGGTTAAAGGCGCAAATATAAAATTGATAAGCATATATGTTATTCATTATTAGTTTGGTTATTTTTCATGATCTTGAGAGAATCCTAATAGATAGTCAATTATTATTATTATCTCTTATCGCCAGGAGATAATGAGATTGGTCGCGTGTGTGTGCATCTCTGTGTCTGTCCACGGCTGATCTCGGATACTGCTGGTTGTGGCTGCGCGGTCAAGAACCTGTCGTGGTCGCAGTGACTCGCACTTTCTCAAAACACCTTTTATTGCCTGTTTGATATACTGACATTGATTGACTGCTAACGGCTGACTCCTCACTCACTACTCTTAAACTCTTAATAATTGATTATGATTTCACTAGTAATACTAAGTTGAATATTAACTCTCCTGTAAACATACCTTTACCCTCACACGCTCTCGTCTTTGTTCTCTCCATCTTCTTTCCACTGTGAATAATAGATAGGAGGGGTTGGGAGGAGTGAGAATGTGTTGCGTCACTGCGTCAGCTATTGTGTTACCAACTGACCTAGAATCAGTTAAAGGGAACAGCTCACAGGTTGAGGGTTTCTCTGTCTTGGCTCACGGCGCCACAGGATGTCAGCCAGGATAACTTACTGCACATTAAACTGCTCAAACTAAGACAGACATTTCATCTATTCTACTTTATTATCATACAGACGTCAATAACATAAAGTAAATATATTGTACTAAGGATCAAATATTCAAACATACCCTTGTCTAGTCTAGAAAACGGCATATATACAGTATATATATCTATATTTATATGTATATATAGATATATATCTATATATATACAGTGTATATATATATATATATGTATTATTTTTTACTTCTATCAGGAGCTATAACCCTATAATTTATCATATCTTCAACTTATTATATCTAACTTAATTTATTTATACAGAACATTTAAACTAATTGTAAACTTCTTTTACACTATTCTTGCATTTTTATAAATGCATGCATTTATATTATTTGCATAGATCCTATTTTTCAATAGATATAGAAATGTTAGACTACACAACCTCTGACTGTAGCTGTGACTCCACACTAGTCGTGTTTCCATTCATTCGCCACCCAAAAAACATTTTTACCCGTCCAGTCGAATTAAAACAGGGTGAAAAATCTGCCCAATCAATTGTCTAGATGTGGTGCAGTGCGTCGGCTTTGTTGCTAATTTGTGTACCGTTGCCATAGTGACAGTTGAAGCGGGCTGACTTCTATATAAACTGAAACCTAAACTAAGTTTAGGAGTAACGACTACAGCGAGCAGTGTAGCATTACGTAACATTACGAAGCAGAGAGAGCCGGAGACTTGATGCTTCATCCACACACTCTGGTCACAGCGTAGGAAAGCACAGTGCTGTCTCCAGATCAGGGACTTTGTTTGGCTCATTTTCTGTAACCAGTGTAGCATTAAAGCACCGTGGAGTTAGCAAGCTAGCTAGCTAATCAGCCCCTCGTCTAAAGACCGGTCTCTAGAGAGCTTCTAAACTCCAAAACGTTGGAGCAAATGTTCGATTCGCCATCTGATCTCGTAAAACTGTCAATAGTCAAAATCTATACGGTTGATTTCTCACCTCAAACATTCTCAGAAGTGAAATTAGTGATGAAATAGCTACGAAAAATATAAAAAAACGAGCCGTTTTTTGGCTGTTGTTGTTGTAACCGTAGCCTGGACCGTTCCAGCGCTTTGCATTGTGGGATACAGTAGGCGCGGTAGGCTGGTCTGATCCATACTGGAGATTTTTTTCCGAATCAGTACGACATCCGGGTATTTTTGGCATACTGGAGATTTTGAAACTGTCATCACGAACAAAGCATTATGTTATTTATCCTACATTTATTAATCAGAACGTTCACAATAATCACTCCAGCATGGAAACGGTTCACGCCGAGCGGGGGAGTCTCCATCACCAACCTGATTATTCTGGGGGGGGTCGCGAACACTCGAAAAGGTTGAGAACCACAGACTTAAAGGATAACGCTGGTATTATTCTATAGTTTTCTTAGTAAATCCCATGAAAAGCCCCAAACCGACATGTGCTAGTCCGTCTCTCAGTGTTGTCTGATCTCACTACTATCTGTCTCCACCTCCATCCCACTGACTCTTACTAAAGATGAACCCCTAAATCTTTCAATACAAGTCACAGTTATAGTTCTGATCACTGCAGTTTCCATCAAACATTAACAATAATCAACATTCGGCCATGAAATCTATCAAAAACTTTACTATTGTCACGAAAGTAATCGCTGAGTTCTGGGAACGCAGCAAAGTTTGACCGGGCGATCAGACAGACTGAAAGCAAACCTCCACCTCATCCTTTATTTCTAGTTTTGTGTTTCTTTACACCTTTTCTACCTGCTTTGCAAAGAAAGACGTCGTAACACGTGTCCGTCTCTCCTCTCCTTCTGCAGTACTGCCTGTGTATGACTGAAGGCATCCTCCTCTTCTCGGCTGAAGGAACCCCCTTTTGCTTCAAATCTCGGAAGGGTAAAGTCCGTCTGCACTGGTTCTGTCAGGCTCTGGTCCTGATAGCCGCGGCCACCGGGCTGGGCTTCATTGTGGCCAGCAAGAACGTGTCCGAGCTCCCCCACCTGCTCACCTGGCACAGTTTGCTGGGCGTCTGCACCTTGGCCGCCACCGCGCTCCAGGCGGCGTGCGGCGTCTGCGTGATCTTCCCCAAGACGCTGCGTCTGTCCTCTCCGCTGAGACTGAAGCTGTACCACGCCACCTGCGGCCTGGTGGTCTACCTGCTGGCCACGGTGACCGTGGTCTCGGCCATGTTCTCGGACTGGTTCCAGGCCACGGTGAAAGGCGTGGCGTGGTGGGCCTTCATCCTGCTGCCGCTCTTCCCGGCCCTGGTGGTGATGAACCAGATCACTAATGCCTACCTGCCCCGCAAGAAGATCACCAGCTAGGAAGTGAGGCAGATTGGCTTTACTCACTCGGCGGCCATATTGGATTTACACTGTACTCGGAGAATCCGATGGAAGCGAGAGTCCTCCACTAAAGCAGCCTTTGAAGATAAAATAAGTGAAGCGTGCTGGTAGTCCCACAGAGCGTAGAAGAACATTAAAACATCGGTGCTTGTGTTACGCAGCAGGTATCTGAAGAGAAGTTATGAAGCCTGGACTCCGGGTTGGTTACTGGAGCCAGAAAATCTTAATTTGGCAAAGGGACAGAGTCTGTGGGAAGACTAGACTAGACATGAAAAAACACCTGCAAAGATGAATACGTACCCTCAAACTGAATGATTTATTTGTGCACACAGATTATTCTTCTCTCCATTCAAATGAAGTCATCATAGCGGTACGAACTGAAGAAACGGTTAACTTTTTTTTTTAGAGTTACTGCATTTATTCCCTTTGATTTGAAATAAGTAATTTCAGGGTACAAAATATACATTTTGGGCAGAAGTTATTATTATACGGTATGCATCATAGGTCAGACCTGATACCTCCTTTATCAGTTTTCTTACGCTTCGTCCACACTGGGAACGTCAGGAGCGCGTGGCGGCTGCGTCTCTACTAGAGATTCGAGGTTTCGCCTATTTTTTACTGCGAACGGTTCACAGCAGCAACAGACAGTGAAAGTGATCTATTGACTGTATATTAACATCATATCAGCAACATTACTACAGTTTCGAAGTCTCTATCTGTAAAAATAATGTTACGGATATGAAAAAAAGTAAAGACTTATTTTTAAATCAACACTCCCTGCTTTCATTTAAAAATAAAAGCCCTCAAGCGTTTTTTTTTTCTGTGGACAGAATTCCTTCATTTGTTAACACGAGGCTTTTATTCTGAAATATTTGCAGGACAGTGTTGTAGAACATGCAGTGACTTGCAGAGCTCCATGAATGAATATAGTACGGGGTTTTTATTGTGGTTTTTACTATTATTTACAAATTATCACACGTTTCTTAACCTTTCTCTGTCTAAAATAAATATAAATCATATTTATAATGAAATGAAATGGTCATTATGACAGGTAAACTCTATGTAGAAAGAAAGAGCTGACAGCAGCAGCAGAAACGCAGCTGGTCTGAACACCCGACGCGTGAATCACACATCCGCCAGTGTGGACGAAGCTTTAGAGCCAGAATCTAGTGGCCAGTAGAAGAACTGCAGCTCAAATCACCTCAACTTTGGTGTCTTCAAGCTCTGAGTCCTGCTGAAATAAGACATACAGAGATATTTTCAAAGAATCTAATGACACTATGCACGACGTGGACTACCATGCCAAATGTAGACACATATAACAGGAGACAGTAGGGTTCGGTCATCCTGACAAACTAACTGGAGGCGATCCCATCGATGCAGCTGATGGACACCTGGACGTCTTTCATCCGTTGTGTCTCCAGAGGAATATTTGCACTACATATGCAGTGAGTGACTGTCTCACTGTTTATAGACTGGTTTCAGCTTCAGTGATGAAGGTGCTGTGGATGATTATATACCAGCCTGTAAGTTCTATCTATGTATTCATTCATGATGTTTTAGTGTTTAGTGTCTTGGCTGTTTACAGGTGCTACATGAAGCATTTTTAGCATTAAAGTTCCATCAATCAACATTTTTATATTAAAACAGAATCAAACGACGACATGTGAAGATGGAGAATTATCACTCAGCTTTACTAAGCTCGTCTCACGGCTCTAATCAACCCAAGCAAAAAACAGCTGTGATGAAACATGGATGCACAATAAGAACTGGATACTGGACGCGCATACGGCAAAAAAGCTTTCTAGGTTCTGGGTTTACTTCCGGGATGTGCAAGGCTATTGAACGGAGGCGTCTTGAGCATTGAACATTTGTTTGTGGTCTTCTCACCCATAAAGTAGGCTTCCATTGACACCCTTCTTGCGGACACCATCAATCACCCTCATGTTCTATGATCCTGTGCCGGCTAGCGAGCCTTTCGGCAAGTTGTGCCCCAATGATATGACGCGATATGGTGCCGTGACATTTCATCTTTTAACCCTCTTTGGGTATGTCGGCCCACTGAATAGTGTTTCTCCCGCCAGCTGTGAGTTCCCGCTCGGCCCATAGACTGCTGATGTTTGAATCACTTTTCTCAGCTCAAGGAAAATTCTAGAAATATAAAACCTCCATGGATCAAAAATTCATATAGAAAGAGTCATAATCGACCTTGTGTGCTGTTCAAGGTGTCCTGTCAGCAGTTTTATAGACGTCTCTTTTACAATGGTGGATATGGGGAAAATGTTTTATGGGCCGCGGCCAAGCAAGGCCGAGCGGCGGCGCCGTATCCAGGTCTTATTATCAAGACTTATCAAGACTATTATCACTTACATTGGGAAAGAGATGTTTTTAACTCAGAGGATCTTTTTTTTTTAGGTGAATCAACTTCCACAATGACACATATGTGAAAAACCTCCATGTAGCACCTCTGGTTCATGAGCTGTCGGTGTGCACATGTTGCCCCTTTCTGTCTTTTTCAGTGGATGTTTGCTTGCAACGCTCTTTGTGTTTCGTTTGCTTTGTAATCAATCGGAAAAAATGAACGTCACTCACATGTTTGCTACGTCATAACAAGGCCAAAGCTGGCAAATACGCCATCAGTCAGTCCCTCCAGGAACCTCATGCTAATGGAAGCAAAACCCATCATTACTTGCGAGAGCTTTAAGGGACATCAGGAAAAAACTCACCTTTTTCAGTGCTTGTGCACATCAATCTGGGTATCTGGAGTTCCTACAAACACACAAACTGTGAAATAAGACAACCCAGTCAGATTATTATGGGCTGTCTAGATCAGAAAACATGTGATTCAACCAGCTAATCAGATGTGTCTCCCCTTCCTATGTCACATACAGCCTCATTAGAATATACCGCCCACAGCTGGAGAACTACCTTTACAAAGGTGCACCGAATTTGTCCCGCAAGCCAATCAGAGCAGAGGGTGAATACAGGTATATTCAGACTGACAGGATGAAACATGTAAACATGTTCTAGTAGAAACCCAAAATACAAGTATGAACCTGAGCATGATACGTCTCCTTAAAGTTCTGTCCAGTCTGCTCAATATCAAAACAAACCGGGCTTTGGCAGCTGCAGGTTCTGTTATTTATTATTAAATCTTACTTACTATATTATAACAAAATAAAGGTTAAATAAAAAAAACTGAATGTTTTTGTCAGGACAACACACAGATGAATGTGGACCTACTGAATGTACTGATCCTCCAGCACCTTGCCTCAACCTCTTTGTCCGGTTCACTACTGGACAGCTTTATGCAAATACAAATTACAGGGGGTTTCCTTTTAGACATGATACCAAGTCCATTACAAATCATTGGACTGCAAGCAGTGGTATCTACTGTGTGTGTAATAAAAGAAATAGTGAAAGTATTGGATGAAAAGCATGTAGCCTACTGCAATAATATATAAAAAAAAGTCTGTTTTCCTTGATGAAACCTGGGAAATTCAGTGTGATTTTTTTAACTTTACTTTCCTAGATCCTACTGAGCACAAATAAAGGTACTGTATATTCAACGTGCTACTCAGGTCTTTGCTGTATGAGCCCGTTCAGAGTGTTTCTGAGCTGTAGGTTTGTATTTCCACAATCCTTGTTAGCTGTGAACCTTCTCTAATAAACTAATAAGTACGTTTGAATTTGTATTAATTGTTTTTATTTCTAATGGGAGAAATCAATCCTTGGTCACCTTTTTTTTTTTTTTTTTACTGGTGATAAACTGGACTTTGATGGTGATATTTAATGTTCCTGGTTAACTGAAATAACAAATGTGGACAATGTGACTCGAGAGACGAGCTGCAGAAAACTGTTCATGTCAGAGGAGAAATAACTTCCTCCAGTAATACCAGTTTCTATACCTGCAGTAGAGAACACAGGATGTAATCCAGACACATTCTAGCCTCAGAATTTAATTTAGTATCTCGTTCCCTCGAGTTAGTAACTCGTTCCCTCGAGTTAGCATCTCGTTCCCTCGAGTTAGTATCTCGTTCCCTCGAGTTAAAACTCGTTCCCTCAAGTTAGTATCTCGTTCCCTCGAGTTAGTAACTCGTTCCTTCGAGTTAGGTATCTCGTTCCTTTGACGGGTTAATAAAAAAATTCTCCTAAGGGTCTAGAGGGGCTCCGTAAAAACTACAGCAGTCAGGTGTTGAGGAGCCTTTAAAAAGTTTTTAAAGATTTACATCTTCAGTAGGGACCAATGGGCTTAGCGCTGAGAGCGGCCAACAAATACATTTTGGTTTTTGGCCTTTTCATTGGATTTGTTGACAAGAAAAATATAAAGTGCAAGCAAACCGTATCCTTCAATGAAGACATTTTCAAACTATCACATCTCACACTCTTAAAGGGACTATTTGTAACTTATCACGCGCATAAATCATAACGGGTCGGAATCCCGTGCGCGCTCGCGTGTGGGTACGCGCTGCTCCTGCTGCCTGCTTGCACACCGCGCTCGTTCTCACCCAATCGGCTCGCTCCAACTCCACGTGCACACGCGCACACTGCAGAAGAGTTAGTTTAGCTCTGAGAATATCTAGTGAATGTGCAGTGGATGTTTTTGCAGAAATAACTGCTGCAGCTCCTCCAGACCAACAGAGGTTTCCCGTGTCTTGTGAAGTGACGGGGCTCCGCAGCGAGTTACGTTATCGTCCCGACCGGGTGTCGGTGTCTCCCCCCCCCGACCGGGTGTCTCCCCCCCCCCCCCGTTCCCTCCGCGGTCGGCAGGCTGAACAGGAAAAGCCAGCACTAGGATCAGCATTGATTCATGGAGAGACCTTCGTCTGGTCAGCTAACATTACTGCCAAGCAGGTGAAATATAGAGTGATATTGTGTGTTAGCTGACGTGTGTCGCCTCACTGTTTAGACCGGTGCTCGTTCATGTCAATGTAGCGCGAGCACAAGCGCGAGCGCGAGCAACAGGATGCTGACTTTCGTTGACATTGCAGCCACAGGTGTCGCTGTGAACAAGCAATTTCTGATTCTTACATATAGTCCCTTTAACCAGCGGATGGAGTTTGTCGAGTTGTGGTTAAACTCGACAGAACGCTGGTAAAAGTTTTATCCGAGGTCAAGAACTTTCCCTCTGCTCGTGGCCGGATGTAGACCGTGTATTTCACGCTGCATTCTGCCCCACCGTTGCTGCATCCTGGGTTTAGCACCGCCAACAAGATTGTGATTAGTTTAAAGAAATAGAAACAAGCCCAGAGCGTTTTTTCCCCCTTTAGCAGAGTGATAATGGGTGTAGCCAGAGCTTTCTCCAACACTGTGGAGACAGGTGTGGCTACGCGAGGCCACTCATGGCCAGACCCTCATCTTTAATTGAAAGTCCACCTCCCGTCTCTGTGTGATAAGAGTAGTAACTGAAGTAGAGATAGACGAGGCAGACTGACGGAGGTCTGGTTTGTTTTCTGCCTTTGTCTTTGTTGTTCGACCCTCATGAGCCAACCTGGGTTTCTGTATAGAAACTAACATCAAACTCACATTCACCACATTTAATTTAAACAGCATGTTGACAGACAAAAACATGAACCTACATCACAAAGAGTCAGTTTAGCCTAAAACCGCTCAGTGTCCAGAGTGATCGTCCAGGGGGTCAGAGGTCACGGTTAAGAGTCAGCAGGACCCGATGGTTTGTCCTCACAGATGAAGGTGACGGAGCTGTTCAGCAGGTCGTACATGTTGACCTCCACCACCTCCGCTGATGATGATGACGATACGACCTCTCTTCCACCTGCCAGAGCCACGAACACGCTGCATCCCCCCGGTTCCCTCGAGTTAGCATCTCGTTCCCCCCCGAGTTAGAAATCTCGTTCCCTCGGAGTTAGCCCCATTCCCCAGTTAGCAACTCGTTCCCTCGAGTTAGCATCTCGTTCCCTCGAGTTAGCATCTCGTTCCCTCGAGTTAGCATCTCGTTCCCTCGAGTTAGCATCTCGTTCCCCCGAGTTAAAACTCGTTCCCTCGAGTTAGTATCTCGTTCCCTCGAGTTAAAACTCCTTCCCTCGAGTTAGGTATCTCGTTCCCCCGAGGTAGTATCTCGTTCCCTCGAGTTAGTATCTCGTTCCCTCGAGTTAGCATCTCGTTCCCTCGAGTTAGCATCTCGTTCCCTCGAGTTAGCATCTCGTTCCCTCGAGTTAGCATCTCGTTCCCTCGAGTTAGCAACTCGTTCCCTCGAGTTAAAACTCGTTCCCTCGAGTTAGTAACTCGTTCCCTCGAGTTAGTATCTCATTCCCTCGAGTTAGTAACTCGTTCCCTAAAGTTAGCATCTCGTTCCCTCGAGTTAGCAACTCGTTCCCTCGAGTTAGAATCTAGTTCCCTCGAGTTAGTATCTCATTCCCTCGAGTTAGTAACTCGTTCCCTAAAGTTAGCATCTCGTTCCCTCGAGTTAGCAACTCGTTCCCTCGAGTTAGCATCTCGTTCCCTCGAGTTAGCATCTCGTTCCCTCGAGTTAGCATCTCGTTCCCTCGAGTTAGCATCTCGTTCCCTCGAGTTAGCATCTCGTTCCCCCGAGTTAAAACTCGTTCCCTCGAGTTAGTATCTCGTTCCCTCGAGTTAAAACTCCTTCCCTCGAGTTAGGTATCTCGTTCCCCCGAGGTAGTATCTCGTTCCCTCGAGTTAGTATCTCGTTCCCTCGAGTTAAAACTCGTTCCCTCGAGATAGTATCTCGTTCCCTCGAGTTAGTATCTCGTTCCCTCGAGTTAAAACTCGTTCCCTCGAGTTAGTAACTCGTTCCCTCGAGTTAGTAACTCGTTCCCTCGAGTTAAAACTCGTTCCCTCGAGTTAGTAACTCGTTTCCTCGAGTTACTAACTCGTTCCCTCGAGTTAGTATCTCGTTCCCTCGAGTTAGTAACTCGTTTCCTCGAGTTACTAACTCGTTCCCTCGAGTTAGTAACTCGTTCCCTCGAGTTAGTAACTCGTTCCCTCGAGTTAAAACTCGTTCCCTCGAGTTAGTAACTCGTTTCCTCGAGTTACTAACTCGTTCCCTCGAGTTAGTATCTCGTTCCCTCGAGTTAGTATCTCGTTCGAGGGAACGAGTTAAAACTCGTTCCCTCGAGATAGTATCGCGTTCCCTCGAGTTAGTATCTCGTTCCCTCGAGTTAAAACTCGTTCCCTCGAGTTAGTATCTCGTTCCCTCGAGTTAGTATCTCGTTCCCTCGAGTTAAAACTCGTTCCCTCGAGTTAGTATCTCGTTCCCTCGAGTTAAAACTCCTTCCCTCGAGTTAGGTATCTCGTTCCCCCGAGGTAGTATCTCGTTCCCTCGAGTTAAAACTCGTTCCCTCGAGTTAGTAACTCGTTCCCTCGAGTTAGTAACTCGTTCCCGAGTTAGTTACTCCTTCCCTCGAGTTAGGTATCTCGTTCCCTCGAGTTAGTATCTCGTTCCCTCGAGTTAGTAACTCGTTCCCTCGAGTTAAAACTCGTTCCCTCGAGTTAGTAACTCGTTCCCTCGAGTTAGTATCTCGTTCCCTCGAGTTAGCATCTCGTTCCCTCGAGTTAGCATCTCGTTCCCTCGAGTTAGCATCTCGTTCCCTCGAGTTAGCAACTCGTTCCCTCGAGTTAAAACTCGTTCCCTCGAGTTAGTAACTCGTTCCCTCGAGTTAGAATCTGGTTCCCTCGAGTTAGTATCTCATTCCCTCGAGTTAGTAACTCGTTCCCTAAAGTTAGCATCTCGTTCCCTCGAGTTAGCAACTCGTTCCCTCGAGTTAAAATCTGGTTCCCTCGAGTTAGTATCTCATTCCCTCGAGTTAGTAACTCGTTCCCTAAAGTTAGCATCTCGTTCCCTCGAGTTAGCAACTCGTTCCCTCGAGTTAGCATCTCGTTCCCTCGAGTTAGCATCTCGTTCCCTCGAGTTAGCATCTCGTTCCCTCGAGTTAGCATCTCGTTCCCCCGAGTTAAAACTCGTTCCCCCGAGTTAGTATCTCGTTCCCTCGAGTTAAAACTCCTTCCCTCGAGTTAGGTATCTCGTTCCCCCGAGGTAGTATCTCGTTCCCTCGAGTTAGTATCTCGTTCCCTCGAGTTAAAACTCGTTCCCTCGAGATAGTATCTCGTTCCCTCGAGTTAGTATCTCGTTCCCTCGAGTTAAAACTCGTTCCCTCGAGTTAGTAACTCGTTCCCTCGAGTTAGTAACTCGTTCCCTCGAGTTAAAACTCGTTCCCTCGAGTTAGTAACTCGTTTCCTCGAGTTACTAACTCGTTCCCTCGAGTTAGTATCTCGTTCCCTCGAGTTAGTATCTCGTTCGAGGGAACGAGTTAAAACTCGTTCCCTCGAGTTAGTAACTCGTTCCCTCGAGTTAAAACTCGTTCCCTCGAGTTAGTAACTCGTTTCCTCGAGTTACTAACTCGTTCCCTCGAGTTAGTATCTCGTTCCCTCGAGTTAGTATCTCGTTCGAGGGAACGAGTTAAAACTCGTTCCCTCGAGATAGTATCGCGTTCCCTCGAGTTAGTATCTCGTTCCCTCGAGTTAAAACTCGTTCCCTCAAGTTAGTATCTCGTTCCCTCGAGTTAGTATCTCGTTCCCTCGAGTTAGCATCTCGTTCCCCCGAGTTAAAACTCGTTCCCTCGAGTTAGTATCTCGTTCCCTCGAGTTAGTATCTCGTTCCCTCGAGTTAAAACTCGTTCCCTCGAGATAGTATCTCGTTCCCTCGAGTTAGTATCTCGTTCCCTCGAGTTAAAACTCGTTCCCTCGAGTTAGTAACTCGTTCCCTCGAGTTACTAACTCGTTCCCTCGAGTTAAAACTCGTTCCCTCGAGTTAGTAACTCGTTTCCTCGAGTTACTAACTCGTTCCCTCGAGTTAGTATCTCGTTCCCTCGAGTTAGTATCTCGTTCGAGGGAACGAGTTAAAACTCGTTCCCTCGAGATAGTATCGCGTTCCCTCGAGTTAGTATCTCGTTCCCTCGAGTTAAAACTCGTTCCCTCGAGTTAGTATCTCGTTCCCTCGAGTTAGTATCTCGTTCCCTCGAGTTAAAACTCGTTCCCTCGAGTTAGTATCTCGTTCCCTCGAGTTAAAACTCCTTCCCTCGAGTTAGGTATCTCGTTCCCCCGAGGTAGTATCTCGTTCCCTCGAGTTAAAACTCGTTCCCTCGAGTTAGTAACTCGTTCCCTCGAGTTAGTAACTCGTTCCCGAGTTAGTTACTCCTTCCCTCGAGTTAGGTATCTCGTTCCCTCGAGTTAGTATCTCGTTCCCTCGAGTTAGTAACTCGTTCCCTCAAGTTAAAACTCGTTCCCTCGAGTTAGTAACTCGTTCCCTCGAGTTAGGTATCTCGTTCCCTCGAGTTAAAACTCGTTCCCTCGAGTTAGTTACTCTTTCCCTCGAGTTAGGTATCTCGTTCCCTCGAGTTAGTATCTCGTTCCCTCGAGTTAAAACTCGTTCCCTTGAGTTAGTAACTCGTTCCCTCGAGTTAGTAACTCGTTCCCGAGTTAGTTACTCCTTCCCTCGAGTTAGGTATCTCGTTCCCTCGAGTTAGTATCTCGTTCCCTCGAGTTAAAACTCGTTCCCTCGAGTTAGTAACTCGTTCCCTCGAGTTAGTAACTCGTTCCCTCAAGTTAAAACTCGTTCCCTCGAGTTAGTAACTCGTTCCCTCGAGTTAGGTATCTCGTTCCCTCGAGTTAAAACTCGTTCCCTCGAGTTAGTTACTCTTTCCCTCGAGTTAGGTATCTCGTTCCCTCGAGTTAGTATCTCGTTCCCTCGAGTTAAAACTCGTTCCCTCGAGTTAGTAACTCGTTCCCTCAAGTTAGTAACTCGTTCCCTCAAGTTAGTAACTCGTTCCCTCGAGTTAGTAACTCGTTCCCTCGAGTTAGTAACTCGTTCCCTCGAGTTAGTATCTCGTTCCCTCGAGTTAAAACTCGTTCCCTCGAGTTAGTAACTCGTTCCCTTGTGTTAGGTATCTCGTTCCCTTGACGGGTTAATAAAAAAAATTCTCCTATGGGTCTAGAGAGGCTCCATAAAAACTACAGCAGTCAGGTGTTGAGGAGCCTTTAAAAAGTTTTTAAAGATTTACATCTTCAGTAGGGACCAGTGGGCTTAGCGCTGAGAGCGGCGAACAAATACATTGTTGGTTTTTGGCCTTTTCATTGGATTTGTTGACAAGAAAAATATAAAGTGCAAGCAAACCGTATCCTTCAATGAAGACATTTTCAAACTATCACATCTCACACTCTTAACCAGCGGATGGAGTTTGTCGAGTTGCGGTTAAACTCGACAGAACGCTGGTAAAAGTTTTATCCGAGGTCAAGAACTTTCCCTCTGCTCGTGGCCGGATGTAGACCGTGGATCTCACGCTGCATTCTGCTCCACCGTTGCTGCATCCTGGGTTTAGCACCGCCAACAAGATTGTGATTAGTTTAAAGAAATAGAAACAAGCCCAGAGCGTTTTTTCCCCCTTTAGCAGAGTGATAATGGGTGTAGCCAGAGCTTTCTCCAACACTGTGGAGACAGGTGCGGCTACGCGAGGCCACTCATGGCCAGACCCTCATCTTTAATTGAAAGTCCGCCTCCCGTCTCTGAGGGGTTTGTTGTGTGATAAGAGTAGTAACTGAAGTAGAGATAGACGAGGCAGACTGACGGAGGTCTGGTTTGTTTTCTGCCTTTGTCTTTGTTGTTCGACCCTCATGAGCCAACCTGGGTTTCTGTATAGAAACTAACATCAAACTCACATTCACCACATTTAATTTAAACAGCATGTTGACAGACAAAAACATGAACCTACATCACAAAGAGTCAGTTTAGCCTAAAACCACTCAGTGTCCAGAGTGATCGTCCAGGGGGTCAGAGGTCACGGTTAAGAGTCAGCAGGACCCGATGGTTTGTCCTCACAGATGAAGGTGACGGAGCTGTTCAGCAGGTCGTACATGTTGACCTCCACCACCTCCGCTGATGATGATGACGATACGACCTCTCTTCCACCTGCCAGAGCCACGAACACCTGCTGGGCAGCTGCCAGCTCACAGGTGATCGACTCCGCCCCTCCGTCGCCTGTTGGATCTGCTGCAATCACCTGATTGGACAGAGGCAAGAACACCTGTGACATCAGTAATTGGGGCGTGGCCAGCTGCTTGATAGTTAGCACTGCTATAACATCATCAAACACTACGATGTCAACCACAGACAAACATGTCTTTTTCACTTTTGTTGTGCAGGTTCAGTATTTACAGAATACAGAAACCTCAGTTCAGAACAGTACGTACGTGGTGCTACTTCATCAGGTTGCAGCTTAAAATATGTTTTATGATGGAATATTTTTTTTAATTAATAACTTGAGAGTCAAAGGTTATATTTGACACACTATAAAATGTACAAAGAAATAACAAATGTTCCACACCCTGAGGCCAGAGCGATGTCTTCAAATTGCTTAGTTTGTATGACCCAATCTTAAAATAACTTTGTTATTTCAAGTAATAATGTTTTCATAATAAAAGTATAATAATGAAGTAAAATAATCCAGCTGATGTTTGTCACTGATAAATGATTTAACTGATTACTTCATAATCAGTTTAAGTTCTACTATTAATCCTCTGAGCTCGAGGTGGACAATATTTTTCAGTATCTAACAGCTGAAGGCTGAGATGCACAAGCGTGTAAAGCTCCTTACTGTGTGGGAGGTGGAGGCCTGCTCCTCCTGCTCCTCCTGCTCCTCCTGCTCCTCCTGCTCCTCCTGCTCCTCCTGCTCCTCCTGCTCCTCTACGGCCTCCTGCTCCTCCTGCTCCTCTCCGGCCTCCTGCTCCTCCTGCTCCTCCTGCTCCTCCTGCTCCTCCTGCTCCTCTACGGCCTCCTGCTCCTCCTGCTCCTCCTGCTCCTCCTGCTCCTCTACGGCCTCCTGCTCCTCCTGCTCCTCCTGCTCCTCCTGCTCCTCCTGCTCCTCCTGCTCCTCCTGCTCCTCCTGCTCCTCCTGCTCCTCCTGCTCCTCCTGCTCCTCCTGTGTCTCGATGTGGCAGGAGAGCAGGTGCTCCTGCAGCTCCAGCTGTGAGGAGCAGATCAGGGAGCAGAGCGGGCAGCCGAACGCCTCGCCGCTGAACGCCTCGCCGCTCTGGCTGACGTGCTGGCTGCTGACGTGCTCCTGCAGCTCCTCCTCCCCCCCCAACACAGCCGGGCAGTACGGACAGTGTACCGCCGACGCCGCCGAGCCTGGAGGACGGACGGGACAGGATCAGTAACGAAGCCAATGAGGAGCTGCTGTTATTTACAGTTAGTGAGAGACTGCTCGGCTCTGATTGGTTTTAATATTTAGTTTTCCTTCAGGTGAAATCTTGCAGATTTAAATTAGAACATTTACAGCAGATTTCTGAAACATGCCTTGAAGTCGAGATAGTAGCAAAAGATTTCTCAGATTTCTCTCGAGGCTAAATAGTTTTGGTGCAGGGTGAACCCGTATTAACCGGGCCTGCTGTGTTGTCCTCACCTTGGTGCTCCGCTGCTTGGTGTTTGGCCACGCTGGCGGCGCTGGGGAAGAACTTGAAGCAGACGTCACACTGGACCAGGGTCTTGAGTTGCCGGGTGTGGTTAGCAAACACATCGGGGTGGTTGGTCCTGTTATGGTACCACAGGCCTGACAGTTGCTACGGCAACGGAGAGAGACACATACGTAAAATACACGGCGGGCCACATTTAAAAGACCTCCAACTGAGCAGCACCTGTGAACGACCTCTACTACCTGATAAGACTTGTTGCACAGCTCGCAGCTGAAGGGCTTGCTTCCAGAGTGCGTGCCCTTGTGTTTGTCCAGCAGGGCGGCGCTGGTGAACACCTTGTTACAGGTGGGACACTTGTGGAACTCCTTCGGGTGGAACTCCTGGATGTGCTGGCGATGCTCCTCCAACGAGGAGAAGCTGAGACAACACTTCTGACAGTCGTGAGGCTCAGACAAATCTGACGGGGAGCAAATCCAGAATTATTACATCATTACGGTCGTTTGATTTTGGTGCATCATTTATTCTGAAGAATGACGGTGATCTTACTGTGGAAGGTGTGCAGGTGGACGGTGAGTCCGCTGGCCTGGCTGTAACCTTTGCCGCACTGTCGGCACACGTAAGGCCGATCGCCGGTGTGTGTCCGCACATGACGCGTCAGTTCAATGGACTGGGCGAAGATGGCCTTACAGTACTGACACACATACATCTTTCCTAAACACGAAAGAAAGAGATTCAAATCACAATGCAGAGGTTAGACTAACTCTTCAGGCTGCCGCATCGTCAACGACACGCACACACAGTCAGAAGATATTCAATATCATCATTTATCAACTTTATATGGTCATATCATGTTAGTGTTCAACAAAAATCTGTAGTTCATATGATAGATTGAACGATGAAAACTAAAAAGATGGTCAGCAGAATAAAACTCCTAGATCACCAACCGGACTTGTAAACAATAAAAACATCTTCTTTGTTACTACACAGGTGTGAGTGTACGATGGCGTACTAGGGCCACTGTAAATAACAAAAATAAATACAAATTATGGAGCCGGGGGAGGGGGGCAAGATATTGAGAAAAAACTCAGAATTTCCCAGATTAAAGTGGCAAATATACAAGAAAAAAACTCCCTCCAAAATTGTTATATTGTCTTAGATTAAAAAGTCAGAATTTTGCAAGAAAAATCTCAGAAATTCTCTGGAATTAAACTTAGATTTAAGAGAAAATAAAACTGGGGAGGTGTATATTTATAACATGTATATGTATCTTTCAGGACCTTCGCCTCGCTCAGAGGGCGTCTGTCAGAAAGGACATCAGGAACAGCAATCTTTTTTTTCAGACATTTTTCAGACTTTTTTCGGCCATTTTTCAGACTTTTTGGGGGATATTTTCAGACATTTTTTTACGGACATTTTTCAGACTTTTTTCAGACATTTTTTTTAAGGACATTTTTCAGACTTTTTTTTCAGACATTGTTTTTTCTGACATTTTCCAGACTTTTTTTTTTTTACATTTTTCAGACTTTTTTTTAACGGACATTTTTCAGGGGTTTTTTTCAGACATTTGTCAGACTTTTTTTCTCGGATATTTTTCAAACCCTTTTTTAGACTTTTTTTTCTGACATTTTTAAAATTATTTTTTTGAGCTTTTTATGCATTTATTAGATGACATGACATGACATGACATGCAGCAAATGGCCCGCAGGTTGAATTCGAACCCCGGGCCTCTGCGGTATGGACTCAGCCTTGGTACAGCGCCCCAGAAACAGCAATCTTTAGCATTTATCTGATAACCCATTGGCAAAATAAAACGTACAACAGGTCTAACATGAGGATAAAGTACAGTTTTTTTCTCTGAATATTACCCCGCTCCCCCGGCTCCGTAATTATATGTTTTTTATACCTGCAATGGTCCTAATACGCCGTTGTAGTGAGTGAGTGTGTGTGTGTGTGTGTGTGTGTGTGTGTGTGTGTGTGTGTGTGTGTGTGTGTGTGTGTGTGAGTTACCCTCAGAGTGTTTCTTCTTGGTGTGGTATGCAAGTGCAGCGGCCACACCGAAGGTCATGTCACAGTGTTTGCAGTGGTACGGTTTCTCTCCTGTGTGCAGCCTCATGTGATTCTTCAGGGATGAGTTGGCGCCAAACTTTGCCCCGCAGTGCTCACAAGCAAACGGTTTCTCTTCAAAGTGCTCGGTGCGCTTGTGGTAAATCATGCCTGAAACATGACAAGAGGGAGCAGAAACATTACAATTAAGTTTATAGAGGGACCCGTAACACGCGTCTGTTCAATTTAGAATATAAAAAAACCCCAATATGATAAGTAAATAAACAACTTAGGGGCAGGATGACATTTCAATCCTGCATCTGAGTAAGTAAGTAAGTGGTTACCATTAGTAACATGATTTGAGCTGTTGCAGAGTTTTGACTCCTCACAGTTAACGTAAAGTTATCATCAGTTCACTCACTGTAGATGCAAACGTTGCCTGCTGACTGGTTAGCGAGCGTTAACTGTGATGTTACCGTTAACATCAAACAGTCTAACGTTAACATTAAACCTGCAGTAGGCAGTATATTTTTGGCATCATTGGGCAAAAATTCCATAATAACCTTTCAGCATAATGTAATACAAGTGTTCTGAGAGAAAACTAGACTTCTGCTTCTCCTCATGTCTCTGTTTACAGACTTTATAAAATCTAGCCCGTGACGGGAGACTTTGACCAATCACAGGTCATTTCAGAGAGAGAGAGCGTTCCTATTGGCTGTGCTCCGGCTGGTGGGCGGTGCTTGGTATTTCCTCAACTGATCTCAACATGGCGGCCGCGTCACAAACTTTCTCATATTACAGCTAAACAGTAACTACAAGATGTTTCTGAGAACATCTGAGGAGAGAAATAGGCATTACAGTAACAGAATATTGATTCATATTTGATCAGCGCTGCCTAGTTTGACCGTTTGGTCGGAGTTCGAGAGTGATTAAAAGGAGATGTACTGTATATCTATTGTTGGGGTTAAATTATGGAACAATGCTGACACATGTAAGACTGTGTAACTTTGGCTGTCAAAATAATACTTTATTAAGTTATTTTGTGGGTTAAAAGGTGAATGATTTATATTTTAGTATTAGAGGGTAAGTTAAATAAGAATGCAGGACAGGTATATATAAACAGATTAGAGAGAGAGTAAAACCTGACTTTAGTTTAGTGTATGGACCAGCGATCCTCACCTGATGGGTGGGCGAAGGTTCTGCCACAGAGGTCACAGGTCACCTTCTTCTTCACCCGTGCGGTGAGCCTGGTGTGGTGAGTCTCGGCCCGGTGGAGCTGCAGAGCCCGCTGGTTGGCCAGCTTCTCCGGGCACTGTGGGCACTGCTGCCCCCCCTCCCCGGACATCGGGCAGCGCTTCACGTGGGCCAGCATTCGACACTTGTAGGCAAAATCCCTCTTACACCAGCGACAGGAGTAGGGCTTGGATGGGGAGGAAGAGGAGGAGGGAGGAGGGGAGGAAGAGTCCGTAGTAACATTTAGGATTTTCTCATCATCTTCGGCCTCCTCCTTCATATCCTCTTCCTCTCCCTCCTGATTTTCTTCACCTCTGGTGCCGTTCTGCTTTTCTGACTCAACTGTAAAAGATTGAAGATTGAACGATGAAAACTAAAAAGATGGTCAGCAGAATAAAACTCCTAGATCACCAACCGGACTTGTAAACAATAAAAACATCTTCTTTGTTACTACACAGGTGTGAGTGTACGATGGCGTACTAGGGCCACTGTAAATAAAAAAATAAATACAAATTATGGAGCCGGTGGAGGGGGGCAATATATTGAGAAAGAAACTCAGAATTTCCCAGATTAAAATGGCAAATATACAAGAAAAAAACTCCCCCCAAAATTGTTGTATTGTCTTAGATTATAAAGTCAGAATTTTGCAAGAAAAATCTCAGAAATTCTCTGGAATTAAACTCAGATTTAAGAGAAAATAAAACTTGGGAGGTGTATATTTATAACATGTATATGTATCTTTCAGGACCTTCGCCTCGCTCAGAGGGCGTCTGTCAGAAAGGACATCAGGAAGAGCGATTTTTTTTTTTCAGACATTTTTCAGACTTTTTTCAGCCATTTTTCAGACATTTTTTTTAAGGACATTTTTTAGACTTTTTTTTCAGACATTGTTTTTTCTGACATTTTCCAGACTTTTTGTTGGACATTTTTCAGACTTTTTTAACGGACATTTTTCAGGGTTTTTTTCAGACATTTGTCAGACTTTTTTTAAAAGTCTGACAAAAAAAAGGTTCAAATGTTTGAACTGTTACCAGCAACAAAATATACACGAGGCAGCAGCGTAATGAATATAAAAGGTCAACAGAAAAGTGTCTTTTTGTTTAGTTTAAGTTGACATTTGGAGATTTATTTTTAATCAGAGAAGATATCGACTCACAAGAGCTCTTCTTTACCTCCAGTTTGGTTTCCTTGTGTCTCCTGTGTGTTCCTCTCCATCTCTTCCAGCAGAGAGAGCAGCGGTGTGGGGAAGGAGGACGGAGCTGTGTGTTGAACGCTCCGGAGCAGCGTGAGGAGCCCCCCCTCGCTGAGCCGCCCCTCCTTCACTCTGCTCAGCAGCTTCTCCAACGCTGAGCTGGGATCCACCTCCTCCTCCTCCTCCTCCTCACAGCACTCACACACAACCTGGCAGGAGCAGAAACACACCTTTATTTTCCAACAAGAGGCCTCCCTGTTTTCTGATCTACTTCATTCAGTATAATGTACATTCCCACAACACTAATAACTAACTAACTACAAATATGGTTTATGTTGACAAATTATTCACAGTTGCTTCTATTCTACTTTTTTGTTCAGTGTTAAGCTACTGTAAATTAAACACAATACTTCCTGCCCAGGTTTTTCATATTAAAAGGCTCAAAAAACACAATAGAGCGTTTCCCTGGAAGGCTTTTGATTTGAAACCCCTGCAGGAAGTGTTATGTTCATTATACTGAATTCATTATGTGAGCCATTATAGTACAGGTCATTACAACTTGCCTCTATGGCCTTTACTACTTCATCCAATACCATTTTTTCACAATAATGTTTTGTTTCCGTGTAAAAGATTTTGCTTTCCTTTTACAACATCAGTAACTTACCACCATTATTGTATTTCCTCTGATTCATATTTCTGTGCATTACATTTTACAAAGGGGTCCCCTTGACCTCTGACCTCAAGATATGTGAATGAACATGGGTTCTATGGGTACCCACGAGTCTCCCCTTCACAGACTTGCCCACTTTATGATAATCACATGCAGTACAAATGTGTTATTTTCGCCTATTCTAAAAATGGTGTATCTGAATATTTCTGCATACTGGGGTCCATAAACAGTGTTGAATTCCATAAACTGGGTATCAGTGTAAAGCTGAGACTCTTGTGGATCCAATGAGCCCAACTGTATTCATGTGTGATGATGTTAGTCCCCATAGGAGACATTTCATTGACCTCACTGTATAAAATGACCTGTGGTGACCTCTAGGATAATCACAGCCTCATGAAACTTTACAGCCACAAACTAGAGACCTAGAGCATTCAGAGGATGGATGGATCAAACTAGAGACCTAGAGCATTCAGAGGATGGATGGATCAAACTAGAGACCTAGAGCATTCAGAGGATGGATGGATCACACTAGAGACCTAGAGCATTCAGAGGATGGATGGATCAAACTAGAGACCTAGAGCATTCAGAGGACGGATGGATCAAACTAGAGACCTAGAGCATTAAGAGGATGGATGGATCACACTAGAGACCTAGAGCATTCAGAGGATGGATGAATCAAACTAGAGACCTAGAGCATTCAGAGGATGGATGAATCAAACTAGAGACCTAGAGCATTCAGAGGATGGATGAATCAAACTAGAGACCTAGAGCATTCAGAGGATGGAGGGATGAAACTAGAGACCTAGAGCGTTCAGAGGATGGATGGTTTTCCTAGCGAGATTGACAATAAGCGGGTTTCTGAGCAGTTTACACAAAAGATGTTCTCGCCATCCAATCGCAGAAAAATGCAATTCTTGCAGAAATCTCCAAATGTAAAAAAAGATTTTGAAACCAAATCACAGCATGGCTTTTTCTATGTTGTTCCTCAAGATCTTGGTGTCTTAATGTGGTGTTTTGGAGGGATTATTGATCATTTTTATGAATTCTCGAGTGGTAAAAAATGGTTAAATTTAGCACCAAATCTGTGTAACAAAAGGTAAAAATTGCTGCAACAACTTATGAGACATAAAAGAGCATGAGGATGACCATCACATACTTCTATCATAATCTTCTAAACTCTTATACACTATAAACTTTCAACATTTGAATAGGCATCTAACCAAAACACAATGTTTATTACAGATTTATTATTCCGGGTTCTCACCCGCACTAGGCCCTGGCTGCACATCACCCCAACACTCATCCACCTTCACTGGCTTCCTATCAAGTCCTGCATCACCTATAAACTCCTCCTTCTCACATACAAATCCCTCCTTCCCCCCCAGTACCTAACCGACCTTCTCCACCTCTACACTCCATCCCGGAAACTACGATCCTCCGACACCGGTCTGCTCGAGGCCTATGACCTCTAACTCTTCCTACACTTCACTCGTTTTAATTACCTGGCTACAGTTTTTCCTCCGTTTTAATTATCAGTATGAATTTGTGTGCCCTCTTTGTAAAGCGTCCTTGGGTTTCTTGAAAGGCGCTATGTTTTGTTGCTGATCATTATCTCTTTTATTTTATTAAAATTTCATTATTCTAATACAATCTGCTTATTTTGTGTAGTTTGTATAATTTTTATTTATTTATTTTAATTTCCTTGTATTTTATTTATCTTTTATTATCTTAAATACCCATCTCTTATTGCTTTCTAATTCAATGAACTTTTATCTTGGTTGTTATGGCGTGCATTAGTCTCTAAATCCATTTTTAACACTCTACATTTTTGTCAATCGTCTGTCCAGCACTTTGAATTGCATTTGACTTGTTTGAAAGGTGCTATATAAATAAAGTTTGATTGATATAAGTCCAATTTATTATTATTCCCAGCTATCAGATGATGTACACCACTTCTATGTGGCATATACGATTGCCCTTTAATCTGCCCCTGAACATTTCCTATCCCTCGGTGCTAAGAGGTGATTACTGGACCTCAAGTCAAATTATCCTACTTTTTAAAAAAAAGCACTGGAGTCGAGTGGATGAGGCGTCATTATAAGAAAACAGGAGCGACCTGTTCTACCTGTCTCTCCTGCTCATCCAGGCTTCTCTGAGCTGCCTGGCTCAGCAGCTCCAGGACAGACGACATGTTGGTGAGCAGCTCAACGAGCCGAGAGGAATGTTCCAGAAAACCGGCGGCAGGCCCTTTCGTTGTTACCATGGCAGCCGTGGTGTTGTTTTCTTCCACTACTCTTTCATCAGGCTCTGTGTACACACAGATATGACAACATGGAGACATATGAACACTGTTCATGTGTTGTATACTGTAGAGTTGAGGTATTGTGCCAAATAAACTAGTGTATTTATGCCTTCAACATGTTTCTAAACTCCCCAAAACAGGTGCTGAAACTGACCTGAGGTCTCCGAAAGCTCCACGCAGGTTCTTTTACGTGCTGGTTCCTCTTCACTGTCACTCTGACAGTCTTCTTTCTCCTTCAGCTCAGCCTGAAGCTCCGTCCTGCTTGAAGTCGACTCGTCCTCGTTGGGTGAAGCTGAACCTTCGGGGTTCTGGGCTTTGTTGATCACGATGAGGCTCGGGGTCTTCGTAGAGAGGATCGGGACGGGGGGTTGCTGGTTCACCAGACTGGTGAGGACGTTTTTGAAGCCGACGGCCACGTCGAACATCTGCAGGCTGTCTGCGGCGGCCACGATGCGGCTGACGTTGTGTTTGCCGATGGGCAGCTTGCCCGTGTAGACCATGTCCAGCAGACAGCCGAACTCCTGCGAGGAAACCATGGCCGTGTCGATGGAGATGGTGTCGGAGCCGTCCAGGAGAGACCTGACGGAGATGGAGATCATGTTGTTCACAAGTTCTCAGTTAACAGAAGTCACAGGTCCAAAACTCTCCCACCAGGAGTCATCTTTCCTTCTATAAACCATGTTTCTCTACAGTGCTACGAATAATAGGAGTCGGCAAAGGCAACATATCAGGTAAATAACAAAAGATGTCTACATGAAAGAAAGTGCCTTAGATTATCCTCTCAGAACCAAATGAAGTTGTGGATCAGATTCATATATATATATATACATATATATATATATATATATATTATATATTTATATATATATATATATATATATTTTATATATATATATATATATATATATTTTAAATATATATAAATATATATATATATATATATATTATTTTAAAAAATATATATATATATATATATATAAAAAAAAAAAAAAAAAAAAAAATATATATATATATATATATATATATATATATATATATATATATATAGACGTCTACTACTAAAGCTGTAAACGTGACACTTGGACTCGTGTTAGACTCATTTAAGTCACAGACGTGGGATGTAACTTGGACTCGGTGTTGTGAGACTTGACCTTAAAGCAAAAGCAAAAGCAACGAGTCAATGAGCCACATTTTGACCTGGTAACATTTTGGAACAATAAAAAATAGATAAGACAGTGTCAGGCAGGCCACTGTGTAGCCATACAACTTCAAAATTATATTATAAGGACTATGCATTGAAAGGACTTGGAATCAGCTATGAAAAAACACTCTTAACACAGCTCTGAAAAGAAAATCCAGTGTCGTTGTAATGGTCAGCATTGTAACTTGTAAATTGTAATTTTCATTGGCCCGTTTCAGACCTGGTATTAAGATGCGTCCTCAGTGATCGGATCACCTCTGTTCACACCTGGTGTTAACATGCGTCTCCAGTGACCACTTGTGATCCAATCTCACTTCCCCGCTCTATATGCAAATAAACACATAGTAAACACATGGCTAAGCAGCCGTTGTGACGTAATACTACAGGAATGTGAGTAGTAATAACTTTGTCAACAAGGAGTTGAGACCTGACTTGAGTTTTGCTTTAAAAAGGACTTGTCTCTCAAAGGCCTTGAGACTTGACTTTAGACTTGACACACTTTACTCGAAACATAATTTGACAGGACTTGACATTTGACTTGGATTTGCCATCAAGAAGTTGAGAATTGACTGGAGGCTTTGACCAGATCTGAGAGACTTGACTTTAGACTTGGGGGACGGACAGACGTGGGATGTAACTTGGACTCGGTGTTGTGAGACTTGACCTGAACCTAAAAGCAAAAGCAACGAGTCAATGAGACACATTTTGACCTGGTAACATTTTGGAACAATACAAAATAGGTAAGACAGTGTCAGGCAGGCACTGTGTAGCCAGACAACTTCTTGGACTTGGAATCAGCTGCTGTATGTAAAAACACCATCAACACAGCTCTGAAAAGAAAATCCTGTGTCATTGTAATGGTCAGCACTGTAACTTGTAATCGACCATGAAGAGTTGACTTTGTCCTCAGGGAGTTGAGACTTGACTCAAAACTCGCTTTGGCAAGACTTGAGACTTGACTTAGACATGCCCTCAAGGACTTGAGACTTGACTTGAGTCTTGCTTTAAAAAGGACGAGTCTCTCAAATGGCTTTAGACTTGACTTTGGACTTGACACACTTTACTCGAAACATCCTTTGACAGGACTTGACATTTGACTCGGATTTGCCATCAAGAAGTTGAGAATTGACTGGAGGCTTTGACCAGATCTGAGAGACTTGACTTTAGACTGGGGGGACGGACGGCTGTCCTCCATTTACGAAGTTACAAGCCTGTTACCAACACAACTTAGCTGAGACTTTGCTCGGACTTGATCTCGGACGACCTGAGACCTGCCGAACGGGAACTACAACAACCCACCAAATATGTCCCCTTTAATAAATCGCCTGCAAAACCAATCTCTGCAGATCATCTTTTCAGATTCCCCATGCTCACACTACCTGAAGAGCATGCTGGAGGCGGCCAGTACCAGTTTATGTGCGCGGTGCGGGCTGTCTCCCAGCAGGATGGTGCAGTCACAGAAGAGGCCCTCCTTCCTCAGAGCCCACAGCTGCTGCATCAGCTGGCTGCTGTAGTTGGGCAGCTCCATCATGCTGCTCCGGGCTCTGCAGGGGAACCAGGAGACAGCACGTCAAACTCAACTCACACAGATGATGTTGTATAAATGGAGAGTATTGGAAGAAGAAGCCAGAAAACTGATCATGCATCTACATTAACCACTTCCTGTTGCAGTGTGTGTGACATAAACAGGAGGTAACCATGGTAACAAGGTGTTGCCTAGCAATGCGGTTCCGTTGAACCGGTCTAACCTTATACTGACTTACAGTCCTTATGGGAACAGGAGGTAACCATGGACACGAGCTGTTGCCTAGCAATGCAGTTCCACTGAGCCTCCCGGCTAACCGTCACTAGCTTCAGCTGCTAACGCTGATATAATCAAGTAAAGGTCACTAATGTTGAGGTCAGAGGAGCTCTTTGGGATAAATGAGCAGTTATAATGTGAGTAAAACCCTCTGAGGAGCATCCGGTTCACTGGCTTTGTTTACCTGGAGTCATTCAAACGATCCGTCTCTTTATTTAAAACCTCTCCGCTGAACAAACTCTGTTCTGTGCGCAATAAAGGTTAGCCGTTTTGAAATGGCGACAGTTGGTCCGGCAACCAAATAGGCCCGTTTCCGGTTAAAGGAGCAGACTGCTCTCTCATACGCTGTGGTAAATAAATAAATAAATAATAGAATACGTCCTGATGTGTTTTCCTCACCTGTTTTCCTATGAAGGAGACTTCAGACGGATTTAGGAAAAGATAACTGTGTTGTTCAGAGAATCCGACCGCTCTCTGACACCGAGGCCTGCTGAAGGAGGTGCGGACACGGACACGGTTCTGTGTGCTCACCGGATGTTACTGCGCATGCGCTGTACCCCGCAGATATGACGCGTCACCCATCCTCCTTTCTTTTTTTTTTTTTTTCTTTTTTTAAATTTTTATTCCAAAAGTTCAATACAATATAATCACATGTTCAGATGTTTCATTACCGTTCTGCAAAAATATCTTACGGTATAAAAAATAATAAAAAAATAAATTGTAAATTGTACAACAAATAAATTGTAAAGAAAGGAAAAAGAGGAATAAAAACAAAACCAAATAAACAAACAAAAAACATTTGGGGTTCTGCTAAACAATTGGAATAAATTTGAAATGTCTAAACAATTTAATAGTTTTGGTCAATTTAGAATTTTTGAGTTTTAAGTTTTCAATCATATGTTTTAAAATCAGTATCTTTAAAAATAAAAAAAAAACTCCTTTCAATAGGCCTTGATTTACACTAGGCTCCGTAATTTTATGACGCGACGGCGCTGGATGTTATGTGACGTAGTTCCGCCGTGGTGAAACTACAATGTTACAGAGATGGATTACAAAAGGCGCTGTGTTCTTAAATATCTCCTTCATGGACAACCAGTTATATAATAATAATAATAATAAATTTTATTTGTAACGCACTTTTCATTTGAAACAAATCTCAAAGTGCTACAAAGTAAAAGCAGGAAAATCAACAATATAAGAAACAGATAAAAAGCTAACATCATAAAAAAAATAAAAAAAACAGCGTAAAAACAGCAACCAGGAAGGTTCATTTAAAAGTCGTAGCTTCTGCAAAAAAAGGAAGGTTTCAAGTCCCTTTTGAGTTGAGAAGTTATATCACTTCATTACCAAGGTTTCATTTCATTTCATTTCAAAATTTATTTCGAACATGTAAAATAATAATAATGATTAAAAAAAAAAGAGAATCATCATACAACAAGTAAACTGCCAGAAAAAAAGCAGTATCCACATACAATGAAAATCATAAGCAAAAGAAATTGTCAAACACTTGCCTTGGTTTACATATTGGAAAAGGAGTGAGAAGAAGTACAAATTTATTTAATCCCACCCCTTCTCCATAACTCATTCATTAATGAGTAACCAGCGTCCTTATTGAGCTAAACATATAATCCAAGTTATTTTTCCTAAACTTGTTTAACCATAATTATCACCTTTCATCTCTGTCATATAGAAATATAAATTAATTACTGATATAATTATCCTTATCAAAATATAAATGTATTATCAGTCAAGAATACCAAATCATTACTTAATATTGAGCAAACCAGATAAATAAATAAATAAACAGTAATAAATAAATAAACAGTGACCCCTGTAAACACCTGGGGCCTGTTTCACCAAAGCAGAATAAAAATATCCGGGATAAGAGAGAAAGCGAGGCTTGACCTAGTCTAGTCAATTCATCCTGGTTTAATCCGTTTCACGAAGGCCAAGCCAGGCTGAGGAGGAGCGACTAGGTTGAACCAGGTGTAAGTAATTCTGATAGATGCGCGTTCACTGTTTTCCTCAATAGACCACGAAATCGATCACAGATTTACTGATGCTGAAATGACGTAAACGCGTTCCGCGTACTTTAAACCCAGTGAGAAACAGCTTTGAATGGAAGATTAGGAGTAAGTAAAACATATAATATGTAGAAAAGGAGACACGGACGTCGGCAGCTGTAATAAAACAGCGAGAAAACAAAGTGGCAGACAATAGCGGAGCGACTCAACTCGTAAGTAATCTAAAAATAGCCTATAACGTTACATTCACTCACCACTGCTGTTAACTGAAACATTATTAAAACACTGAAGGAGTTATTGTCACTTCGCCTTAAAAGTGAGAGGTGGAGGTTAATATATTATTTAGGAAATTTACCATGAAGATTAATTACAACCACTAATCCACAAAGATAGAATACGACAAGACAATACAATACAATACAATACATATATATATATATATATATATATATATATATATATATATATATATATATATATATATATATATATATATATATATATATAGCCATGATTAACACATTATGTTACATACATGCTTACAATATGCATTGGAATATTCACTTACTTCTCTTTCTAATTTCCTCAATGTCTTTTTATCTTCATATTCAGGTCCAAGTCCTGCACGTTTTTTTGTGGTTTTAAAAGTCAACTCTTTTTGAATAAATCACTTTTTTCATTGATATTTGCACCTCTGCAAACTTTATTTGCTTTTTTAAGTGTGTGCTGTTTGCCTACAGACATCTGACAGTTTGTCAATTCTTTAAAACAAATTAATCTGCACAGCAGGAATTGTGCATGGTGTGCCCTGTTAGACCATTATTTATATAGAAAGAAAGGATGAAACAAGGCTGGATGTAGCCTACATGTCAGTCTAGTGGAAATACTTATTTAGTCCATAATGTATACGAAGTCAGTGATGTGGTGCTCATAGAAAACATCATTTTAAGAGGACCCAGATACTGTACAGCCTGAGAGCAGCCTGGCATCGTAGTGAGTTTAGGACATCCACACACCATGCAGAATTAAGAACTGATATGTGTTTTACAGAGTTCACAAACTGTCAGATGTCTGTACAGCACACACTTAACAATACTGAGGGAATTAGAAAGAGAAGTAAGTGATCATTTCAATATACACTGTAAGTAGACACAGTAACACAATGTATTAGTTATTGCTATTTCTGTCTCCCCAAGCAGACAAGTGATCCAAGAAAAATAAAAGGTCTAAAAGCATTGTGGTATCCTCTCCCTGTTGTTTCATGAATATACAGAAACACTATATAGTTACTGGTCCAGTGAACTTTATCAGCCATTTCTAATCAATAATATATTCATCAAACCTCTAACAACAATATGAACAACAGTCTTCATAAACACAATATAACCGTAATAATGACTCACATGAATGATTATAATAATAAAAATGAATGATGATCACAATGTTAAAATAACAGTAATGAACTGAGTGGTGGTATGTATTCAGTTAAGTACTTATTTTTATCAGCCTGCATTAAAATATGGTATTTTAATGCAGGCTGATAAAAATAAGGTAAAATACATGCATAAGATAATGGACTAACTGTAAAAAACACACTGGTTTCTGATCAGAGTGATTAGTGACTGAACAGATAAGGCACCAGGATAAACTAAGCCTGGCTGTTAGCCTGGTCTGGAGCAGGCTAGCTGCACAGAATAAATCTCCATGGTAACTTATGTGCCACTGCTTTCGTGAAACCGAGTCAAGGCTAAACTGAGCCAGGATAACCGGAAAACCCCGGCTTAATCCCTTATCGTGGTTTGGTGAAACAGGCCTCAGGTGATTGTCAAACCTCCACTTCATCCCTGTACTTTGAGAAAATCATGTCTTTATACCTTATTTTAAACTGGTCTAAGTTTGGACATTGCTTTAGCTCCACATTAAAACTGTTCCATAGTTTCACTCAACAGATTGAGATACAAAAACATTTCATGGCCGTACGAATACTATGAATTTTGAAATTACATTTTGGAACTGAAATAAACAAAGAATAACCTACAGGCTACCACATAAGGTTATATGATAAATAATGAGTTATTGTTTGAGTTATGGTGAAGGAGTAGAACCATTAAATGATTATTTCTTCCGACTCGTTTTCGGACGTAATATTTATTTATGTTGATTATTTGTTTATTGACAGTTTGCTATATGTTAACTGTTCATTTTATTTGTTATTTTTGTTTTCTTTTTTTACTTATTTGTTACTTGTTCAAAATAAATAGGAAAAAAATATTCCCCATTAGAGGAACGGGTCTGTTGCAGGAATATTCTAAAACTGATATCGTTCAAATTAGCCCAAATATTTAACTTTCCTATTCCCCCAAAGCAAAAGAAGTGCATTTTAAAACAATTAACAATGTACAGCATACCCATGTAACAAATTCCTTCACCAAAAGTTTAATACTAATTGTAATATTTGCACACTTTGTGCAAGGCTGACACTGAATCAATCAATACTTATATATTACCTGTAGATTTTCAGCAGCTTTTTGGAACAACCTGCATTGACGGCTGTGCTCGAAAAACAAAATCTCAACTTTCCAATACAAGTAACATTGTTTTTGGAATGTTTTGAATTGTTTGTTTTTTTGTAGGACGAAAACAATGAATACCTTATAAACTATTTGATTTTACTTACACAAATGCAGATATATGTTGATGGAATTTAGCGAACTCAGGGACAGTCAATGACTGTCCATTGTCCCTGTTTAATAAACTAATAAAATTATAAATCATGGCTGTATTTTGTACTGTGGGCCCCTTTTGACATCCACCCACCACTGCCAGCCCCATGTCCATTGTGCATGTATCCCGTCATCTTCAATTAAAGAAACATTACATATGTATATATATTTGAATATGATGGGGAATAATTATGAGTATGTGAAGACAGGGTGCTTTGAAAATAACTTTATTGTCCATAAGAAATAACAGTGAAAAGAACAGGACATATCACTGCTTGCATTCTGTTTCTCACGTCCGACTCTCGAGGTTTGTACTGCTGAAACATCTGCAGGAATCAGCCTCTATACATACCGTGTAGCTATGTATCTCTAAATGCCACATGGAGTATATGGATATAGATTTGTTGTAGAGGTAATAAATGTTCTAACATTTAAGAGCAGTTATATTTGTAATACTTGACAGTTAACTCGTGCATTCTTTTGACAAACCTGAAAACTCTGCAGTACGGCCACCGCTTCCAAAGCTTCCACATAATGGAAAGAAACAACATTTTCTTGAATTTTTTTCTTCTGCCATAATTTAAGAGTCAAAAAACAAAGCTCATTTTCTTGAAGCCAAGCCTCAGAATTAAAACAGATCCACTTAGTTTCCTGAACCAGATTCTATTAGTCAGGTAGAAGCACTACCACGCAGTCCTTCAGAATGATTAGGAATATTAAATATCAAAGGCCAGCTAACCTTATGTAGAGAAAAACAGCGGCTTTGCAACATAGTCACAGTTTTATTAAAGAAAGCCTACTCAAAACGTAAAAAACAAACAAATTAAAGCACTTATTTATATATGGACACTTGACAAATTCAAGCTTTTTTTGTTTTAAAATTTTCATCTGTCATTCAAGCATAGCTACAGCACAGCGTTCCTCAGTGCCCGAGAAGCCCAGTGCCTGCAGAGAGGGAACAGAAGTTATTATTAATTAATTATAACAAAACTCTGATTTAATTTACTAAATAATCTGGTGCAACATTTGGTCAACTGTCTGTGCTTGTGTTGTCAAAAAAACAGCTGTATAGAGAGTTTGGTCGGTATTCAAAAAGTATTTGGCTTCAATACCGAGCCCTAGAATTAAGATCAAATCCTTCACAAGAATAATATATCTTAAAGTGTGAATTCTATGAGGAGCAAAGATCCACATAACAGCACTATTTTAAATGTGTAGTGTCCGTCGCCTGGTTCCAGACCTCTGGATCGATGCCCACATCTCACATAATGAGGTGAATTCAGTCTCATTATCGGGGCAGTCCCTCTCAGTTTTAATGCATCAGTGTAGATAATAGAGATGTTAACTTCCTACTGGATGAAGAAAAGAAAACAAGAAAAGCCTCCTCACCTTTAAATCCCTCTTCAGGCATTCTCACTGTGAAGGAAATAGACGAGAAACAGTATTATCATATTAAGCTTTTTTTAAAACAAAGTAAATGTGGAGGTGAAGATAACGACATTTACCCTGATAGACGTCATCCATTGCAGCATAGTCTGCTATTGGCTCATCAGCCTGTGAGGAAACAACGGAACGAATGTTTTGGATTAAAAAGGAAAATATCTGATGGGAGTCGGGAGCTTCAGCGGTGCAGATTTCGGTGTAAAAATCTAAGTAGGAAGTACCTTTAGACAGATAATGCATTCAGGGATGACGCCCAGACTACCCAGCGTGGCCGAGTCGTCCGTCAGACTTTTTCCATCAATGGAGAGGTTCTGGTCAAACGGAGCCACGGAGAAGGCGTGCATGATCTACCGGGTCAGAATCACAGCAAAGTTAGTTACTCGTCACCTGTAGAGTACAGTGATCAGCTTCTACATACCTGTGCAGAGTTACATATCCTGTAAAAAGCTGTTAATGTGGACAAACTTCATCCTCAAGATGTCAAAAAACACTTATTTTTTTCATGTTCATTTTAAAGGCTTCGGGCTTGTATCCAGCCATCCAGTACCGTATCCCGTCATTCGGAGCTCTCACCTGTATTTTCAGCTCTTTAAGTGTCTGATTAGCTGAAACGATGAGTGCTTTCTCTCCTCGGAGTTTCCTGTGCCGGGTGCTTCTCCTGATTCCACCTAGTTTGGTCATGTTGGTCACAGGAACTGCAGCTACTGATGCCGTGCTGCTGTCACCCAACTTTAGCCGCTTTGCACCATCTTCAGACTGAAAGAAAGTGATGTGATTATTATATTATTATCTTATATTATTATATATGCCATTAGGGCTGACAACGCCTCTATCCCTCATCTTTGACAACAACAAAAAAAAGTCGCTTAACTATCAAGACAGTTCCAAAAAAGAAGTTTTAGATAAAAACCAGAAATGATCAAACTTGACGGTAATCTGTGCTACTCTTATTAGTTCTACTGCTTTTACTGTCAGCTGGTATTCCAGCTGCTGATGGACCTTTGATACTCCTCATCCTACTAGTATTATCACCTGTGCCAAGGAGGTTACGTTTTCGGTTCGGTTTGTTTGTCAGCAGGATTACGGAAAAACTACTGGCCGCAATTTTCATGAAACCTGGTGGAAGGATGTAGCATAGGCAAAGGAAGAACCCATTACATTTTGGAGTGGATTGGCCTTAGGCGGAGGTCTGCAATCTTCTAGTTATTATTATTTATTTTTTTTTCATTTATTCATACTGCACACATGATGCAGATAAGTATAACTAAAGGAAACCAGAAGTTGTGGTGAGAGAGAAAAGACAACGGCTACAGTGAAAGAGCAGAAAGATGAAACAAAAAGGATGGTTTAAGTTGTTTTACTCTGTCTATCGCTGAAACAAAGGAAATGAAACAGAAATGAGAGAGATGTACTGTAGCTATAGCGTGGTGATGGACTTACCTGGCTGAAGTCTGGGTCTTTCTCTCCATCCACCTTCGGATGTTCTTCCTTCTCCTCCTCGGCCTCAGAGCTGCTGGCGTTCAGCTCTGGAGCCGTCTCCTTTATCATCTATGCAGAGGACCACAATGGAAATTATATCAACAACTCAAACTCTGTGGATCTCATTTTAGACATTATGTAAAAAAAAAAAAAAAAAATACAGTTGTCACTGTTTGGATGACCTAAAATGTCCTTTTTTTTTTTCATACCCTCTGGTCTTCGATGACTTTGCGGATGTAGATGGTTGCTTGGGTATATTCTCTGAGGTCCCTCTGCTGCTGGAAAAGGAAGCTCTCTCTGCACTCCCAACAGAGATCTGAACACATAAACATGCACACACATCAATATCAAATAAATCAAGGATGGTGAGAAGCCAAAAAAAGGTCAAAGCATCTCTCTACCCAAAATATCAAACTCTAGGAGCGTTACAGATACACAATTTAATACAGAGTAGGCACTATTGGGATCCTTAATAACAGCTGTGAATCCACGTTGACTACAGCCTCCGCCCTCCACAAAGGAGGAAGATAGAAACTGAGCTGTGAATGTGTGAGGTGAACCATTTTCCCTAACTTTGCACTCTTACCAGGCTGAGTAGTGTACTGAGTGGTGGGACCACTTAGCGTGGTCTGTTTGAAGCAGTGGATGGAGATTGGCTGGTCCACAATGAAGAGTCTGTTGATAACTTCCCATTCGCTGGGCCAGAGCAGAGCTACACTGTGCAGGACAAACAGCACAACATGAGACCACAGCAGTGTCCAATAAGTAATACATCAGTCCCTAGTGTCCTGGAAGATTTCAATGGCCCGCCGGGCCTAAGCATCGGGGAATTTTTTTTTTTAAGATGTTTTTTTAAACTGAATTGTGTTATACAAGTAGTAAACTCCTTTAAGGAATAACGCTCTGGACACACTGGGCGCGTGAGCAGCGCCTAACGGCTGCCTCGCTGAACTGCTGCGTCACTCACGCGTCGGGTGTTCACACCAGCTGTGTTTCTGCTGCCAGCCCTTTCTTTCTACATAGAGTTTACCTTTCATAATGGCCATTTCATTTCATTATAAATGTAATTTATATTTATTTTAGACAGAGAAAGGTTAAGAAACGTGTGGTAAAATTTGTAAATAATAGTAATAATCCACATTAAAACCCCGTACTATATTCATTCATGGTGCCCTGCAAGTCACTGCATGTTCTACAACACTGTCCTGCAAACATTTCAGAATAAAAGCCTCGTGTTAACAAATGAAGGAATTTTGTCCACAGAAAAAAAACACGCTTGAGGGCTTTTATTTTTAAATGAAAGCAGGAAGTCTTGATTTAAAAAAAAATCTTTATTTTTTTCATGTCCGTAACATTTTCTACAGATTGGTTGAAATAAACCTTTACCAGATCTCATTATCATTTATACAAATTAGGCCTGTCAATCTATTGAAATAGTTAATCATGATTAATCGCAAATTAATTACACATTTTTTATCTGTTCAAAATGTACCTTAAAGGGAGATTTGTCAAGTATTTAACACTCTTATCAACATGGGAGTGGACAAATATGCTGCTTTATGCAAATGTATGTATATAATTATTACTGGAAATCAATTACCAACACAAAATAATGACAGATATTGTCCAGAAACCCTCACAGGTTCTGCATTTAGCATAAAAACATATGCTCAAATCATAACATGGCAAACTGCAGCCCAACAGGCAACAACAGCTGTCAGTGTGTCAGTGTGCTGACTTGACTATGACTTGCCCCAAACTGCATGTGATTATCATAAAGTGGGCATGTCTGTAAAGGGGAGACTCGTGGGTACCCACAGAACCCATTTACATTCACATATCTGGAGGTCAGAGGTCAAGGGACCCTTTTGAAAATGACCATGCCAGTTTTTCCTCACTGAAATTTAGTGCAAGTTTGGAGCGTTATTTACAACCTCCGAAAGATCGATTTGCGTTAAAGAAATTAGTGGTGTTAAAACAAATATGCGTTAACGCGTTATTATGACAACCCTAATACAAATATATTATAATATTGTCTTCATTGGAAAAAATCCATTAATGAGATATATATATATATATATACTGTATATATACTGTATATATGCCAATGAAGCCCCTTTAAATATACATATAACAATGAGTTTTGGGGGTTATATTATTAGTATGGGTTATGATGGACATTCATTCATCTTCAACCTCTTATCTGGGGTCGGGTCGCCGGGGGCAACAGCTCCAGCAGGAGACCCCAAACTTCCCTTTCCCGGGCCACATTAACCAGCTCTGACTGGGGGATCCCGAGGCGTTCCCAGGCCAGTGTGGAGATATAATCTCTCCACCTAGTCCTGGGTCTCCCCGTGGCCTCCTCCCAGCTGGTCGTGCCTGGAACACCTCCCTAGGGAGGCGCCCAGGGGGGGGCATCCTTACTAGATGCCCGAACCACCTCAGCTAATAATATAATAATAATAATAATAATAATAATAATATATAATGGACAGTGAAGTTTAATTGCTGTTCCAGATATTTTTTTTATCCTGTCAGCAGTATAATTCTCATGGAAAAACAATTTATCTGAAATGTTTTAAGGATTTCTTTCGTAGGTGAAAAGCAACGCGGGAGTTAAATAAGCAGAACTCACTGTTGTGCGTCTCCATTGATGAGGGAGTCATAGGTGAACATGAAGCCTCCATGAGGACAGAGCAGCAGAGTGTTGCCCACATTAGACACCGGAGAGGATTTAGTGGGCCTCCTACAAAACGCACACACACACAGATGGGAGAAAAATGACCATTTGAAAGGTTAGTAAAGGTCAACCTTAATGCAAACTAAATAAATGACATTGGTTTTAGTCATTAATGATCTGATATTTATGCCAAACTAGTCTTTTTACTAACTCCTTTTATGGAAGGCTGACGCTGTTCTTGAGTGCATTCAGTCAAACTTTATTTTGACAATGTGACAATAAACACAGTAACACTATCTTCTTTAAACAAACATACCTGATGAATTTTCTCCACTCATCCACAAAATACAGAGGGACTATGTACAGCACATCTGTGCCCTGGGGAAACAAATTACAGAGGATTAACTGTATTCACCTGAATCATAGTTTGTTATCATCTTCCATGATAGTTGTATAATTTCAATTAATGTTATCCCAGTATAATTCATGTTGCACTATATCATCAGCACAGTTAAACACAGCTGGAGTCAGGAAATGTTACAGCAACCTCACTAACGACCACCGCGTTCTGAACAGATGCATTTAAAACTTAAATTGTACATATTACGTCTATTTATTGTACACTACATATCTTTATTGACGGACGGTACATACCATGCTCACTCACCATGTATATTCTGTATCCCTATTTATTGTTTTTATAATTCTTGTACACCTGTACCTGTTTTCGCTTTGCTGCTTTGACACCTGAATTTCCCCAAGGGGATTAATAAAGGTTCATCTTATCTTATCTTATCTTATCTTATCACTCTCTCTTTTGCTTCAGCACTCACTTCCCATGTACAAACACACTCTTAAGCACTGGCTCTGCTCCAAATGACCCACGCTACTCTAAAGCCCGGTTCAGACTACAGGATATCAGCCCGCTTACAGCCCGAAAGGCTGTCGTAGGGTGTCGACTCGGATTTGGAACGATAAATGAGTGTCGTGTGTGACAATCGATCGTTTTATCTCGTGTAGTGTGTAATAGCACGCGACAACCGACGCCTCATGACGTCCCGACAGAAAGTCTAGCATGTTTTTTTTTGCTTTCCACGACGTGTTCCGTCACGGCCGTGAATTTGAGCGACTGAGCACACACAGCTGTAAACAGAAGAACATGGCTACTTATTATGCAGAATGATGTCATCGTGACCTTCCCAGCTCAACAGCTGCAGGACCTCGCAGTAGGATATTCAATCTAGGTTGTGCCGGAGTAAAAAACCCCACCGCCGTTGTGTCTTTGCTCATGGAGCATCCCGTTGTGCGCCCTCTTTCTCTTCTCCCTGTGAATTATATTTGTATTGTTTTCCCCCGGAGCCTCGTGGGCCCCTTTACATGGTCGGGAGTGAAGAGGTTCCATGACTGTGGCAGACAGTTTGGTGCTCGGCTTTGTGTCTACCTGAGGCCACTTGGTGAGCGTTGGCCGGTTCTTCTCATGGAAGAGGTTGGGCAGTTGGTTCTTCTGGTCCAGAGCCATCATCTTACTCACCGCCTCATTGTCCTTTTCTTCCTGCTCTAACGTCTGGACACACAAGAAGGAAACGTTTTAATTCCACAGCTAATCCAATGGTTCACCCTATTAAGCACATCTAACAACTGTGGATGAAATGACTCATTACTCCATGAGCCTGCTGTCTGACTAGAGCTTTCATCAGTTCGGGTTGATTTATAGTTCCAAGTTAAGGGCAAGAATCTGGTGATTCGATACGTATCATGATGCAGGGGTTACGATTCAATATATTGCGATACTGTAATAATTGCGATTTTTTTAAAACAAATTTTCGGAAAACTGGGATAGTATAAAGAACAAACCACCATATGCATGAAATAAAATCTAACTTTTTTAATGTAATTAGAGCAGAGGCATCTGCATTTATCACAGTCCCTGTTAACACCGGCATCGTAGCGCTACTTTGAGAGGGCGCATCTCTTTGCAAATTAAATAAAGTATTGACTGAGTTAATCTTAGCATGTTAATTATTAATTAAAAATCGATACAGTGTTTTTGAGAATCGATACAGTATCACAAAACATAATATCACAATATTTGATATTTTCTTGCAAATGTAGGGGTATGAACAAAAAAAGTGAGGGATCGGTGCGGTGCAACTCTGGATGGTTTGTCAATGTCTACTCACCAGGCACTGCTGACAGGACTCTTGGATTTGGGTGAATTCTGGGGCTTTGGGGAAGTATTCCCTCAGCTTGATCCAAACTTCAGAGGATACCAGCTTCCGTTCAGTCTCTAAAATACTCAGACCCCCTACAGCAAGAACAAATCAAATAAAGATTGAACTTTTTAACGGCAATGAAAACGTTTTTTGTTTCAAAAATGCACAATGTGATCGTTGTAAAAAGGTATTTTGTAAGATGATGGGACATTACCATGACTGCAGACGATGTCTTCATTGAAAGTCTTCATCTCGTCCTCGTTGCCCTCGGAGAGCTCTGGGCCGAACTCTTACAATCAAACAATTCACCAACAATGTTAACGTTCACAAATTCAAAGACGACAAACCGGTCAAGTGTCTCAACGTCTTTTTATAGTATAGATTTCACACGTTGTGTTTGTTTAATAGAAGGTTCATGTGCTTTTTTGGTGTGATGAGACAAATGGGCTGTGTATTGCATGTCGGTGGATAAATACTACAACTCCTCAAGACCCGAGCCAATTTTCCCGTGGTTGCTTCAAGTGACGTTAGTGACAGCTTCGGCCCAGGCTCACTTAAGGTGACCTTTAAGGCGGAGCAGCTATTCTCATTTTAGTGACAAGCAGCTCCTCCGAGTGTTCAACTCCACTTCAAAACACCCAAACTACCCCTTTAATATCAAACCGGTTTGAAAATGTTTACACCGGCTCAACATACTGTATCTGCTAAACATCAGCATGTTCGGATTATCACTGTGAGCGTGATAGAAGGCAACATTTAGCTCAAAGCACCGCTGTACCCGAGTACATCTTCATACAACCACTAGCAAACGGATGTAGACTTTCACTCTTGTTAGTTTAACTATTACCATTGTGTCATGCAGTTTCCCATAATGCAACGTAAACAAGGTTTCCACAAGTACAATTTAGATCAACATTATCATACCGAATTCAGTTTTACGAGCCTACGACGGATTGAAGAAGAAACTGCAAGGCGGATGCAGAAACACATCTGTTGCTCCTACCTTTGCTGTTGCTGTGTGGTCCCTGTCCATTGGTCTGGCCATTGCTGTGTTTGGTTTCATTATCATCCTCCTCTAGCTGTTCTAAAGCCAACTGCCTCCAGCTACGCAGAGATGCTTTGCCCACCCAGTAGCCCTCGCCACTGAGAGAGAGAGAGAGAGAGAGAGAGCGAGGGGGGCTGTCAAAGTTAACGCAATAATAACGTGTTAATGCAAATTCTTTTCAACACCACGGATTTCTTTAAGGCATTAACACAACTTGCGACTTTTAATTAACCTCTTAAAAATCCAACGGGCCGTCGCTATTCGATTTTTCAGAGGTTGTAGCAGACTCAGTTTTAAATGTAGAGTGAAAATACTGGCATCATATGAACTTAGGAAACCTAAAGAATCCATTGTTAACAACCATGCAAAGTTACGCTACATTTTGGCGAGGAAAAACTGTCATGGCTATTTTCAAAGGGGTCCCTTGACCTCTGACCTCCAGATATGTGAATGTAAATGGGTTCTACGGGTACCCACGAGTCTCCCCTTTACAGACATGCCCACTTTATGATTTTTGGGGAAGTCATAGTCAAGTCAGCACACTGACACACTGTTGTTACCATGTTATGATCAGAGCATATTGTTTCATGCTAAATGCAGTACCTGTGAGGGTTTCTGGACAATATTTGTCATTGTTTTGTGTTGTTAATTGATTTCCAATAATAAATATATACATACATTTGCAGAAAGCAAGTATATTTGCTCACTCTCATGTTGACAAATCTCCCTTTAAGGTACATTTTGAACAGATAAAAACATGTGCGATTAAACATTTTAAATCGATCGACAGCCCCAATAAATACCCATGATTACTCAGGCTGCACCCAACGGTTATTTTTTTCTTCGATTTTTTGTCGATTAATCTCACAACAACAATTAATTAATTTACCCAAAATATATATCAAAAACTTGTCCGCCATGAGTTTGACGTAAAAGACTGGCTATTAAAATACAATTTGATCTAAACTTGATGCACCACAACACCACAATCCATTGAACCTAACCTATCCTGAGAGCGTTTACCTGAGCGTGCGTTTGACCAGGTTGGTGATTTCCTTGTAGTCTTCATTGAGCTGGTTCTTCAGCCGCAGCACTCTGCATCGCTGGCCAACACACTCTCTACACAGAGAGGAGCCTGAACAGACACACAGAAGCAGGATGTGTAAAAGATGTAGGAGACAAACATTGTGGTTTTAGGAGCAGTCGGGATGAGACACACTTCTAGGGATTGAGATATGAGGGAGTACAAAGTAAAGCAAACGGCCTGCACAGATTAACCCATCCTTGACCATGTAGATATGCTCACATTATAAAATAAACACCTCTAGGACTACTAATGCAAAGTTTTTTTAAAATCAAATCAAGTATATCAATAAAAATTCAATCATTTATTTCCTAATCATTTGAATTGTGATGTTTTATGCAAATAACCACTGTAGATGACAATAGCAAAGTAAAAGGAGAACATTTAGAATTTTTGGCGGTTTACACTGACTTTGGGACGGTTGAAAATATTTTTCGGGACGGTTCCGGGGAAAAAAGGTTAGTCTGGAGCCTTGTTGTCAATTATAGTTCTTGGAAAGAAAACCGGAATCGGCAAGTCAGACTTTAAAAAAAAAATCGTAAATTGGAATCGGCCATGAAAATTGCCATCGGTGCATCTCTACACAGCATGTTTACTCTGAGGTCATTTATGTCCTACAGGAAAGCCTTCAAGTGCAAACCTAGTGTTTTATTCAAAACACTATAACAAGTGCTATAATAATACAGGCTCATTCTTTAATTCTCAAGCATACCTCATACAACTATGAGGACGTTTAAAGCTATGCAAAGCTGATTCCATGCCTACATATTTGGTTTGAGTTTCAGAACAGGGATCATTGCGATACCTACTTCTGTGTAACTACTGAATTGGAAGCACTAAAACTCTAAGTTCTGCAGAAGCTCACGATTTGAGAAGAGACACCAACACCCTCTGTTTGACTGACCGTCCAGTCTCGGTCCTCCGCTGTAGCGCTCGTAGAGGAGCTGAGCAGCCTGCAGGGAAACCCTCTTGGAGTCTCCCACCTTGTCCGGGTGCAGGTTGCCGTGAGAACAAAGGAAGAGGGAGTTGTCGATCTCTTTCGTGGCGGTGGAGTCCTCGAGCCACTTCTTCAACCAGTCCAGGGGGATGAACTCATAACCCTCGCCTGAGGAGGGAAAGAAGACAAACACATCAAACATAAAAGAGACACAGGATCTCTCATTTTGATTCATTAAATCCAGGCTCATTCAGTGATAGTGTATATAATCCCTCACATATCCAGATATAAACACAGTGAGTATGGAAACTGTATGGAATCAAACACAACCTCTAGTTTGATCAACTTCTTTTGTGACTCTGACACTGGAAACTGTTGATATCATTCTAACACACAACATGAAGACACAGTAATTGTAGGGTGGTGTGTTGTATTTGCAGTATTACTACAGACAGAGGAGCTGTTGTACAAGTTAAGCAATATCCCCCCATCACTTTGACACACTGTCTATACTTAAAGTTACAACAGACATGTATACTCTCTTTAGTGGTTTCTGTTAAGTGGACTGTGAGTGATTAGGGAATGTTTTTACCGACCGTCTCTTGCGGGTAAAAGGTCGTAGAGCTCCTTCACCTCCTCATGCTTGGCTTTGCCCTTATCCACGCTCTGTTTTCTCATGTCGGCCATCTCATTGCACCACTCCTCAAACTTATGGTTGTCTTGGTCCACCAACCTCTGAAGGAAGGCTGGGAGCCAGAACAGGAGGTACAAAAAGAAACCATAAGACGAAGGCGACACGCACCAGGCTGTATTTTTTTACTTTCACACCACCATTTCTCAAGACGTGTCTTAAATCCTCGATACAAACAAAGACAGAAACCATAAAAAGCTGCTTCCTTGTCTGGCTGCCATCTTTGTTTGCGTCGAGGAAACAGTACACCAAACATGCTAAAAGTGAAATTAGTTCAAATTCTACTCCTCACCTGGCACCTCGACGTTGGTCCAGGTGGGATCTGAATTCTCCTCTTCCTGGATCTTATACACCAGCATGTAGGCATTTCTGGAGCAGTGGTAGCCTTTACTGCACTTTGGCTTTCGTGCCTGGGACTTCACTGTCTCAGCTGGAGACCGAGAGGACCGAGAGGACCAAGAAGACCAAGAAGGAAGAGCAGCAACTTTGAGAAAGTGTATTCATTTACAGACTTGACCCTCAGGTGGGTAAAAGGTGAGATTTGTAATTCCACATTTTACCAATTGCAGTTGAAAATTCCATCTGGTGTATATTATAGAACATTATTCTACTTTAAAATACTGGATAACAATAAGACTGCTAGAACATAACACTACATGACAGACTGAGGAACTCCTTTGTCCCCCGAGCCATACGGCTGTTTAAATCCTCACAGCGAAGGAGGATTTAACTTATTATAAGACAGTCACACTGCATTATGCACTACTATATCATACTCCATAATATACTCCGCTATATATGCACTACCATTTGCACTATTTGCACCATTGGCACACTGTCACTTAACTGCTGTACTTATGTTATCTTATTTTTATTTTATTTTATTTCACTTTATTCTATTTGATTGTATCTTTTTAAGGTGTATTGGTGTTGGGACTTGTTGTCTAAGCTACTGGATGCCTAAATTTCCTTCGGGATCAATAAAGTATCTATCTATCTATCTATCTATCTATCTATCTATCTATCTATCTATCTATCTATCTATCTATCTATCTATCTATCTACCTATCTATCTATCTACCTACCTATCTATCTATCTATCTATCTATCTATCTATCTATCTATCTATCTACCTATCTACCTATCTATCTATCTATCTATCTATCTATCTATCTATCTATCTATCTATCTATCTATCTATCTACATAAGGTAGCTAATGATCTCAGGAAGGTGGAGTCCATTTAGTACTACTCACCAATGTCCTCCTCAATGCCAAGCTGCAGCTTCTTGCCTTCCATCTTCTCAATTTCCTCATCGTTGAACTTGTACCAGTCGCCGGTACGAGCGTCCTTCACGTGGGCGATGTAGTGGCCCGAGTAAGCGCTGATGCCCCGGTGGATCAGCACCGCACTCAGTTCATAAACACACTTCTGGTCTGGAGAAACAGTCCGTCCGAAGACGCACATATATCAACATGTTCACTTGTCAAAGAGTCATCAACAAAAGAATGTCTGCTGTTGTATGTTTGGGGATAAGATGTAGTTAAGTAAAAACTAATACATATTTAGCAAGCAGTGACCTCGTTGTGACAGCAACTCATCACCCACATTAAGGTAGTAGTGCATGTTTCTACTGTATAGCTGACACATTTTGAAGGGAACGTGCAGAATGTGTGTCACAAAGATTCATACTGCTAATACCTTCTTTTCCTTCCAAGAAAGGCCCCATGTCCAACTGCTCTGGAAAACTGATAAAGGTGTTGAGCTTCTTCTTGTGGCCTGTTTGTCTGAAGAAAGACAACCTGCTTTAGTAAACCTTTCTTCTCATACCAGCTGAAAGTATACACCGATAGCATCAGTAGTGGGAACCGGAGAGTTGCCGGTTCGAGGATGAGTGTAAACTTAACTTTAGTTCTGCACACTACAAAAACTTCTCTACCTCAGTTCTTATCCTGCATTATATTCCATATCTGACATTTCTTAATATCTGTTTCTCCTATATTTTATTTTATTATCCAGCACTATATCACTTTCTGCACTACATTCACTTTTTCTTTAAATCGTCCTGTATCTCAGTTGTTTTTACCCTGCACTATATTCATTTTTAACAGTTCTTTTGCACATTGCATATTTTGTTTTATACTCTGTATTACTTACATGTGTCTTGTTACTACTTGTGTCGTTTTACTAACATGTGTACTACTTACCTGTGACGTTTTTACTAATATGTTTGCACTATGGAACTGTGATGCTGGAAACTTGAATTTCCCTCGGGATCAATAAAGTTACTATCTATCTATCTATCTATCTATCTATCTATCTATCTATCTATCTATCTATCTATCTAAAAAAGTTTAATTTTCCTAATGAGGAGCCAGTACAGACCTATCAAAGACGAAGCGCATGAGCTGCAGGTTGAGGGTCGGAGGAATGCTGTGCAGTCTGATCCTTCGCGTGGCGCTCTGTTTACTCTGACAGCTCTCACAGAAGTAGCGGTTCTCCCCATCCAGCTTCTCCTCCTGCAAGGTGTAGAGCAAAGGGTAACCATTGTGGAAAAAAACAAAACAAATACACACACGTTAAGACATTTCAGGCACAGTAAGTCAACTTTGGGACACAAGGAAATCTAATTTTAAACCGGACAGATGGAAGATTGCTTTCACAATGTTAGATCCATTGTTGTCACATTGCTCCGCCTCCAAACTCCAGCAGGTTAAAGCTTCGGTCTTCAGTCTCGTTAGACTGCTGCTTGACATTTAGCATTAGTTTATAACTTTAGAGTAGGTGGTAGCACAACATGAACAGCTGAGGGAGGGCCTTGAGTAGCATTTGTTTAGCAAAGCATTAATCTGTTGTTTGCAGTGCCATATCTTTGGCTCTGCTGTTTATAACTCCCTGCTGGATGGGGAAGTTATCTAGCCTTTTTGTGACATTTTTAGGTGGTTGTAAAAAAAAATTAGTCGTGTTTCTTTTGCTTGCAAAGTAACACAGGTGCTTTTGACTGTCATCACCGTCTTTGAATCCAGTTCCACACAGCAGACTGCACAACTTTTTATGGTAAAAGCAGAGTGTTTTTATTTAGCCTTCCTAGCCAACGCTGTGTTTCAGCGACTCTGACATTTCTGTTGTTCCTAAAAAGCTTTTTCTTTCACGACATTTTACTCCACGGTCTTTCATACACATGTTTGACTTACTTATATCAACACCTCCATCACATGGAGTAACACACATTTGTTATTTGTTGAAGCAGCTTAGGGAGAAATTAGATCTTTTCTGATGCAGCGGATCTCCCCGCTAATTAATACAAACACAGTGGAAAATGTCCCATAAACATGAGATTGCATAGAGGCCTGAATATAGGGAATTACCTTCAGGAACTCCGTGACGCACTCCGTGAGGTTCTTGTGGCCTTGGATGTTCAGCTCCAGCTCGTAGAATCGGGACGGCAGCGCAGATGATCGTCCACACTGGTTACAGCTGGAAAACAAACAGCCACACCAAGATAACAGTAATGATGAGTTTTCAAACGCAATTTCAACTGGAATGGTTTCAATGCAATACGGTGTGAGTTCTGAGCTTCCCTTTTTATCTGGCTCAATACTTATAATCACTTAACTCTTCTTATAAAAATCAAGTCAACCCAAAAACAGCTGTATGCCTCTGCATGATTCTGGTCCCCTTCCAAATGATGGCTCTAATAAAAACAGAACCTTCACTAAACCAAGCCGTATAAAAATACCTGGTATCTAGCTTTCCCCAAAACATAACAACAAGGCTTCCATCTCCCTCAAGAATGTTAAATAAATGCCTGTTAAGCTGAATTTCACTGACTGGCACCACATCTGATAAAAGTGTTACACAACCAGACAGCATGACTTTAAAAAAACAAAAAAAACAGCGCATCTCTCTGAGCAACGAGAAAACTTCTCCTTCCCTTCCCTCGGCCAGCCTACACGTTCCTCTACTCCATGTTATAGCATTCTCAGTCTAAAGGGAACTTGTAACACATCCAAAAGTAAACGTCCTTTATACAAAGAATCATTTACTTATTTTCATGTGAAAAACAGAAAGGCCAACCTATACAACTGTCCCAGTTATAAGCCGAGGCCCGACACCTCACTCACAATGGAGGTTCAGCTTGAATTTTTGTGAGGCTGCCAAAGTGTCTAACGCTGGGATTCGGCCGCGCTCCGGCTGCAACATGGTTTTGTTCCGTCCTCCTCGTGGCGTCATACTACACCGAGAGCGTTTCAGAAGCAGAATGTTTCGCCTGCCCTACTTGCAGATTTCATTGATTTGGTCATTTTTCCTGGATATTTGTGCTTCTACCAGCAGGCTACATAGTTAAAGGATTTATTTTTTGTCTGTTTTAATTGTGTTTATTGTTATTTCCTACTTTGTTACCTCCGCCAAGGCCGAAGGCCTAGGAAGGAGGTTATGTTTTCACCGGCGTTGGTTTGTTAGTCTGTTAGTAGGATTACTCCATAAGTTTGCGATGGATTTGAATGAAATGTTTGGAGGGACGGGGTGTGGCAAAATGAACCATCCATTAGATTTTGGTGGCGATCCGGATCATGATCCGGATTCAGGAATATTTTGGAGGATTCCGATCAGCCTGAGCATTAAGACCACCGGGTATAACACATGCGCAGTGCAACTGATGACCTGACCCCGCCTCTTTCCTTCTGCCAGCAGAGAGAGAGACAGAGAGAGCGGGGGGTGGAGGGAGGGGGACAACTGGATATTCGGCGAAATTACAGTTGAGTTGGACCAAAGCACACTTGGTGATTGTTGGAAAGAGTAACGACGACGGTTTAGGTGAGTTTTATTTTGTTTCTGTCTAGTTTGAATGAAGTGTTTTATGATGCTCCGCTGCGTTCAGCTGATCTCAACATAAACACAAATACACGTGGATGAAGGCGCAAGCTGAACGGAGAGGTCTGCGCTCTCCGAGTGCCATTATAGTTGTGAATACCGTCAAAAGTCCAGTTACGAACGACATGGATCAAAGATTTGTGGCTGCAGTGATGTGATACGATCAGGAGTCTGCAAAGGGTGTTTATTAAAAAAAAATGACCGGATGCTCTGGCCATTCCACTTCCTGCCTGGCTCGATCTGCTCTGTGCAACGCCACGTGTCTCTATCAAAAATAGTAGTAGAGTACGCGCGTATTTTTAGCGGAGCAGAGTGGAAAATCGTTATCCTTTTATCTCCCACATACTACACATGGGACCTACTGGCCACTTTCTAATTCTCTCAATTCTTCCTGGCAACAAAGCTGTATATAAATTGTCCTCATCTGCCTAAATATCACACACTCTTTGTGATTTTTTTTTTAGAAATGTGAACAAAATTCATCTCAATTTGGCCTCAGTAATAGCACACAGTTAACGATATGCAAACTGTGACAATTTGAGGAGTATGATGTCGAACACTTAAATAAAACCTTGTGTCAGGTTTGAGTACTGAAAGGTCTTACACAGTAACGTAGGAGAACTGTCCACAGAACTGCCGCTGGATGACATTCTGCAGGTGGGGGTTCTTCTGCTTGGTCAGCGTATCCTCCAATAGAGACAAGAAGAGCTTTGAAAACTCCTGGGCATCCTGAAAATACAAAGGTATGAATTTAACGCACTGTAAAGAAACCAAGTCTCCACTAATAAACATACTGGCGCTCCCATTCTGCGTGTTGATTCTGCTGCGCCATCCTGAAACTAATAGTTGGTCTCTCATCTAGTTGATCACGACAGTTGGTCCACTTTCAAGACATTACTTTCTGGTTTTCGCCCCCAGATCAGGTCTCTACCGTCATCTCCCAAAACTTTGATTCATTGGCCGCAAATACAAAATCGCAAAAATACTCCAACTGTTATCCTTTCAGCAGTTGGAAATGGTTATTCATACCTTTGTGTCCTCCCGCTTAGACTACTGTGATGCTCTTTATTCCTGCTTAAGCCAAGGCGCGACACTCTCTTGAGTGTTTTAAGTCACAGCTAAAGACTTATCTTAGTGTTTCTATGCTTAAGTCATGTGCTCTACTTTAAGTTGTGATGCTGCTAATTGCTGTTATATTGTGCTTTTTCCTCCCGTTGTAATTGTTTGTGTTGCACTCATCTTTTGTTCTTTTAACCTCTTTACTTTTGGAAAGCACTTTGTAACCTAGGTTTTGAAAGGTGCTATATAAATAAAATGTTACTTACTTTGGGCTCTGATAACTTCTGATGAGTGTTAATTTTTGACCATATCGAAGTAACATAATGCAGAGTTCTACAGAGTCACGTAAGTGAGAAAATTCTGAACAAAATTCTCACAACGAGGAGAAAAAAACAGGAAAATGAGACCCTAGTGAAATAAATATCCACAATCATCTTTCAACAAACTGTGAAACCAGCCCTGTATTTCTCAGTCAAATGTATGATAATTTGCCAGGTTTCTTGTAGTGATTTACCTGCTGCTGTCCCGTGTCCAGGCCGAGTGCTTTGACCAGCCCTGAAGGGTCGATGTATTTTCTGTTGCTGTTCTGCAGGAGTGCGAACAGATATTGCAGATGCTCACAGATGGACTGAGGCTCGTAATCTGAAAAAGACAGAGATGTCTGTCTGAGAGAATGAAATGCCAATTCACATGAACAAACAAACAATTAAAACCACCAACAACACGGTGATCTTGACGTTTAGTTCACCGTTATTACTTCCAACAAGACAGCAGTTATTGTTCCGTTAGTTTGCCTGTCTGTCAGCAAATTTGATCAAAATCATATGATTGGGTTACACTGTTTGTGTATTGATAAGCCTTTGGTACAAAGCACAATCAAGTTAGCAGTTGGCCAGATTTAGGAATTATTGGTTTACAAAATAATTATAATCAAAATAACCAAATCTGATATAAATGGATGTTTCTGATTTATTTGGGTATAACATCTCGTGGGACGTTGTTCTGTATTGGTGGAGCGCCCTCTGCTTCAATTTGTGCAAACATTTTAAACAATCTAATGAATATTATACTTGTTTGAGTTATGTTATGTTATGTTATTCTATTCTAGCTGGGTTTAGACCCAACCAGAATCCTCTCAAAACGTTCAATATAGCATCATCCTTATACAATAAATCAGCATTTTGGTAAAAGATTTGATATTTTCTGAATTTGTCTTGTGTAGACATGTTATGTCTACAACAGTCTTGGATACATGTAGACATTTTGCACTAATAAGTACTGAGCACATGGTAAGAAAGCCTGAATCTCACTGATTGTGAACCCCAGGGGTAACAGTGGAAGCTGGCGATACATGCAGTACTTAATGGTACTGTTTGTAACTTCTTACACGTATAAATCATTGCGGGTCGGTGTCTCATGCGCGCTCGCGTGCGGCTACGCTGTTCAGACTCAGACTCCAACACAAACTACACGGAAGCACCAAAACCGCAAAGTTATATCTAGTGAAGCCCGTCTTGCAAAACAGTGTTGGCTGCGGTCGGAGGACGCGGGGGAGACCGGAGCTTTGGTCTCCAGGACGGAGTCTCTGCTGTACTCTGCTCCTCTGCCTGCCTGCCTGCCTTCACTCGCACACCGCGCTCGTTCTCTCTCGCTCCACCTCTCACGTGCATGCACGCACACTACACACTGCAGAAGAGTTAGTTTAGCTCTGAGAATATCTAGTGAATGTACAGTGGTAGTTTGTGCAGAAATAAATGCTGCAGCTCCTCCAGACCAACAGAGGTTTCCCGTGTCTTGTGAAGTGACGGAGCTCCGGAGAGAGTAACGTTATCGTCTCAGACCAAACTCCGGTGTCTCCCCCCCCCCCCCCTCCTGTTCCTTATGACCGCGGTCGGGAGGCTGAGGCAAGAAAAGCACTAGGATCAGCATCGATTCATGGAGAGACCTTCGTCTGGTCAGCTAACATTACTGCCAAGCAGGTGAAATATAGAGTGATATTGTGGTTTTAGCTGACGTGTGTCGCCTCACTGTTTTGACCGATGCTCGTTCATGTCTATGTAGAGCGAGCACGAGCGCGAGCAACAGGACGCTGACTTTCGTTGACTTAATGACCACAGGTGTCGCTGTTAACAAGCAATTTCTGATTCTTACATAGAGTCCCTTTAAAGTGTATGCACAAAAAAGTGAAAATACTGAAATCAAATCTGGCTTAACATGCTGACTTAAACCAGGAAATACACAAACACAAAGAAGCACCCCAAGTATTTTTTTCAGTTATACCAGACTCAATATTGTGTTCCTGTGCTCGGGAATTGTGGCACTGATAGAGGCTCCTACGCAGCTCCAGGTTGTGGAACCACACTTGCAGGAATGTGTTGACGTAACATGTTGCACCCAGGTTGGTCAGGCCAACAAATGTGTTCTGAAAAGAGGCAGAAAGAGAGAGAGAGAGATAGGATCAGCTGTCTCTTTAGATATTCTTCCATCTCTGGCCTTCTGATAACTTTCCAGGACTTCAGTAGTCCGCCGACAACAGATCTAAGAAAAAAAAACGACAGGCGAGGAAACAATTTGCAGGATGTGTGGCCGTCTGGACCATTAAAGAAATACCTTGTCTCGACGCTCAGAATTTGGGTCGTCAATATTGTGGAAAGCGTTTTCATCGATATCCCCAAGCCACGCCTGTTCACCAATACCCACAAGACAGTTGGGATTCCCTTTGCAGTTCCTCCTGCAAGGCAGAGCAAAGGCATGATTAGCAACCTTACTGTTCCAATACCTACTTTTTGAGCTGAACACTGCCAGTCACTCACACAAAAACTGAACAGAAAGGACCGGATCAAAACCCTGTCGGACACTTATCAGGACTCTTACATGTTTACATCCTACCGCACCATATTTTTCAGATATATCATTTCTTGTGATTTTTCTACTGCACTACTGATTCATGTGCAATATATGTACTATTATTACTGTGCAATAACACACTGACTTGATTGTACTGTAATTGTATTGTATATATTGTATCATAGGCCAACATTTCTAGTTATTTATATATATATATATATATATATATATTTACTTATTTTATAGTAGTTTAGGTTAAACTTCTTTTATATTGTATGTTATGTGTGTTTGCACCATCAGGACTGCTTCACATTTCTCTGTACTCTGTGTAGTGTCAATAAAGGATCTTGAGCCTTTTATATACAGTCAGGAGCAACACATAAAGTTCAGTAACACACGAGATGATTTGATGCCTCCTGCCTGCCATCACATACATCAGAGCTATTGTGTGGTAATGTCGTGCAGTGTGTCTTCATGACCTTTCAGAAAAAGTGCTATGAAGGCTCGTCCACAAGCAGGGAAACAAATCACACTTTTGATGCATCTCTCTCTCAACTTTAAGATCAAATGAAACACCTGCTCCTGGTGTTCTCTGCAGGCACACCGCCAGCAGAAGACAGTGAGACATGGTGATGTGGTGTTAATGTTACAGTGAAACATGGTGATGTGGTGTTAATGTTACAGTGAGACATGGTGATGTGGTGTTAATGTTACAGTGAGACATGGTGATGTGGTGTTAATGTTACAGTGAAAAATGGTGATGTGGTGTTAATGTTACAGTGAAACATGGTGATGTGGTGTTAATGTTACAGTGAGACATGGTGATGTGGTGTTAATGTTACAGTGAAACATGGTGATGTGGTGTTAATGTTACAGTGAAACATGGTGATGTGGTGTTAATGTTCCAGTGAAACATGGTGATGTGGTGTTAATGTTCCAGTGAAACATGGTGATGTGGTGTTAATGTTCCAGTGAAACATGGTGATGTGGTGTTAGTGTTACAGTGAGACATGGTGATGTGGTGTTAGTGTTACAGTGAGACATGGTGATGTGGTGTTAATGTTACAGTGAGACATGGTGATGTGGTGTTAGTGTTACAGTGAAACATGGTGATGTGGTGTTAGTGTTACAGTGAGACATGGTGATGTGGTGTTAGTGTTACAGTGAAACATGGTGATGTGGTGTTAGTGTTACAGTGAGACATGGTGATGTGGTGTTAGTGTTACAGTGAAACATGGTGATGTGGTGTTAATGTTCCAGTGAAACATGGTGATGTGGTGTTAATGTTACAGTGAAACATGGTGATGTGGTGTTAATGTTCCAGTGAAACATGGTGATGTGGTGTTAATGTTCCAGTGAAACATGGTGATGTGGTGTTAATGTTACAGTGAGACATGATGGTGTTATGTTCAGTGATGTGGTGGTAATGTTCCAGTGAAACATGGTGATGTGGTGTTAGTGTTCCAGTGAAACATGGTGATGTGGTGTTAATGTTCCAGTGAAACATGGTGATGTGGTGTTAATGTTCCAGTGAAACATGGTGATGTGGTGTTAATGTTCCAGTGAGACATGGTGATGTGGTGTTAGTGTTACAGTGAAACATGGTGATGTGGTGTTAGTGTTACAGTGAAACATGGTGATGTGGTGTTAGTGTTACAGTGAAACATGGTGATGTGGTGTTAGTGTTACAGTGAAACATGGTGATGTGGTGTTAGTGTTCCAGTGAGACATGGTGATGTGGTGTTAATGTTACAGTGAAACATGGTGATGTGGTGTTAGTGTTACAGTGAAACATGGTGATGTGGTGTTAGTGTTACAGTGAGACATGGTGATGTGGTGTTAGTGTTACAGTGAAACATGGTGATGTGGTGTTAGTGTTACAGTGAAACATGGTGATGTGGTGTTAGTGTTACAGTGAAACATGGTGATGTGGTGTTAGTGTTACAGTGAGACATGGTGATGTGGTGTTAGTGTTACAGTGAGACATGGTGATGTGGTGTTAGTGTTACAGTGAAACATGGTGATGTGGTGTTAGTGTTACAGTGAACCATGGTGATGTGGTGTTAGTGTCTACAGTGAAACATGGTGATGTGGTGTGCGGTGTTAGTGTTTACAGTGAAACATGGTGATGTGGTGTTAGTGTTACAGTGAAACATGGTGATGTGGTGTTAGTGTTACAGTGAGACATGGTGATGTGGTGTTAGTGTTACAGTGAAACATGGTGATGTGGTGTTAGTGTCTCCAGTGAAACATGGTGATGTGGTGTTAGTGTTACAGTGAACATGGTGATGTGGTGTTAGTGTTACAGTGAAACATGGTGATGTGGTGTTAGTGTTACAGTGAGACATGGTGATGTGGTGTTAGTGTTACAGTGAGACATGGTGATGTGGTGTTAGTGTTACAGTGAGACATGGTGATGTGGTGTGGTGTGATGTGGTGTTAGTGTTACAGTGAGACATGGTGATGTGGTGTTACTGTTACAGTGAGACATGGTGGTGTGATGTGTTGTTAGTGTTACAGTGAAACATGGTGATGTGGTGTGATGTGATGTGTTGTGTTGTTAGTGTTACAGTGAAACATGGTGATGTGGTGTGATGTGTTGTTACTGTTACAGTGAGACATGGTGGTGTGATGTGTTGTTAGTGTTACAGTGAAACATGGTGATGTGGTGTGATGTGTTGTTACTGTTACAGTGAAACATGGTGATGTGGTGTGGTGTGGTGTGGTGTTACTGTTACAGTGAAACATGGTGATGTGGTGTGGTGTGATGTGGTGTTACTGTTACCTGCAGGTTCCTCTCTTGCAGGCCGGCAGGTTGACTCGGTATGCTAACTCGATGTGCTCCAGCCTGATGTCCTCCGGTTTCACCGTCTCCACCCAGCGCCACGCCGCTTTCTCCAGCTGTAAGCGGGGCGCCATGATCCTGCGGTGCGAGGTGAAGCACACAGTCAGGCACAGGAGAGGGGGAAAGAGCAACTTACTGTCTGCAGGGAGGCTAACATAGCCGGCTAACAGCGGGGCTAAAGCAGGGGTTAGCTCACCGTTAGCACTGCTACTCAAGCTATCGTGCTAACATTAGCTCGGTAGTTGGCTCGGTATCCTGTTGGAGTCAGACAGCGCGCCCCCCCCACACCGCAGCAGTAAACACAGAGCTGTAACACACACTCAGGCTGTGCGGGGATACCCGCCGTGCTAATGCTAATGCTAGCGTGCTAACATGTAGCTAGCCCGCCCGGCGGTGCTAGCGAGCGGTTCCCCCGCTAACATGTCCCCCGCTCACCCTGCTCCCTAACGGAACCACTTTATTGTGTTGAGCTCAAACATCATCCCACCTTTCATGCAGTGCGGCTGCTTCACCCCCAACTAATTATATATTTAATGTATTTTCACTTTTTATTCACGGTCTGTTTTAGATTTAGCGCCCTTGCGTCAATTTATAAATAAATTATTTCTCCGCTCAAAATCCAACACTACGTCAACAAGTGACGTAGCGGAGACGTAGCGGGACGTCTCTGTGTTGTGATTGGAGGGGAGACGTCTCTGTGTTGTGATTGGAGGGGAGACGTCTCTGTGTTGTGATTGGAGGGGAGGGATCCGAGAGGGTCACGTGGGGCCTTCACAGGCCCGCCTCCCTGTCCGGATTAACATGATGCTTTACTCGGGTTATTCAAGGAGTATATCTGTTTTCATTTAGCCTACTTTCATTACGAAAAAGTGTGTTTTAGTTCTATTCATATGTATATATGTATATATATACATATATACATAGATATATATATATACACTGTATATATATATATATATATATATATATATATATATATATATATACTATATATATATATATATATATAGAGAGAGAGAGAGAGAGATAGAGAGAGAGAGAGAGAGCATACACAATATATATATATAGAACATATACAGTATATATATATATAATACAGGTCATAATAATAAAAGTTGAAGAGTCAAAGAGTATATATATAAAGAGAGAGAGAGAGAACATATACTATATATATATATAGAACATATACAGTATATATATATACAGTATATATATATATATATATATATATATATATATATATATATATATATATATATAAATATATATATATATATATATATATACACAGTATATATATATATATATATATATAATACAGGTCATAATAATACAAGTTGAAGTGTTAAAGAACATGTGAAGCTTTTTTCAACTTGGTGACTAAGTATGTTGTTAAATGTTAATGACTATTGATGTAACATACTGTATGGTATTTAGCCTGAAGTTTAACCGAAGGTCTCAGCAGAAGCCTATAAAAATGTGACTTTTCTTAGGGTTACTTGATTGATTTTTTTTTTTTTAAAGTGTTTGTTTGTAATAGCCTATTTGTTATATTTTAATAATCAAAATCATTTTCTCTTTAAATTCAATGGCTACTGTACACATATGCAAAACAGTGGCTTAATGAATTCATCTTTTGGTCCCAAAAAGGATTTTGCCTGTTGTGTTAACACACAACAGTTTCATATGCTTTGCCCCAGTATTGTCTATGTTTGAAAAAGAGCAAACTCTTGTTGCTTATGTTTGCGTTCATAAAAAGGTTTTGTTTATGCCGTGGTCTGCTCTCACATGTTATCTGTATGAATATTAATCTAATTATGACAACTAATGATGCAGTTACATTGGCCTACTGGGCATCTTTTTACATTAGCTGCTGATATATATAATCAGCTTAGCTGTGCTATCAATCATTGAGGGACATGTGTCATGCTGCAGCATTGCACATCTTCAGGCTGTGCAGATTGCTGAAGTGAAGCATGACCCTGCTGAAACAGTTGAAATTCACACATCTTGTCCATTTCAAGGTTTTAGTTGCAGAAAATTAACAAAAGTGGAACCGTTTGTACATTTTAATCAATCGCATCATTACAAAGAAGCTGTACCTGGAGAGCTAATGGCCATATGGTTAGGTGATCAATACGCTGATTGGATGTGTATGAGATAATCACATGCAATGATGCTGTTTCAGTGGCTGCTGCTGTTCGCTGGTATTCAGCATGTGTTTTCATGCGCAGTGTAAATTTACAGAGTGAACAAAAGGCCCAGTTATGATGGGCAGTTTGATATAACATTTAGGAATTGCCTTTGGCCCACAACACAGCCTGTTGTTTTACCATTTAAAGCGACTTGTTTCATGTATAACTGGAAAATCAAAGGGGGTTTCTAGCACAAAATAAAGGATTACAAATGTAGACTTATGGTTAAGTGGTTCAAATAGTAGGGGAAAGGAAGTAAATATGATTGATTGAACAAAAATGAATGGATGACCATTTTAAGAACTGATTTAATGATTTATTATCCTCAATTCCAATATTAACATGTTCTTTCTTCTACAGTATGAGGATTTCTGCCTTTCTGTTTTAGCCGATGGCTGTTATTATAGGAGTTTACTGTCAACAATACATAACCTTGTAAAATAGCCTAATATACATATAAAATATATGATTTCTTTCTTAGCTTACACCTGTTTAATTGTTTTCCGTCTTTCTGTTCATTAAAAAGTACAGTCTAGACCTGCTCTATAGTGTCATGAGATAACTTCTGTTATGTTTTGGCGCTATATAGATAAAAAAGTTATAGCTAATATATAATTAGCTATTACCAAAATTCCAGCCTTTGTTGAATCAGTTGCATTTTATTAAAACATGCAATGTAGCCTATAACCTACACGGAGTGACATTTGGTGTGACATTCTTACAATACATATATATGAGAAAATAGTCTCATAGTGTGAATATGGTAAATAGAAAAAGGTGTCTTCACAGTTAGTAGCTATGACAAGACAGAAAGGAAAATATATTCTATGGAATACGTATTAATTTGCTGTATCAATTAGAAGGGATTATCATCCCTATTTAGTTTTTGTTTATTATTATTCCTATTCTATTTTTTTATTCTTTTATTTATATTTTCTAACTTCATCTCTCATTTTTATTTATTTATCTATTTATTTATTTATTTATTTATTTATCTATTTATTTATTTATTTATTTATTTATTTATTTATTTATTTATTTATTTATTCTTTTTCAATTCCTTTTCTATATTTATCTTCTCTTCTCTCCTAATATAAGTATAAATAAACATGTTATTTATCCTCCCTGTGCATTTATGTATTTATTTATCATTATAAATTTAGTGGAGAACAAAATAAATGGCAAAGTTAGTTTCAGTTTTATAAAAAAAAGGGGGAACAACTTTGTAACTGGCATGTAGCGTTGCGGTTCCCCAGGGTCATTGAATGCAGCACGTTGTCTGAGTGACAGGAGAAGAATGAGCGAGGCCCCGCCCCCCCCCCCCTGAAGCTCAGCAGGCTCAGCAGGCTGCACTGAGAGACGGTCAGGATACCTCAGCTCCACCACCTGTACACCGCTCCTCAGGTAAGAACTGCTTTATCACACTCTCAGGACCAGATCCATCACTGTGCTGGTATGTTTGAGCTGTATGAATACAGTTAAGTTGTTCAGAAATGTGCCTCATGCTCACAGCCTAAAGATGTTTGAAATTGAACCAGCAGAGATACCAAACTAACTCATCTCCTGCAGGAATTTGCTCTACCCCTTGAATTCTGGGCTCACTAAATTGTTTAATTGTATGCCTTAGTTTTTTTTTCTTAATAATGGCTTTACTTTAGAAACAAGCGAACAGAGGATTCCCTGTTCCCCAAATGAGTAAAGAGCATGAATAGAAGTTGAAATTGTAAGTCTAATACTTCATTTAGTTTTCTTACAGAATTCAAATGGACTTGTAGGCTAATAATTGAATTTATCATATAGAGTATGGAGTCAATATACAAAGTGGTTGTGAAATATTTTATCATTTTATCACTGTTTTGTTTTTTTGTATAATCAGAATGTGGCTCAGAGGGTAGAGCGGGTCGTAGAGTGGTTCGATCCCCGGCTCCTCCGGTCCACATGTCGAAGTGTCCTAGACCAAGACACTGAACCCTAAACTGCTCCCGAAAGCTGTGCCATCGGTGTGTGAGTGAATGGATGAATGCTGACGATGGTGGTCGGGAGTCCATTACCAATTAATCTAAAAAAAAATGTGACAGTCATTTTCTGAGATAGTAACTTTCAATTTCATAATTTGGCCCATCAGTGCTCGGATGTACTGCCCATTATTGGTGCATTTCAGCAAATATTACTGGAAGGCCAGAGTTCATTGGCCTTTCAAGTCCAGGATTATAAAACGACCCACACTGTTAAGAATTTCCCCGTAAAATAACAGTAAAGAACTGGCAGCTGTGGTTGCCATTATCTTACTGTTAAATAACTGTAAATAAAATTTACAGCTTTGTACTGTTAATGACAAATACAGTATGAACTGGTTTTTTGATTAATTTCACTGTATTTAACAGTTAATTTACTGTTTAAAGATACATTATATAGCTGTTTTCCCCTTTCTTTTACATTATCTTACTGATTTGTTTTAATGCACTATTTAGGTTGTATTTTTTACATGCATTTAATAAACATTATTTTTTGCCTAAATGAAAAGACTTAGCAGGTTACACTCATAGGACTAGTCACACTTAATACAATTAAAGGCACTTCTTAAGAAAAAGAATATAATAGACTTGTTGACACCTTTCCCAAAATGTCTGTCTATAGCTGGCTACAAGCACAGAATGTAAACCATAACAAAATGTGAGTGAAGAACAGAGCTAATTCACTGATTTTCCAATCATGTACAATGTGTGAGAAAAGAAAATCTACAGCTTATCTTATCTTATTGCACTTTACTTTTTATTTTCATATAAAGTTGAAAACTGCACATGCAGAATAATTGCATGCTAGCGCCAACAAAAACCTGACAGAGATAAAAAAAACAAATTTCAGAAGAAATTACATTTCTGAAGTACTAACCTTACTTTGTGGAACAGTTACAGACAGTTGAGCGACATCATATAATTACAACAAAACTCTCAAATAATATATTGCCGTATATAATGTAACATGTGAATATACTGAATATATTGCTGAGCCTTACGGCATATCAGTGGTTCAAATTTTTTAAAAAATTAACATTAAATAAAAAATAATGTATCTATATAATAATGAGCACCAACACCACCAGACATGTGACATCATGTCCAAGTATGAATATTCAGGCTCTCACAAGGCGCATGGATAAGCGGAAGTCCAAGTAGTGGGCGATGGTGGGGGAGTGAGTTAGTGAATGACTTATGGCCCGCTCAAAGACACCAGTCCTCTCAATCCAGCCTTGGTAGCCCGCTGACTGTGTGAGAGAGAGATATATGAGTTCCAAAATAACTTTCATTGTAATGTCTCACATACAAAATCAGAGTGTGTACCCCTCATTTCCCCTTGTCATAATGTAAACTCACCATTTTAAATGAAGTCTCACTCAAAGTCCATGAGTCTCCTCAGCAGAGTGGATACATGTGGATAAACGGTTGTTGTCTTGTCTTGTTGTTAGTGAATTGGCCAGATTTCTTTGATAAGACTTTGCCCTGTCCATCCTTGGTGCCTCTCTCAGAGTTTATTCCTACGGTGCACCTGAAAAATGATAGTGTTTCTTCAGACACTGTGTTAAAATCAAGTTGTGTAAATCACTTAATTAATGTCACATTAAAAATACAGGTTTTACTGAAAGTATCTTACCTTGAGATTAATTTGAGCGTGCAGGTGTAGAAGGTGGAAAATAATGCAGCAAGCCCCATCAAGAAGGTGGGCTGGATCTCCTCATATGAAGCCTCAAGGCTGACGATCCAGCGTCAAATATAGCTTCCTGCTGTTTCACCTGAAACATAGAAAGAATTTTCCTCAGTCAACTTAATGGATTTTTAGTCAGTGTTTGAAATTAATTGTGTTGAGTGGTGTGCATTACTGGTTGAGAAACCATTTTTTGATCAATTATGAATATTCTGACCGTCTGTTTCTATAGAACCCTGAATCCACATGTTTCTTACAGTTGCTGCCTCTCATTTCATCTGCCCCAAGTGACAATATTAGCACAGTGACATGCAGATAGGTGAAGTTGTTATTGTCACAGAAAAGTAGTGGCAGAAAAAAGAACTGTTGATTTTGATGCTCATACAACTAAGTCACCATGGTACAATCAGAGGTGGTTTTGAAGCCACATGTGAAGAGTCCACATGCAAAAACAGATACTCTATGTCCAATGGTGCTCATTTTTCTAAACCATGTGGTTTTCAGATACCATTCAAAAACACTAGTTAGCTAGCTTAACCTTGCCTTTAATTTTGAATCTGCTCTGCTGAATTAACACCCAATAACCAACGTGCACTGAAGTGTTAATGTTACTTCAAATGTTGAAGTGACTTCCATAGACTGTAAAATGTTTACACCGTCAAGTCTATCGTTATGCATGAATTCACTGGCAAAATACATGTGTCCACACATTAACTTAGATATTAACTTGGATACATAGAAATTAAAATGAGCAACTTGTGTTGTCTGATTAATATGCAATCATCTGTGAAAGTCTAGCTAGCTGCTGAATCCCTCTATCATGATATGCACATATTCAGTAATGCAAACTAACTGGAAACATCACTGATAGACTCTGCACAGATTTATTAATTAAATAAAATTACTACTCACCAAATAATCAGTAAGATGGGGATGGATGAAGAAAAGAACGGATCCAGCCTCACATGTGCAGATCAGGTGAAATTGCTCTTCCCAGAATTCAAAAAATACTGCATGAAGCTGTTACTTATGACACTTTAGACAGTTGATCAGCAGTAAAGTGCTGTTTTTTAAGAATACATTATAGTTCAGTTAAAAAACGGTCAATGAGCGTTATTTAACAGATTTTCTTTTGTATTAACAGTAAAGCACTGTTTTTTAGCAATAACAGGTTAATACTGTTGAAATCCTGCTGTAAATTAACAGCAATTGTTTACAGTGCAGTTTTTGTCCTGTCAGGGAATCAGCCGCTAATCTGTTCCCACAACAGACACGAGGGATGAGCACAGGAGGTGAGAAGGAGGGAGAGCGGGGAAGATTACCTGACCACTGCCTTTTACCTCTCTAATCCTCTGCCTCTTTGAATGCTGTGTAACTGATAGGTACAAATAGGCTTTACCCAGCGAGGACTGACCTCAGTCATGGACATGCTGCTGTTTATGTAAGCAGAACATAAGGGGAACATGTTGTTGAACAGGGAAGGGTCAGGGAAGAGCTTATGACCCCCCCCGACTGACATTGTTCATCAGGTGTGTTTGACCGTTATGGTCAGGGCTGTAGCCGGGGTTTTAGAAATATTGAGGTCATTATTAATAGACTTTTAAATGTTTAACAGATACATTTGCTGTTCATCTAATCAGTTAATTGTTTCACTTCAAATTTCCAACAAGTTCTTATATCTAAGTAACAAATAACTGTTCTAGAGATGTCACGATACCAGAAATATCAGTAGTCGATACCAATACCGGTGAATTTCCACGATTCTCGATACCAAATTCGATACCATGGTAAAAGTAGTTACTAACCAAGCCATATGAGCTCTTCACCAAATGTAACGTCATTTTAACAGCAGAGTAACTGGATCCAACTGGTGCTCAGTAACGTAACGTTAGTTCTTCTTCATGGTTTTCTCCTGAAACTTGACTGGATGCTGTTGGATCGGTTCAAACAAAGTGGATCTGGGGAGTTAAGTGTAAGATAATCAAATTCCAAGTCCCAATAACATTCACCGGAAATAAAGACTCCAAAGTTCAATAAAAAAAAACAGCACTTTTCAGAGATTTAGCAATAAGCAACAAAAGATAGAAATTCAGTTTGTTCAGTTCAGTTTTTTCCCCCAACGAGTGAACCCTCTTCTCGAACATAAAGGATCTCTGCATCACTGGATCTCGCTGCTGCAGGATGCTGTTAATTTCGAACCCTGCAGGAATCGTATGGTACCTTCGGTACTGTAGCATCGACGTTGTACCGAAGTATCGGTTCTCGTGACATCACTAGTCTGTTCCCTAAAGAACTCATGTGAGTGTTTTCTGTATTTACCACCCCTATATGGACGGGACACACCCTGCAATATCAGGTGTTGAAGAATATGGCCAATGTAATTATTACTTCTATTCAGTTTGATACTTCTAAAAAGTATAAATACAGTTCATAAAAGTAACTGATTTAATTATACGAACGTAAAAACCTTCCACCAATATGCTACAACTTTAGCTTTCCTAGGGACAGAGACCTGTAAAAGTGGGTGCACAGTACTCTGTACTGCAAGGATGTTGTTGGAAAGAGACACATTAATGTGATGCTGATCAAATAAAAAATCAACATTAGTGGCTTTCCGATATTAACTTGATGCGTGACGATGTCTCCCGTGTTTTTTAACCCATAAGAAATGTAAATAATTGATGTCGTCTGTGCTTCAGGAGTCTACGGCGACGTCAGAGCCAAGATGGGGCGGAAGGAGATCATCTGCAGCTGGAAGAAAAGCACCAGTAATATCAAGGATGTGTTCGACTTCAAGGGGAAAATGGGATCGTAAGTACTGCTGTTGAAAGTAAAGACGGATGAGAGAAAGAAGTGTGTGCAAGAAGAGAAGGAGTAGGCCGGCATAAAACTGTCAAGGATCACTAACCGGTAATGCAAGTTATTTAAAGACAATTTTATACAAAATTGCAAAAAAAAGTAATGGTCAATCAGGACAAAGATTTTCTTTGTCTGTTGAATAGATTTGGAGAGAATGTGATTTGGTCAGGTGGGATATGATTTGTGGTCATGAGGGAGAGTGCGGAGACTGCCAGCGTGGAGGTTGGGCCAATGAAACCGACAGCAGATATGGTTGCTTTTCCAAGTCTGTCATGTTAACTGTGATGGGATGGTGTGGGTGGGTTACTCAGCTGTCTACTTGTTGCACCCAAGCGGCAACCTCTGGTACATACATATCGTCAAAACAATATAAAAATGTATATCATATACATTTTACTACATCATTTCTGTCGCGATATAGACTTGGTCTATTTTTCTTCTATGAATTCACTTAAAACTGTGATGTTCTTTTTGCACTCAAGTTCTTAAAATGAGAAAATACTCAGTACTTTTCATCTGTAAAGTTATTTAATTCACACAGGAGTAAAGAAAAACAGGATTTACCATGTGGTTATTCAGTGGTTAGCACTGTCGCCTCACAGCAAGAGGTTCACAGGTCAAAGGTCACAGGTCACAGGTCGCAGGTCGCAGGGCTTGCGGCCCTTCTGTGTGGAGTTTGCATGTTCTCCCCGTGTTAGCGTGGGTTCTCCCACATAGACCAACATAGACCATTGATTGAATCACCAGAAAACATGCTATATTGTGATATATATCGTTGTTGAGATATGAGATGACTTATATTGTGACAGAAGACTTTAGACATATCGCCCAGCAGAAATGGACATGTTTAAAGCCTGGTACAAAAAAACGGTTTTGGTCTCTATTAGGGATGTTAATAATTAACCGATTAATGCTATCGGTTAAACTGTTAAAAGAAATATTAAAAAATATCTAAAAAGCTGAGCGAAACTCAGAGGAGCAGCTCGTCACTTGAAGGAGAATAGCCGGTCCACCTTAAGAGAGTCTGAGCTGGTGTTGCAAGATACAGGAAGCTGGCTCGGTCTGAGCAAGCCCCCCCGGAAGAGCGCCGGTCGTTGATCCCAACTTTCGTAGTTGCCAAACGGCGGTACTGCAACCTCCGTGTCCGTCACGTGATGCCATTGGGCCCAAAAAGACTTTTTCCCATAGACTTACATTGGGAAAGAGACGTCTGTAAATCAGAAGATCATTTATTTTGAGGTGAATCAACTCCCCAGTACGAACACTCTAATAGTCCTATTTTAAATCATTAGGTCCTAAAAGTTGTAAAATGTACTAACAGCTGAATCCAGAGTTATTTCCCTTCCTCCGTTCATGTGAATGAGACCCAGATCGAGGCTGGAGCGCCAAGCCGTGACCGAGTCATGTGACCGAGTCATGTGACCGAGCGGACGCTACTGCGCATGTTCCACGTGCCCAAGATCCGGGTACTTTTCCAGACGGAAGTCGAGCCATTTAGGCTTCATGCTCCACTGAGACTCTTTCATAGGAATGAACGAGGCCCCGCCTCCAGCGCTGGATCCAGTTCTCTTTATTCATCCATGGGTCTTGAGGAGTTGTAGCATTTATTCACCAACAAATAAACTGTAGACAAACTGCTACAGCTACGTTCACAGCTATAACGCCACCGACAACCGCACACTCAGTGTGTCAGACACTCGCTAAAGTTACGTCGCGCTGACAGACCGTATGTGTGTGACGAAGCACGAAGCCTCCAGCAACGCTACATCTGTTATCGTAGCACAAACACACACGGCCTGTCGGACACACGCTATCGTTACGCCGGGCAGACACACCGCTGACAACCTCGCAGCTAAACTAAATGACGCGGCGGAGACTTTTACTGGGAAAGTGGCTGCATGTGTCCGCAACAATGCATGCAGCATCGTGGCTGCTATCTCTCCCGGTCGGGTGAACCGGGGACAAAGTTGTCTGTTTTGTGCTCAAACACTGCAGCTGGTGATAAATGATGGATTTAACATGTCTGTGCATCGGCTTATCGTTGCAGCTGGGCGGCTTGTTAGGCACTAAAATCACAGCACCGCTGCATGAAACGCACTAATCTTGTCAGTTAACGGTTAACAATCGGTTAACGAGGGTCGGCTATCGGTTAGAAAAAAATTCCAAATTAGCATCCCTAGTCTCTATAGCTAATTACCCCACTCGTGACAACTGTGCGCGGGGTACATTTTTATACAACTCACCCGTTTAAATGATATTAAGGCTTAAAGTTAGGCATTATTGAGGGCGTGGCTACTTTGAGTGACAGATGGATGCCGGAGCAGGTCGCTTGCTGCTAGCTGTCTGCCAGCAAGATGGCGACGACTGGGGCTTTATTGGAATCAGGACTCAAGTACCATTTGGTGATGGTAATTGGCACAGACCTCAGACAGGAGGTGGGCTCGGTACAGCAGATTGTGGGAATGAATGGTTGTGTCAGAAAATGGGTGTGGTCTTAAAAGAGTTGGCTCAAAACAGTCGCTGTTGTACTCACAAAATCCTGCCGTCTATCTCCCAGTTACCAGGCTCAGATTGGCCTACGGTTGAGGATAATCCCTCCCTTCTCCCCGAGAGCTTGTTTAATCAATGGAGCCTCTTATACTGTCTGGGTAATCTACTCCCAGCTGAACCTGCTAGTGGAGGACTTTACATTGTTAACAGTACGGCCACATAATTAATCATATAACGATCACAGTTTGCAGTTGAATAAACTTGATCAGGTGTAATATTGATATTTGATATTGATAAAAGTTATTTAACTTTTAAGATACAATCTACCAGATGTTGCTATAGCTCCAAACAGCTGTTTTGATACCTGTGCCTCTGTGATACCAACCTGAGTTTCAGTACTAATAACGAATACATTATACCTTAGTTTACTGAGTATAAAGCTATTTTTTATATAGAAAGCTTTTATTTTTCCCATTTAAAAGGGCACTGTCCTCCGACATGGCACAGACAGGAAGTGTCGCTATCCAGTTGCGACGTGGGAAAGGTAGGGTCCAAGCTTTTTGGAGTTTGACCCGTATCAGGGTGTGAACGTCAGGATATTGCGACCTCTTCCATATCAATTTTCATTTGTCTTTTTAACAAAATAATCCAAACTTTGCAAATTTCAACTATATTTATGTCTTAACACAAGCAACTTTAAATACAAATAATTACAGCATAAAATGAACAACATTATGATTTAAATAACAAAATATTTAATGACTTTAATGAATGAACTAACATTGAGGTTAAGCTGGTGCCCTAAAACCTGCAAAAAGCATTTGTATGGTCCTTGAAATAAATTTGGTTAGTGTTCAGGAAGCAAACTATATTTCTCTCCTGTCCTGCACAGGAAGAGTTATTTTAGCCTTATCTGCTTCATTTCCAGAAATTTAGCGAGACCTGGTTGGCTTCATATCTGACCTGTAACAAATGGTTAACTGCAGGTGTTCCTTCCTCAGAGCTGTCCTGCTGTCTCAAAGCTGCTTAAAGGCTGTGAATGAGATAGGTGTGTGTGTGTGTGTGTGTGTGTGTGTGTGTGTGTTTGAAGTTCTTGAGCACTGACGTCAGAACAGCAGTGTGGGAACATCTTAGCACCACTTCATTATAGGATTAAGAGTCTGACTGACTATATTGGTGGATGTGCTGAAGCTATATGAAGGGAGGTGGTTTAAGCGTGCTGGTGCAAGTGTGTGCTTGTGCGAACAGAAACGTGGCAACAACATGTGTTACCTCGCAAATCAATTAGTGATGGAGTTACAGCGCTTTGCAAAGGTGCAATCAGGTTTTAATTAAAGCAGTAAATAGGATGATTTTTGTGCCATTTTTTCATATATATAGTTTTCGAGTCAAGTGTTTTTTTTTCTTTCAAAAATGTGTTTCAAGGTAGAGAATACCTGTGAAACAGCACGTTCACAGGATAGTCAAAATCTCCACTGAAAACTAGATTAAGGCTAATAAAAGTTAAAGCGTATTATGGGCTACAGTGACGTTCCTAGGTTATGAAAGTTGATCATATTATTTAATTGTGCCTAAATGTAGGATGAAATATAATCCATTTTCTAATAATGGATTATATTTCATCCTACATTTAGACACAATTAAACGTGGATCAGTAAGGGCAAATATCCTGCTTTAAATATTTAAAAAATACAGGCTCGGATGTAATTTTCAATAAAAGGCTAGTATCAGTATATGAGTCTGTAACCCTAGAACAGAGTGCACAACAAAAATATAATAGCAACGGTGCATTTATTTATTTATTTAACACGTGTATTTGAGACTTCCTTATTGGATTTGAGGCGTTTTAGGTCAGAGCTGCATCACCAGATCAGAAGCTTGACTCGGAGGCCAAAATGTGGGATTAAACCTGTCTGCCTGACTGTGAGCCTAAAGAAATACTGTAGGTACCATGCTGATACCCAGCCAAGACCGACCAACCGGCATTTTTTTTCAGCAGATTTTATGTGGACATTAATGGGTGTGCAGTGTGACATAGAATAATACTAAAGATAGGATACACTTGTGTTTCCTTCAAATCCCTGAAAAAGATATCAGAGCTGCTTCATTCATTTTAAGCCGCCAGGATGAAATCAAGTACTGAAGGGGGAAGAGTGGAGGATGTACGGAATAATAGGGAAGCATTAAGAATAGAATAGAATAGAAAGCTTTATTGTCATTGTATTAAATACAACGAGATTCACAGTTGCCACTCCTGGTCAGTGCTTTTAAAAACAAATACTTGACAAGACAAGGCAGGTAAAACATATAACAGATAAAACACACATAGCTATGAAGCAAATAAAAACAGGAATAAAACAGGTGAGGTAGAATAATAAATAAATATAAACAGAGGTATTGCACTTGGGAAATAGAACAGGTGAAGTAGATGCTATTTGAGATGAGCCCAACTACAGCGGTGTCGTCCGCGAATCAAGAGAATACATGCACTGTCACATTTGGAAAAGTAGCGTATAGCTCCTTGATACCTGGAGAATACAAAGAAGCCTCGAGGTATTTTGTTGAACTACGGGTCTGCATTAGCTCACTATTCTGTTATATAAAAAGATGCAGTTATGCTGGGTTCACCTGTTGACCAGACCAGGAATCAATGAGCCAATGCTCAACGAGCTGATATCAGGTATAGGCCGTTTAGTGTGAGCCAATGGGAAGAGGCATTTGCATTGGTTTTGCCGCAAGTCCCGCCTTACTGTGCTGTGATTGGCTAGTATTGACGCGTCTTTGGGATTCGATGCTAGCTCCATTTTTTTCTGTGAAAAGTCCCGCTAGCAGCACGAGTGACGCTTCTGACGTTGACTCTAATGTAACAATAATAATACAAATATAAATACATTTTATAGGGGATGCAACGCAATTTAACACGTTGTTCATATAACATTTGCTTCCAAGCAAATCATGTATCCATATTCATTATCATAAGGGTTAGCCACCAAAGCCACCATTTTTCTGCCCTCACAGCTAGCATCCAATCACAAGGACGCATTGAGGTAACGAGTATGAGCCAATTACAGCACAGTAGGACGGGACTAAAAAAATAACATCCCGAGGCAGTAAAAATGTCTATATTTCATGTATACCTTCGGAAGGCAGTATAATTCACTAAACCCAAACATTGTCACTAAGAATACAAGCTTTATTCCAGAGGATATATTATTAGAATGTTTCACGTGGTTTTGTATGGCAAACATAGATGTTAGCTTCTCCAACATGCTAACTTAGACTTTATGTAACCTCAACCAGATTATACATTTTTAGGTATTTTAACATAATACTCTACACACTACAAGAAAGACTATTTAGCTAGTTTTTACCTGACAGAACACATTACATTAAAGCTGAAGTAGGCGAGATTGGAGCAAATATGATTAAAAAAAGTAATTTTTATAAAACGGTAACGGTAACGGAAACAGGTAAAAAACAACAACATGTGCCTCTGTGTCCTCCGGTGCTCCTAACGACATCTGCAAGATAATCACAGACCAGAGGAAAACAAACAGTCAGAGCTGATCTGGGATCTGCTGTCTATGAGAGCCGGCTGTCAATCACTCTGAACTCCGACCAAACGGTCAAACTAGGCAGCGCTGATCAAATATGAATCAATATTCTGTTACTGTAATGACTATTTATCACCTCAAATGTTCTCAGAATCATCTTGTAGTTACTGTTTAGCTGTAAAATGAGAAAGTTTGTGACCCGGCAGCCATGTTGAGATCTGTTGAAGGAAGCCAAGTTCTGGTCACATGACCGGAGCACAGCCAATAGGAACGCTCTCTCTCTCTGAAATGACCTGTGATTGGTCAAAATCTGCCGTCACGGGCTAGATTTTTCGAAAGCCTGAAAACAGAGACATGAGGAGGAGCAGAAGTCTCTCAGAACACTTGAATTACAATATGCTGAAAGGTTATTATGGAATTTTTGCCCAATGATGCCAAAAATATACTGCCTACTGCAGCTTTAATGCTAAAGTCTTGAGCAGAGAAACTCCTGCCCGTTGGCCTCGGACCGGTGCTGCCAGCAAAGGCAGCAAAAGCAGGTGTCGTGGCCATCGAAGGCCGGGAGCGGCGAGGAGCAAATTGTTAATTGTTAATTGAGAAGTATTTGCAGATAATTGTTCATCACCCTGGAAACATTCATGTCTTCTCTGTGTGGAAGTAAAGGAATATTAAACCAGAAAAAAAAGTACTAGTCCTTTATAGTTTGATATGTCTGAGTATTTCCATGGACTGATTTCACTCCGTTAACCCTCAACTTGTATCTCTGTCCTTTCTGTTTTTGTGCAGGGGGTCTTTTTCGGAGGTTTTTATGGTGAGAGAGAAGAAAACAGGAACGCTGTATGCCCTGAAATGTCTGAAGAAAAAACACCTCGCTCATAGCAACCTTGAAAATGAAATCAATGTATTGAGAAGGTAAAAAACACACACCCGTGCACACACACATTCATACAGGTGATTTCCATTATGCTCTAGCCAACAGAGAGCAGCGGTTTTCTGCTCTATTTATGTTTAAATGTATTAAACTGTGTGTGTAGCACCTTCTTACTTTTCCTTATAGACGACCTGTTCTGAGGATAAACAGCCTGCAACACTGTAAACATGAAACATTTACCACCGAGGACAGCAGTGATTCCTCAACCTCTTTCTCACTATTTCAGGATACAGCATGAGAACGTGGTGGGACTGGAGGATTTCTACGAGAGCCGAACACACTATTACCTGGTCATGCAACTGTAAGTGGACTCATCATAACTTGGTACAACAAATCTGACAATAACAACAACAATATATGTTGTAGAAGTGTGCTTCTTTTATATATTAAGGCCTATTTCTTTCTCTTAAATTTACCTTCAAAATTAGAAACATCACCAAGCATCACCAAAAGATAGATAAAGATTCTTCATTGAATCTATTTGATGTTTACACTGAGTGAAGTATTCAAACCCAGAGTACCATTTCATCAAAAGAGTTTCATCCTAATGTTCTCTGCATCATTTTGCACACATTGTCTCCAAATGTACTCTGACATATTTAGTATATTTGGGAACTGTGTGATAATCTAAAATAAAGTTCTGAGGATTTACAAGCCCTCAACAAAACGTTTCTGTCCAACAGAACTCTTTGTCCACGTGACCGGTCAAAGGGTTTGAAGAAGGAAACGAGATGTCTAGAAAGATAGAAACACTGATGATTTCTTTTGTGTGTGTGTGTGTGTGTGCGTGCAGGGTGTCAGGCGGGGAGCTGTTTGATCGAATTGTAGACAAGGGGGTTTACACAGAGAAGGATGCCAGCACAGTCATCAAACAGGTGCTGCAGGCTGTCAGCTACCTGCACGAGAACAGCATCGTACACAGGGACCTCAAGGTAAGACTCACACACACACACACACACACACACACACACACACACACACACACACACACACACACACACACACACACACACACACAGATGGAGAATAATTTCACCTAGAACACGGGTCAGCAATCTTTACTATCAAAAGAGCCATTTTAGGCAAAAAAAAAAAAAAAAAATCTGTCTGGAGCCGCAAAACATTTGATCATTGTGATGAAGGTAACACAGTTTATAGTCTAAGTATAAAGTATATAAGTCTAATGCAGTGAGGGCCAAAGTGCAAATGTACTACGGAGTATTAGGGTCACATTGAGGGAAAAAAATCGGAGATTTACAGAATAAAGACGTAATGTTACGAGAATAGTCATAACTTAACGAGAAAAAAAATCGTAATATTACAAAATAAAGTCATAACTTTATGAGAAAAAAAGTCGTAATATTACGAGAATAAAGTCATAACTTTACGAGAAAAAAAGTCGTAATATTACGAGAATAAAGTCGTAACTTTACGAGAAAGAAAGTCGTAATATAACGAGAACAAAGTCATAACTTCACGAGAAAAAAGTCGTAATATTACCAGAATAAAGTCATAACTTTACGAGAAAAAAAGTCATAACATTACGAGAATAAAGTCATAACTTTACGAGAAAAAAAGTCGTAATATTAAGAGAATAAAGTCGTAACTTTACGAGAAAAAAGGTTGTAATATTACCAGAATAAAGTCATAACTTTACGAGAAAAAAAGTCATAATATTACGAGAATAAAGTCATAACTTTGCAAGAAAAAAAGTCGTAATATAACGAGAATAAAGTCATAACTTTATGAGAAAGAAAGTCGTAATATAACGAGAATAAAGTCATAACTTTACGAGAAAGAAAGTCGTAATATAACGAGAACAAAGTCATAACTTCACAAGAAAAAAATCGTAATATTAAGAGAATAAAGTCATAACTTTACGAGAAAAAAAGTCGTAATATTACGAGAATAAAGTCATAACTTAACGAGAAAAAAAGTCGGAATATTACGAGAATAAAGTCATAAGTTAACGAGAAAAAAACTCATAATATTACGAGAATAAAGTCATAACTTAACGAGAAATAAATTCGTAATATTACGAGAATAAAGTCATAACTTAACGAGAAAAAAAGTCATAATATTACGAGAATAAAGTCATAACTTTATGAGAAAAAAAGTCATAATATTACGAGAAAAAAGTCATAACTTTACAAGAAAAAAAGTCGTAATATTACGAGAATAAAGTCATAACTTTACGAGAAAAAAAATCGTAATATTACGAGAATAAAGTCACAACTTTATGAGAAAAAAAGTCGTAATATTACGAGAATAAAGAGCCTCATGTGGCTCCGCAGCTGCAGGTTGCTGACCCCTGATCTAGAAGAAAGAAAATTAAAAGCTAGAATGACCAAATCACCAAAACACATTACAGTAAAAGAAGTTTTAAACAGATGTTTTGTGAATATTTTCTGAAGTACTGTATGCTTTAATTACATTACACGTTAGGTTTAAATAATAAGCAATCCTATTATGAAAAATACATGGGCAAATTTACATTTACACCATTTACTCTCTTTCCCTCTGTTTTACCTTTTACCGTTCTCTCTCTCTCTCTCTCTCTCTCTCTCTCTCTCTCTCTCTCTCTCTATCTCTCTCTCTCTCTCTCTCTCTCTCTCTCTCTCTCTCTCTCTCTCTCTCTCTCTCTCTCTCTCTCTCTCTCTCTCTCTCTCTCTCTCTCTCTCTCTCTCTCTCTCTCTCTCTCTCTCTCTCTGTCTCTCTCTCTCTCTCTCTCTCTCTCTGTCTCTCTCTCTCTCTCTCTCTCTCTCTCTCTCTCTCTCTCTCTCTCTCTCTCTCTCTCTGTCTCTCTCTGTTTCTCTCTCTCTCTCTCTCTCTCTCTCTCTCTCTCTCTCTCTGTCTCTCTCTGTTTCTCTCTCTCTCTCTCTCTCTCTCTCTCTCTCTCTCTCTCTGTCTCTCTCTCTCTCTCTCTCTCTCTCTCTCTCTCTCTCTCTCTCTCTCTCTCTCTCTCTCTCTCTGTCTCTCTCTCTCTCTCTCTCTCTCTCTGTCTCTCTCTCAGCCTGAGAACCTGCTGTACTACAGTACAGATGAGAATGCTAAGATCATGGTCAGTGACTTCGGTCTGTCTAAGACGATGGAGCACGGTGTGATGTCCACAGCCTGTGGTACACCAGGATATGTTGGTGAGTTATTGGGGAGGGGCATACTGGTACACTTTTTTTTTAGATTTCTCCCCTGTTATAAATGGGTAAATGGGTGTACATTTAAAGGTACTGTTTGTAACTTCTTACACGTATAAATCATTTCGGGTCGGTGTCCCATGCGCGCTTGCGGTTGGCTGAGACAGAGCGTAGGAAGCACTGGTTCATGTATCCATGTGGAGGGTTGACCTTAAAAGAGCAAGGCCCCCCCCCAAGCAAATATAGGCAACCCGCTACAGAAAAACAGCAGCGGGAGATCGCAGGAAGATCCGGGTACTTTAACCACTCCGCAGTCGAGCCATTTTGGCTTCATGCGCCACTGAGCAACTCTCATAGGAATGAACGGGAGCCAGTTCTCTTTAAACAGCCATGGCTTTAAATCCCAACAACAACACAGCTGAACTTCGATGATCCTCCATCACAGTAATAGAAACATAGATATTGGAGGACATCCATGTTGAAAGTATTCAATGTTGAACTTCTTCTTGCTCTGTGACCTTCCTCACTGTTGTGTGTCGTTCTACAGCGCCTGAAGTTCTGGCCCAGAAACCCTACAACAAAGCAGTGGACTGCTGGTCCATCGGAGTTATCACTTACATCCTGTGAGTACATTTCACTTCTCCAACTATAACAAAGCACATTACATGATTGTTCTTAAATAGTCATTCCAGACTGGAGAACGGAGAGGAATCTATTAGATTACGTTTGAACGTTTACTTTCAATAATAACCGAAATGTCAGAAGCCTGAAGTTATGCAATAAATCAACTTTTTTTGTTGAGAAATCATAATTTTTTTACATCGATTTGATGCAACCAGAGTTATAGCATATCCAAAATTGATCCAAAATGTAGATGTAAGGGATTTAGAGAAGGAAGATATACTGAGATTAACTGAGTTAGCTTGTTGTCTCTGTGTTGCAGGCTCTCCGGTTACCCTCCATTCTTTGAAGATAACGAGACTCGTCTGTTTTCCAAGATCATGAGAGCCGAGTACTTCTTTCATTCACCTTTCTGGGACAACATCTCTGAGTCAGGTATGAAAACGACAGAAAACATGTGACATCTCAGTCTTCACAAACATTTTGGACATCTAATACCTCTGCACTTTCTCTTTTGGAATTGTATTCATTTTTATACGTTGCTTTGACACTAATCCAAATGATTGTGACTTAGTCTAGGACCTGGGCCGGACCTATAATCATATTTTTATAATAACAAAATCAACGTGACAATGTGAAAGAAAAAATCCAGCTCTGGTTGTTTCATGAAATGTGACAAAAATAGTATCATTGGTATGATTAACCTCTGTGTTTGCTAAGTACAGATCAGGATGTGTTCATACAGTATGTCCTTAGAGCTTAACCAAAGCATACTGTACCTACTTACATCATACTTACATCAGCCACCACAGCTGTAGGGGTTTGACCTGTCTGGATTTGGTCAGATATAATTACTGTAGATACTAGATTGGCGAGGACAGTGCTCGCTCACCTGAGGGATTAAATTAGCTGGCATTAAGTAAGAGACATGTCAAACGGACTGAATTACTTCTGTGAAGGACAGGCTGATCAAAAAATTAGTAGTAAAAACCTGAATGGAAATGCAAAAAAAAGGATAAGCATGGGTGGATTATGAGACAATGTGCTTAGACATGCAAAAGGTCCCATCACCTCTCCTACATACACAGACATTATAGTCGTTTAGCCTCTCTTTGTAGACGTAAATGTGTCTCTGTAGTCATTTTGAGTCTCTTTGTAGTCGTTTTATGTCTATGTAGTCGTTTTGAGTCTCTTTTTAGTCATTTTGAGTCTCTTTGTAGTTGTTTTGAGTCTCTTTGTAGTTGTTTTGAGTCTCTTTGTAGTCTTTTGAGTCTCTTTGTAGTCAATTTATGTTTCTTTGTAGTCGTTTTATGTTTCTATGTAGTCATTTTGAGTCTCTTTGTAGTCATTTTGAGTCTCTTTATAGTTGTTTCTAGTCTATTTGTAGTAATTTTGAGTCTCTTTGTATTTGTTTTATGTTTCTTTGTAGTTATTTTGAGTCTCTTTGTAGTCGTTTTGAGTCTCTCAGTAGTTGTTTTATGTTTCTTTGTAGTCATTTTGAGTCTCTTTGTAGTTGTTTTGAGTTTCTCTGTAGTCATTTTGAGTCTCTTTGTAGTCATTTTGTAGGTGAGGGGCCCCTGACACTTTAGGCCCGTGGGCCTGTGCCCTGTAGGCCCGTTCAGTAATCCATCCATGATGATAAGACACTGTTTGACATTACATAGTAAAGTCTCCTTTATACCAGCTGTGATCCAAGGCTCAATGTCCCTTAAACACACAAGCATGAGCTTTTCTGTTAATGGACTTCATTCTAATCAGAAACTAACCGATGACCATACCATGTCTCAACAGCCAAAGACTTCATCAGGAATTTGATGGAGAAAAACCCCACAAAACGCTTCCTCACCGAGCAGGCACTCAGACACCCATGGTTAGTTCCTTCTCTTGGTCACGCACACATACAAACACACACACACACACTCACTGTTTTTTTGTTGTTGTTTTTAACCCAAATAACTAATGATAGTAACTTTGTTGCAGGATTGCTGGAAACACAGCTAAAGACCTGGACATTCATGAGTCTGTCTGTGAACAGATGGAGAGAAACTTTGCCAAATCCAAATGGAAGGTGAGTGACACTGCTGTTGGCTCATGGACTACTTGATATTGCAGCCACATTTGTTTTTGATAGTTAAAGGTATAATATGTAACAGTTGTCGATTGCTGTTTATAAACACACGACATTCAAAGTTGGCTCCTCCTCCTCGGTTCAACGAGAGAGAGAGAGAGAGAGCAGCGATGGTCGAGCGAGCTATAGAGTGATTGAAGAGCGGGAGCGGCGTTAGTGAGAGCAAATCAGTGAGTCAGAGAAATAAAACATTATTTTCTGCTTGTTTCACAGCAGTTATGCTCTAAAACACAAATAAACACAACCACACCTCCGCACAGCCTTTGGGAAGGTGCCACGTTGCCGGATTTTACAGAGCTAAAGGGGAACTTGTGCCTCGGTATCAGAAAGCAGCGGTATTTGACCTGGGAATGAAAACAGGATGCACAACGTGCTTAATGGCTGGGGGTTACACCCCCACGTGGGGCCCAAAGGCTCTTTGCTGATGCCCAGAACAGTCCTGAACACAGCAACATAAGAAGAATATGCAGGCAGAGGACTGCAGAGTCTCTGCATATACAGACACCGTAACACAGTGGGACATAAGCGATGATTGAGAGGGGTTATTTTTGTATGAGTCTGTTGTTTTTTTAGGAAAATGTTGCATATTGTACCTTTAATGGGCATCCAACACAAGCTGAGCTAACCACGCAAGATACAAACAGTGTATGTAGCTTAATGTGAGCATTTGGAACAAACTGAGCAGATTGACAAACAGTGGCGAAGATGATCATGCACCACAACGAGTGGTTTGAAAAGTTTTAGAAAGTTTTGTCTAATATTTTTTACACTATGACAACCATCCATTCAGCATTGCATCCATCATGAATTCAAATTGACCACAGCTGCTCTTCTCTATAAAGCCTAAGTGGAAAGTTTTTTCTACTAAAGATGATGTCATTTAAAGGGACTATTTGTAACTTATCACGCGCATAAATCTTAACGGGTCGGTATCCCATGCGCGCTCGCGTGTGGGTACGCGAGCGCGCAGCAGCTCTGCTCCTGCCTGTTTGCACACCGCGCTCGTTCTCACCCGCTCGGCTCGCTCCACCTCCACGTGAACGCGCGCACACTACACACTGCAGAAGAGTTAGTTTAGCTGGTGAATGTGCAATGGACGTTTTTGCAGAAATAACTGCTGCAGCTCCTCCAGACCAACAGAGGTTTCCCGTGTCTTGTGAATTGACGGGGCTCCGCAGCGAGTTACGTTATCGTCCCGACCGGGTGTCGGTCTCCCCCCCCCCCCCCCCGTTCCCTCCGTTCCCTCCGGATCGTGAGGAAAAGCCAACACTAGGATCAGCATTGATTCATGGAGAGACCTTCCTCTGGTCAGCTAACATTACTGCCAAGTAGGTGAAATATAGAGTGATATTGTGTGTTAGCTGACGTGTGTCGCCTCACTGTTTAGACCGGTGCTCGTTCATGTCAATGTAGCGCGAGCCGAAAGCGCGAGCGCGAGCCACAGGACGCTGACTTTCGTTGACATTGCGGCCACAGGTGTCGCTGTGAACAAGCAATTTCTGATTCTTACATATAGCCTCTTTAAAGTTACAGTGATCTAAGGCAAAGGGGTTTGGAAGCTAAAGCTTCAAATAAGATGTCAAATATAAACACATAATTCTCTTTAAGTGTTGTCAAATGCTGTAAATCGGACACTGTAAAATGCTTTCAGCACTGTTATTGCATTTGACAGGTTTACATTTAATGATGTCACAGTCACTTTTATATAAAGCCAACTATGACATGTTCATGACAGGCTGTGTCCTGCCGTGCGTAGGCAGCACCAGTTTAACCCTCTCTCTTTGTGTGGGCATTTCCAACAGCAAGCCTTCAACGCAGCCTCAGTGGTCCACCACATGATGAAACTGCAGTCGTCCCTCACTGAGCCCCCCCCCTCACACATCTGCATGCCCAACATCATAGTACAGTCCTCCCAGAATGACCAGGAGGCGCCGGGACCCGGCCACGATGAGGCCGATGCCCTCGACCCAAACGGGAATCCCGTTCATGCGGCCAGTCATCTAACCTGCAGTAATCCTGAGTCGAGCAGAGGTCCACCGCTGAGAGCCTGTCACAGCGAGCCTGGCAACGCCCTCGCCGTCGATGAATCCAGAGAGGTCAATAACTTCCTTTCAGAGATCGACGCTCCGTTCAGGCCATCCAAGAGGTGAGAGCTGCTGCCCTCTTCCAGCTGCTTGAAAATCGAGCATGTCAGCTTTACCAGAACATAAGAAAAAAAGTTGATACGATATTGCAGTAATTTAGATATGGATAGATGAAGCTATACATTGGTCAAGAGATCTCTTTGCTATTTTAATAATAAAGTCTATTTGACTGTTCCATGAGACGTCATCATCCAATGGCACCCCTAAAAATTGAGTATAATTAACTTTCTTAAAGGCACGGTCACACATACATGAAATTAACATTCGCCTCCCGTTCACCTCCATTCTATGTGAGCGAATGGGCGAAAAAACATTCTCTTTCGGTTGCGAAGCAAATTCACATCTTCGGAGTTCAACTTTGCTGAACTTCCATGCGAATATCGCCTCGGCAGTCAACGGTCACTCGCCTTCATTTGCGCATGTGACCGTGTCTTTATTCTAAGAAATTCAAAAAATGTCAAATGTTTTTTTAAACCAAAAACTTATTTTGAACCATTCTATATATTTTCACAGATATTTGTTTTGGATATACTTAGGGGTGTAACGATACGTTTTTACAGCGATACGATTTCAATGGTTCCGATACGGTTCAAGGACGATATTTGGCTCATCCAGAGTGATACGATACGATACGATGCGATACGATACGATACGATTAAATGATTTGAAATCGATACAGTAACTTTTATTTGCCAGAAATTCAGTCAGTGTGACTGTGAAATAAATATCTGATACTGGACAGAGCAGGTCAGGATTCCTACAATGTTTTTCTTGTAAAGTAATCAGGGATAAATTAATTATGGACATAAACAAGTAAACTACGATTAATGACAAATACAGCTTTTATTAGAAAATAATAAAAAGTGCAACTTCAGGACGCTGATTCAGTTCTCAAGATACAAGGCAGTGAAATATTTAACAAGAAATATAATAAGCCAACTTCTATTCAAGTTAAATGAACAGTGGTTTAACTGTTGCTTCTGTCCTCATTTTCAATATAAACAGTAGAACAATAATACAGAGATCAACCGCTGATAGTGATCAAACAGCTGATAGTGATCAAACATCTGATAGTGATCAAACAGCTGATAGTGATCAAACAGCTGATAGAGATCAAACAGCTGATAGTGATCAAACAGCTGATAGTGATCAAACAGCTGATAGTGATCAAACATCTGATAGTGATCAAACATCTGATAGTGATCAAACAGCTGATAGTGATCAAACATCTGATAGTGATCAAACAGCTGATAGTGATCAAACAGCTGATAGTGATCAAACAGTTTGGGACAGAATCATTCCTCTACAAACGCTGTTTAAATAACGTTAGTTGAACTTCTGTTTTGTTTTTTACTTTACTGCCGTACTGATAATTTACCTCGCGGACCGTCTGCTCTCCGGCTGGATACTTGAGGCTGATGCTTCGTGATGCACATAGATATCATGACAGGGAAAGGAAAGTCATTTTCTCTGAATGAAAAAACGACAGCGCATGGGGAAAGAACCTTTGGGTGAAGCCGCTCACGTCAAGTGGATTGATAGCACCTGAAACTCTGCCGACCGGCTCCTCTGCACCCGGTGCCCGTCTCCCTCCACGCCGCTACCGGGTGAGAGAGCAAGGAGTCCAGTGCTCTGTTCGTCTGCATGCACGCCATGGATGCGTGCTTGCGCTGCAGAGGGCCGAGCTGGCGAGCTGGCACATGTCTGGAGAGTGAACCGGAGTAACTTTTAACATTTCTTTACTAATAAAAGTGCTAAAAAACACTTTCATATAACGTTTGTCGTCCTTAAATACAAGGTGCAAATCCTTAGTGTCGATTTTATATCGATATACGTCTCCCGTGAAGGACAACTTGCCGAGTACCTATCGATGTAGTTGGATCGTAGGAATATAAATCGATACATTGATGTAGTAGATGAATCGTTACACCCCTAGACATACTAAAAGTATTACTATATCATGGTGAAATTATGAGATTAATACTATCTTCAAAAACTATTGGCGATATTTTATCTGTTGCATTTGGGAGATCATTTATGTAAATTAGACGGTCCAAGAAAGGAGCCTTGAGGTACCCCACAAGTGATTATACTGTATCTGTGTCTATGGTGTAAATGATAAACTAATATTACCTTTTGGTAATGGATAATTCATCAAGATAGATTATATAGCTATATATATATATATATATATATATATATATATATATTTCTCTGGGTGAATGTATAATCCTGGTTGTGTGATGTGTTGCAGTCTGGATGCTGTGTCTCAGAGGAAGGAACAGTCGTTCCAGTCTGGAGTTTGTTCTGTCATGTGATTGGCTGGCTAACCTGAGATGAATCTCATGCAGGTAAACGGGATCTCTCATCTCTCTCAGTCGGAATTTAGATGTTGATTATATAAATTACTGACTCAAACCAGCCTAATAAACCCAACTCATTGTCTTTTTTTTTTTAGTTTGTCTCTTGAGTTGACGGCACTCCGTGGCATCCGTCTTCATATGAAGGTGTCGACACATCTGCTGCTCAGCTTTTCTCGTGTCTGCTGTGGTTTCTCTGCTGCAGACCACATGTTCCATCGACGGACACGTACAGTATCTGCACTGTAAAAAACACTTTAACGTGGAACGTTTGTCTATAAACGAAACAGACACAAGCAGGAATTCATTTAGAATTCATACAACTTGTGTAGTTCTCTCAACACTATTATTATCTACTGTATATTACTGTCAACATGTTACTAAATACCTTTAAAATGTGTTGTTTTGAATAGATTTAGGTGACATATGCAATGTGAAAGGTTATTAATTATGTTTTTGAGTTCTGTTTGCCTGACATGGCTTATACATTTTTATAATAGACTCGTAAACTTCAGATTTGAGCCATGTGTATGCCCTGAATGTCTTTTTTAGGATACTTAATGTATCTTCACCGTTGGATATATAACAACATCTGGAAATGTACTTTTAACTGAAGAGTTTGGACTGCTGAACCTTGCAGGCAGATTTTTGGACATGTGTTATTATTTTTATGCCTCGATTTTACGATATCTCAGAACGCTTCGAGGGAATTTCTTCAAATTTGGCACAAATGTCCACTTCTAGTTAATTATGACTATTATGACTTTTTTTTTTTGAGGTGAAGATATGTACATGAACTGCTCTCTTGTTGAACAACTGAACTCATTAAGTGCCACAAGCTGGTGTAAATCTGCTGTCAACACTACTGATGTCATGGAAGATTCTGAATTCACAAATGTAGTGACATACATGTTTTTTTATTTTCTCAATCAGTATGTTATAACTAGTCTTCGTGGTTCTTGTGTTGAATAGATAGCTGCAGTTACCATGTTGGCCTCTCCCATGAAGCTTAACACATACATCAGAGTATTAAAAGGCTTTTATTTAAATAATGTGGATTCTGCACAAACAACAGACGCAAAACAGAAAATAAATAATGTAACATTCATCATTTTTCAGCTCTGAAAAATACAATAATTGCGGTGCAATGCAGTGGAGTGTGTTGCTGCTGACAAATCATAGTTTGTGTTGGCTCTTTGCTGTCAGAAAGTCAGAAGCTGTGGTCTTCTGCTAGATAAAATGATGAAAACGATACTCACAATATCACAATGTTCTAGACCAAATATTGATATGTACATATATGATGTCATAATATTGGTTATTTACACACATTTTGGGTTTATGATGGGTAAATGAAGGCTACAGTAGCAGACGCTGCTCTGCTCTGAGGGCAGCTTGGAGACTTTCAGCCCTGGCAGGTGCTCAGGTCGTGGGCTTTCTTTCGAAGTTTTGCCAAAAGGTCTTTAAGCCTAGTGTCAAGCCCTCCAAGATTTGATGACTTCTCAAGGATCTCCTTCTGCAGCAACCGGAGGGAATCTGCTTTACCTGGAAAAAGATCAAAGAACAGGGAGTGAGGTGGGATCTTATGAAAACACTGCAGATCCACAAACATCCAGTCACAGGACCGGTAGGTTTTTTTTTTTGCAAATTTGGGGGGTTTAATTACCAGTGTCCATTTATGTACATTCTACCAGACTGTTGAACCTTGCAGGCAGATTTTTGGACGTGTTATTATTTTTATGCAAGTAGTAACACCACAGTGTAAAAATACTCTGTTACAAGTAAAATTCCTGCATTCAAAATGTTACTTAAGTAAAAGTACAAAAGTATTAGCATCAAAATATACTTCAAGTACCAAAAATAAAAGTACTCATTATGCAGAATAATATATATTATATTGATGAATTATTGATGCATTTATGTGTTCATCACTTTCATGTTGCAGCTGGTAAAGGTGGAGCTCGTTTTAACGGCTTTATGTACCGCTGGGTAGTTTAATCTATAATAATATATCATAATGTATTATTTTGTATTAATCATAAGCAACTACAGTTATCAAATACATGGAGTAAAAAGTACAATATGATAGAAATGGAAATACTCAAGTAAAGTATAAGTACCTCAAAATGTTACAGTACTTGAGTAAATGTTCTTTCCACCACTGGAAACGATTTAATAAAACATTCAGGGCATCATGTAGGGTAACTTTGGGACAATCTGCCTTTAAATCAATAATAAAAGTCACTGCAAATGCAATTGAACAGAAACTGCAAATAAAAAAAAATATTAAAAACGTTTTTGGTGTTTCTTTTCTGCAAGTTTACGGTCTTCCTAAGGGCCTGTCTCCTCGGAATATTAATTCTGTTTCATAGGCTTCTCCCCCCAGATAGCCTACTTATAAACTTTGTCGCAGAATCAGAGAGGAAAGAGACTAAGATCAGCATTATTATTATTATTATTATTATTATTATAAACTATCTCAGATTCACCCCAAGGAACTGCCTTTAGGGCATTGGTGAAAAGGCTGAAAATCCTCCTTCCTCAGAGGACAAGAAGACTTCCGAAGCTTTTTCATTTTAGAGACGTTACTCGAGAAAATGTTTTTTTGAACCACAGACTTGGTGGTGTGGTTTACCTTCCAGAGCCGTCATCATGTTTTCAGTAGTGTTGGCCAGAGCTCCAGCATCCTGCTGCAGCTTCGCCAGTCGGTCCCCGATCGGCCCCGTCTCTCCTCCTGACCCGCTGGCTGGAACCTCGTCTTTAAGACGATCCAGCTGCTTCTCCAAAGACAACAGGTCCTACAAACACACATAACATACATAAACATAACTCACCATTAGTTAAACTAATTAGTTTAGTAGTATACTTAGTACTTTAGTAATACTTTAGTATTTTAATTAGTTAAATTAATACTAATTAACTAGTTCTTGTGACAACAAAAGCTCCCCTCAACATTGCAATTTGACATTGAAGACTACCAATAGCTCTAATCTTAGCCCTAACCCAAAGTCCTGATTTTAAACTGGCCCCTTGTAAAAGTAAATGTTCATATTTCAAACTAGAGCAGCTACAGCAGGTCTCCCACCTGATTAGCAGCAGCTGCTTCTTCCTCAGCTTGGTCTGCATTTTCCTGTGCGTCCAGGGCCTGCCGGCGTCCCTCCTGCAGCAGGTCTTTCAGCTCCTCCAGTTGAGGCTTCATTGGCGTCATCAGTGTCGTTACGTCATCCAGAGTCTTCTCAGCTGGGCTCAGCAGGTCTTTGGCCTGCATGAAGAGAACCACTAAAGCTCAGTCGTGCTTGGCAAGCAAATTTAATTGGAATAAATGGGCCACCGTGTCATCTACTAGTATTGTTTGGTGTCTCCATGCTTCCTACCTCAGTCAGGCTGTTGTTCAGGTTTTTCATGAGATCGATGCTGTTCTGCAGTTTGTCCCCGAGGTCAGAGAGGGAGTCCTCCACCTGGCCGAAGCCTTCCTGCAGCCCGTCCACGTCGGCCTTCACCCCCAGCGCTGTATCCCTGTGAATGTGCAGCAGCAGAGAAAAAAATCTTTTACATCATTGTGACATTTATATATCACTATAAAGACATAACAGAGGTCATCGTCAGGAGGAGAGAGGAAGGCTGAAGGAGCTCCCTGTGGACCTCCAGAAAGACCACAGCAGTTTTAGATTCGGCCTCAAAATCTATTCCTGATAACATCAGTAAAGACAACAACTCTAGATTAACTCTGAGATGCTCGATATTTAAGATGTTTCTATATGTAGATATGATCATGTCCTTGTGAATTGTTTTAATATAAAAAACACTATTTTGCCATCCTGGCCTCTTTTAAATGCTGTGAATGTACAAATTGGTTGATTATCTGAGAAACAGTAGTCTGCCCACCTGGCGTCCTGGGCGTCCTTCAGCAGTTTCCTGGCTGTGTCCAGCTGCGGCTCGGCATCTTTCAACACGGCCGCGCTATCTGGTAGATTGTCCGCCAGATTCTTCAGCTCCTCCAGCTTACTCTTCACAGCAGCCAGGCTGAGAGGCAGTTTGGCTTTCAGGATCCAGTCGCTCACCTCCTGGATGTGTGTCAGGTTGGAGGACGGGTCTGCGCAGACAGAAACAGGAAAGGTTGGAGCGACCGTGGCATCACCTCATGAATTCATTCAGCCATTATTGGATATATTATATTCTTATTTATTGTATGCCCTGTCCGATTCTTATTCCTATTCTAATTCTTATTTCTATTCTTATTTTCTTTTCTTTTATGAACTGTCTTTTGTTAGAATCTGTGCTGCTGTGATACTGAAATTTCCCCTCGGGGATAAATAAATTGCTATCTATCTATCTATCTATATATCTATCTATCTATCTATCTATCTATCTATCTATCTATCTATCTATCTATCTATCTATCTATCTATCTATCTATTTATTATTACTGAAACCAAGTGAACCTTCCTTCCATATATCAGTCCACTCAGTGGCGGTCTCAGGCCGTCTGAGGATCAGGGGGAACAAAATAAAAAGGGGCACCAGCTGCATGCGGTGGGACACCAAAACAATCTTTACCTGACAGGAAATCTTTCAGCTGTTTCACAACGTCACGTGTCTCCTTCAGGTCGTCTTCTAGCTCGTCTCTGGCCTGCTTCATCTTAGTGGACAGCTTCTCTGCAGACTCTCTCACCTGGTTGGTTGTATCCTGTGTTTCCTGGAGCTGTAAGGAATTGAAGTTGAGTTAAACAATGCTTTAGAATCTGTAAACTGTTTTTATGAGAGATATAATAGAATAGAATAGAATAAAATAATCTTAAAACATCGTTTTGTAATAGAGTCACGGTGGCGTGCCTGTGGAGAGTGATCTGAAGTCAGATCATAGCGTGTGTACCTTCTCTGCAGCTTCTGTGATCTTCCCGGCGAGCTTGTCCAGTCGGTCTTTCACATCCTTAACATCAGCGTCGGCCCTCTTGCTCAGAGGCAGCGCGCCCACACACTTTGCACCCTTTTTACAAGGTGGGGTTCCTTCCGGTGGACACAAGTCTCCACCCTCACACTGGAGAGGCGTGCAGGGCTCTGAGCGAACACTGCCACATACCTGGAAAAAAAAAAAAAGAGTCACTGATAGATATTTAAAGAGGGAAATACGGGAACTTAACAAAATAGCCATTAAATATCAGGGGTACAATTCTCAATCAGTTGCAATATAATAATATCTTAACAACTTTTGGCCAGATCACCTCAAAATGTGCAGTGAATGATCTCTAATGTTTTAGTGACCCTTTGAGCTTTCCTCTAGTGTTTCATCAGGCCAACGTTTCCACTTGTACACAACAAGAATACAAATCTAACGCGCAGATTCCCATGAAATTTACAGTATTTATGCTCCCGAGATGAACCCTAAGGGAGGAGACATATCATGAAAAAGTCACTTCATCAGTGCTTGTGCACACCCATCTGGGTATCTTTAGTGTCTACCAACCCACAAACTGTGAAATAAGACGACCCAGTCGGTTATTTGTGGGCTGTCTAGATCAGAAAACATGTGATTCAACCAGCCAATCGAGATGTGGCTCCCCCCATCTAAGTATCCTCACTCATGGCTTGAGAACTACCTTTGCGAAGGTGCACCATATATTTTTTCTCGCAAGCCAATCAGAGCAGACTGGGCTTTATCAGGAGGGGATCTTAAAGAGACAGGCGCTAAAACGGAGAGCGTTTCAGACAGAGGGTGAATACAGGTATATTCAGACAGACAGGATGAGGAAAATAATGTGTTTTTTGAACATTAAAGCACGTAAACATGTTCTATAGTAGAAACCCAAAATACAAGTTTGAACATGAAAATGAGCACGATACGTCCCCTTTAAAAGTTGCGCAGATGCATACCACGATGTAAATAGATTGATGGACATGAACATGAAACAAATTTGCCAAAGATGGCACATATTGGACGGTGAAGACATGCTGATTCAAGATGAAAATGTTTCAGCTTCACACTTCTTGTTTTTCTTGATGAAATGACAGATGTGTTAGTTTTACACAGAAATAAAAAAACCATCATAATAATGATCTCTTCAAGTGTTACAAATCTGCGGACGTTTCCAAGTAAACAGTGCGGATCGAGGAGATGTTTGTTTCGGAAACACAACTCAAAGCTGTAGTGCCACAAAACACACTATAATCAATCTACCTGCTGAATGAAATGTCACAGCGTCGTGTTGATGAAATGAGGTCTTTACCTGTTTGGCAACGGGAGTGAGGTCAGGTCGGGAGGCCATGCTCTGGTTCAGTTTGTCCAGGTCTCTGGTGTTGACTGGCTGAACTTGGTTCTGAAGGTCCGTAGTCTCTTTTCTGATGTCAGCTGACTCCTTCACCGGGTCTTTACTGGCGTCCACTTTCTTTTCTGCATCTGTGGACTCATTGTAGGCGTTCTTGATGGCAGAAAATTCTCCTGAATAAGACAGAAAAAACTCAACATGAGTATATTTTATGCCGTCACCATATCAGAATGTCTGTTTGAGAAAAACATGTCGGAGATGGTTCAGTCAGACGTCCTGCTGGAACCGATGTTAAGTGTGTTTGCACCATATTTTATTAGTTTTTATTAGAAAATGTCATTTTGATAAGAGCCACTTGAGTGATGCACCAAAATAACACCTGCAATCAATGATCCATCACTAAAACTAGTGCGTAGCAGTGATCGGAGTCTTTGTTTCTGACCTGCGTTGTTTGGACTGACGGAGTTATCCTTCGCATCTTTCTTGGCTTTGTACACCAGAGTGAGGCTGTCCAGCAGCGCCTGCAGTTTGTCCAGCTCCGAGTCCAGACCAGGAGTTCTTGCCAGGGGTGAAAGGTCATCGTTAACCTTGTCCATCTGGTCCCTGTGAGACAAAAACATGAGTTGTTCAATTAGGCATTAGCGAGAGAGGAAAAAGAATAATGCATTCATGAATAACATTTCCACAACAATGATCGAAAGCTTTGTAAAGAGCTGATTAGTGCTTTCATAGTAGATTCTCTCAGCAGTCCGTCACCTGAGCTTGTCCAGTTCGGACAGAGCATCGTCGAGCTGTCCGGCAGTACTCGGTGGAAGGGAGATGGAGTCCTGGATCTGCTTCAGGCTGGCCTCCAGGACGCGGACGCGAGGTCCGAAGTTTCCAAGATCACCAGCACCTCCGGGGCGAGAAGGTAAGCGCGGGGAGAGTCTCTCCAGAGCTAAGCTCAGGTTCTGTCTCTGTGCGTCCAGGGTGAAGAAGCAGGAGGGGCACGTCTCGCAGCCGGGGAAGGCGTCACAGTGTCCTCGACCGCAGGAGTCACAGCGGGTTCCCGTGACGCCTGGCCGACACAAACAGGCTCCCGTCTGCTTATCGCAAACATCTGGAAGTGTTCCTTCAGCGTCACAACGACACGCTGTGGAGGAAGCGACGAGAGGATCAGACAGAAATACTAATTTCAGCACCGATTGGAAGCCTCAGGTGTCCACACACTTAAATGTTGATTTATAGAAAAGTTGCTTCACTGCTGCGGCCCAGTACCTCAGTCATAAACCATTAGTATGAAGTTATAGAATTGTAGAATTGACATTTAGAATATGTATATGTACTTGTTTTGACAAATAAGACTTTACACTTTGGGTGGGTAGTGTAGATTATTTTGAAAAATTAATGGAAATTAGTAAGAAAGACACTGACTTACTGAAACAACCCTCTGTGAGCTAACATTAGAGCGACTGGTAAATATGTGCAAAGGCCAGAAAACATACGTACGACTAATAAAACTATCTGCTATTTCACTTTGTCACTTTTAAATACTATTGAAACAGATACAATTGCGTACATACAAAATTGTACCGTGTGGAACTACAGTAGCAAATTAGAAATTAGCAGCGAGCACGTCTCCAAGTATGAAATATAAATAGATTATAAGAAGCAACTTAACAAATTCTTCATTCAAACCCTTCAGGCTTTCAGTTTGTAAGGTATGAATCCAGTGTGTTTCTCTCTGCCTCTGTGCCTCACCTGGAATATTTAAAACTGCCATTACGTCTTGAGTGATCACGCTGACGACGGCTTATAGCTGAAACGCGTTTGTTTGTTTGCCCAAAATAAACAAAAAAAAAGGACTCTTTATCTGTGAGTGCCGGTGATTTGTTTCTTCTAAACTACAGCAGCAGACTTGGGTCATGTTTTAAAGGTCCCATATCGTGCTCATTTTCAGGTTCATACTTGTATTTTGTGTTTCTACTAGAACATGTTTACATGCTGTAATGTAAAAAAAACCCTTTATTTTCCTCATACTGTCTGTCTGAATATATCTGTATTCACCCTTTGTCTGAAACGCTCCGTTTTAGTGCATTTCAACGGAATTGCGTTGCTAGGCAACAGTTTGGGTCCATGTTTACTTCCTGTCAGCTGATGTTATTTACATACACTGCAACAGGAAATAAACTGGGACACATTTAGTATGTTTACGTTTAAAACCGTGTAATGATCTAATTTATTGTATATTTGTGACATCACAAATGGACAGACACATCTGTGAGTGAACCAAGCCGGGTTCACTTTTACTGACTAAATGAACCGAATGTACTATGACTGAGACAGCAAACTAAACTACAACCTCCAATGGAGTTATTACAGCTCACCAATCCAACAACAAATCAGAGTAATCCGAGAGAGCTGACTCACATTGGCAGCCTATAAGAGGGTTTCCGTACGCGTTCTCTTGGCACTCGGTACACGATCGGCCTCCAAAGCCGGGTCTGCACTGACACTGACCCGTCACCTGGAGAGATGGAAACACAGAGCATTTTAGTGCCATTACTGGTGAGAACAAATAGAAACTCTGGCTACAAATCTACAAATCTACAAATTATTATTATTACATTATTAGAGTTATTATTAGTTATAGTGGGACAGAGAGGCTGAGTGGACTGGTTAAGTGGGACAGAGAGGCTGAGTGGACTGGTTATAGTGGGACAGAGAGGCTTAGTGGACTGGTTAAGTGGGACAGATAGAGGCTTAGTGGACTGGTTAAGTGGGACAGAGAGGCTGAGTGGACTGGTTATAGTGGGACAGAGAGGCTGAGTGGACTGGTTACAGTGGGACAGAGAGGCTTAGTGGACTGGTTAAGTGGGACAGAGAGGCTGAGTGGACTGGTTATAGTGGGACAGAGAGGCTTAGTGGACTGGTTACAGTGGGACAGAGAGGCTTAGTGGACTGGTTAAGTGGGACAGAGAGGCTGAGTGGACTGGTTATAGTGGGACAGAGAGGCTGAGTGGACTGGTTATAGTGGGACAGAGAGGCTGAGTGGACTGGTTATAGTGGGACAGAGAGGCTTAGTGGACTGGTTACAGTGGGACAGAGAGGCTTAGTGGACTGGTTAAGTGGGACAGAGAGGCTGAGTGGACTGGTTATAGTGGGACAGAGAGGCTTAGTGGACTGGTTACAGTGGGACAGAGAGGCTTAGTGGACTGGTTACAGTGGGACAGAGAGGCTTAGTGGACTTATAGTGGGACAGAGAGGCTTAGTGGACTGGTTACAGTGGGACAGAGAGGCTTAGTGGACTGGTTAAGTGGGACAGAGAGGCTGAGTGGACTGGTTATAGTGGGACAGAGAGGCTGAGTGGACTGGTTATAGTGGGACAGAGAGGCTGAGTGGACTGGTTAAGTGGGACAGAGAGGCTGAGTGGACTGGTTATAGTGGGACAGAGAGGCTGAGTGAACCGGTTATAGTGGGACAGAGAGGCTTAGTGGACTGGTTAAAGTGGGACATTTTTTCATTATTTTAATTATTTCATTTTAAGTAATTTTACTTGTACATATTTTTGGGTAGAGGTCGTACCTGGTCACAGGTATCACTGTATGACCTGGTGGGGTCACAGCCGCAGGGCTGGCAGCGTCCTGTCAGGGATGGTTTCCAGTAGCCTTTCGAACACACTTCACAGGTCCGGCCGTGGAAGTGGGGACGACAGGGACACTGGCCGGTTATCAGGTCACAAACATCTGACAGTGACCCGTCTGGAGAACAGGAACACTCTGGACAGCAGGGGTAAGAGTTAGGAACAAGTACGAGACACAGTATGCATAACTACGTTATGGTGTACTCTACATTCAGGAGCATGCTGCGAATACATTTCCCAAATCAAGCTGTAATAGTTTAGTGCTCGTTGAAAACAGAAGACTGTGGTGTAATAATAAAGTGTGATATGAATGTGTTAGATGATAGATAGATAGATAGATAGATAGATAGATAGATAGATAGATAGATAGATAGATAGTAACTTTATTGATCCCGAGGGAAATTCAAGTTTCCAGCATCACAGTTCCATAGTGCAAACATATTAGTAAAAACGTCACAGGTAAGTAGTACACATGTTAGTAAAAAACGTCACGGGTGAGTAGTACACATATTAGTAAAACGACACAAGTAGTAACAAGACACATGTAAGTAATACAGAGTATAAAACAAAATATGCAATGTGCAGAAGAACTGTTAAAGATGAATATAGTGCAGGGTAAACAACTGAGATACAGGACTATTTAAAGAAAAAGTGAATGTAGTGCAGAAAGTGATATAGTGCTGGATAATAAAATATAGAAGAAACAGATATTAAGAAATGTCAGATATGGAATATAATGCAGGATAATAACTGAGGTAGAGAAGTTTTTGTAGTGTGCAGAATTAAAGTTAACTCAGTTGACTCACTGGAGCAGCCCAGCGGGTTGGAGGCGCTCAGGTCGTAATGGCCTCTCTTACAGCGGTCACAACGCGGACCTTCCACATTCACTTTACACCGACAAGATCCCGTGCTGTCGTCACACCGGCCCTCGTTCACCGACCCCTCGGCGCTGCAGATACAGCCTGGCAGCAACACAACAGCACAAACATCAGCCACTCATCAAAGATTGTATCAGCATCTAAATATTTTACACATTTCTGAAGTTCAAACTTGCTTGCCACCGTCAGATTTTTTTGCCACTGTCAGACTTTTGATGTCTTGCACTTGTGAAGGACTTAACTTAAAGCTCGGACTTCTTTTCATTTCACCAATGAACACTTACGTGTGCAGGCGTCAGGACGGTCCATCTGGCTGCGAGGGTTTGGCTGGTAGCCCGGGGCACACTGGTCACACTTTGGCCCCGTGGTGTGGTGCGTACAGTCTTCACACACACCTCCACTCCTCCGCCCGCTGGCCTCGTACACCGCCTGGTCAAAGCGACAGCGCTGGGCGTGGTTGTTACACTCACAACCTGAGGAGGGGGCAAAGGGGTCAGTATACAGTATACCAAGTATGGGTTAATGATTCAAATAAATACATATATTTGATTTAAGGTCACATATCCCAAGGGCACTTTACATATATTCTATTAAAAAAAAGAAAAGACTAATGCATCAATTTGGCCTTCACTATTGTCCAGCTCTGACATGATGGATTCTCCAAAACAGGCTGGGATGTCTGATTTTTTTTTTGTTGTTGGTATATTTTACTCTTTCATTTCATTTGAGGTGTGTGCAAGTGTCTTATAGAAAAAGTTGTTATGTATTTGTGGGGCAGGTAATATACTGTAAGACAATAATAAAACAAAACAAAAAGACATTCAGATCTCAAAATGGACTTCCACTTCTTGAAACGTAGATCTTCATGGCAAATTATGAGAGGCATTATTATATTAATTACATATTTTGTCTGACAAGTGCAACCTCCATGTCTGCGGTGTGCCATGACATTATCACGCTGATCAGTCCTTGTTTAGAGAGGTGTGTAACGGGGGTGAAAATCTTACGTTTGCAGGTGTGAGTGTTTCCCTCCACTGCAGGTCTCCACGGCAGATCATTGAAGTGTTCAGCACAACGCTCACAGTTCACTCCTGCCGTGTTATGCTGGCAGTCACACTGAGGACTCACCTGCAAAGAGACACAGAACAATGAAGGCTCATGAAGAGACGCTTTAATCAAAGGTCGGATTCACTCATGCTGTGATCAACAGTAGAGAACTGGTACAGGAGATGTGGGCATCACGAAGCATTTTCAAGTGAATTTGGGATGAAATCCAGAGCAGATTTCAGTTCAGAACAGCACACAAATATGCTTCATTAGATGTGATGTTGGGCGAAGGGTGAAAGGCAGGGTTCAATCACATGGAGACAGATAATCATGCATGCTCACGTGCACACGTAGAACCAATGAATCTAACCTGCACGTCTTTGCAGCAGGTACAGGGAGAACATGCACACAGAAAGGCCCGGCCGACCCGTGGATCCGAACCCTATGAGGCGACTGCTAACCACTGCACCTGTTTTTTTTTGTTTTTAAATGTCCTGCCTCTCTCATGTAACCCTGGGGAGGGTTCTTTTATTTGAGAGTGAATGTGAGCATGCATGAGGATCAGTAATGTCCTGGTAGTGCAAATCTTGCTTGTTGTCTTACTGAGACTCCAATAATAAGATCGATACCGGTCTCATATCTGAGCGTCCAGTACAGAGACACTGTAGGTGGAAGCAGGAGGAAACCCCCAAACCTCCAAACCCAAAACTACCTGCCTACACACCTGTATGCTGTTGGACAGCGGGCTGTTGTTGGCTTCTGGCAGGCATCGGTTGGCGTGTCCATGGCACATACAGCTGCCCATCACCCTCATCTCCTTCAGGGCGTAAAACCTACTGAGAGCTCTGCCTGGTAGACGTGGCACGTCGCCGAGCTCTGTCATCCTCACCCTCAGCCCGGTTAACGCAGAAGTATCTGTGGATTAGACAGCTGTCGGTCAGAGAGCGACCACCTTTCACCGGTCGTGGGGATTTATTTTACGACAGACAGAGACTTACCTTCAATTTTTTGGCTTTTGGAAGCTGGGGCATAAGCATACTGACGCAAAGGACTGAACTGGATCTGGAGAAGAGAAATGTTCATATTGTTATACTGTATAATACCATCATTGTTTTCTCCATCACAGAATGTTTTGCTCTTATTTCGCAAACCTGCACAATCCATTTCCCTTCCTTTTTTATGCACTCAGAAGGCAAGTTCCAACTGTCATGTGTGTAACGGGTGTGTGTGTCCTTATCTATACTATACACTATGTTTGTTTGTGTCTTTAAAGTTATATTTAGCATTAATTAAATCACTTTTTAAGGTACAAAACTACGGTAATGCAGGAGGACAACCGCTCAACCAGTCTAAAAAACTTTGCTAAGGTGCTTGAAAAATGAGTACATAAATGTTAGAAAAGATATCCGCACACTTAGATCTATGCAGTGTTTCCATTTATTCTGAGATGTATGCTCTGATGAAGGTCTGACAGACAGAAAGCTCAGAATAAATTGAAACACTGCATAGATCTAAGTGTGCGGATATCTTTTCTAACATTTAAGGTACAAAACTACAAAAATAAAACCCAGTTTGTATAAAAAATGTATATGAAAATGACTCAGTGTACTGATTGTCAAAATGACACATAAAGCACCCTAAAAAAAAATGAAAGATTTGACTACTAAACTAAAAAACAAGACTCATAATTTTATTGATTTGCACCTAAAATTACTTAGATATTTTTTAAGAGGAGGTGATTCAGTTTAAACTGAAATGTATGCCCATAAGCAGCAAAAAAAATAAAAGAAAAAAAGACAGAAAAAAGAGTGTTTTCTGCTGCAAGAAGACACTGAAATGAGGTCCTCTTGTGGTGAGGACATCTCAGAATATATTTCAGTAATAGAAACTATAAATAAACTAAACATTCAGAACAATTAGCCTTGACTGAAGACAAGGTAAAGCAGTTTCTTTTCTGACAGCAGACAGTTTGTCCTCACTGTGTGATCTTGGTATGGGTTGGCTCCAGTAGGAGGCAGTGTGTAGCAGTAGGTTTCCTCCAGTGTAAGAGGTGTCCTTGTTGGGATGCCAGGAAAAGCTTTTTGACAGTCTGTAGCCAAGTAGAGAGCGGGCTTCCATGTAGTGCCATCATCTAGTGTCCTCTCTATAACGAAGGCACTGGGACGAGGACCCTGCAGAGTAAAAATACCAACGCACTGTTTGTACTGAGATGTACTTCATGAAATCATTATAATGTATGATGCATCAAACGAAAAAGAAGAGATAAAAGTGAACAGATCCAGCAGTGGTTGCAGACTGTATCGTACCTTGAAGCTGAGCACCAGGTTGTCAAGCTGGAACAGGTTGTCGAGGTCCAGCTGGAGAGTGACTGGACTCAGTTCTACAGGACAAACGAGCAGAACAGCATTTCCATGACAGACGTTCACACAAATATACTTTGGTTTCAGTTATTTTTCCAGATATATTTGATGTTTTGTTTTGTTTCCTGCAGCTATAGAAGACACTGTTCAGCACAGTTTAGAGTTAACGGGGTCCTCTGGGGGTGATGGTGCCTTCAGATGGGGTGGTGTTTACCGTGTTCACCAGAAGAGTCCATATGAACGCCCCCCCCCCTTGTGGTATTCACGACCTCGTAAGTGGAAAGTTTCTGAAAGCTCCGAGTTCGCGAGTTGTGACGTGTTTGTTGACGTTGTGAGAGATGGCGGAGGCCATGAAAGTTCATTTTTCGGTTCATACTAAGTGTAATTTTAGTCGTAATTTGTAATCCATGTACAACACCTCTGTGGGGAGGAGGGGAAAGGAGGACGGTCTGCAGGACAGTTAATGCACACAGTGCACTTTAATAGACTGAGCCACTTTAACTTTAATTCTGCACGCTACAAAAACTTCTCTACCTCAGTTCTTATCCTGCATTATATTCCATATCTGACATTTCTTAATATCTGTTTCTCGTATATATTATTATCCAGCACTATATCACTTTCTGCACTACATTCACTTTTTCTTTAAATAGTCCTGTATCTCAGTTGTTTTTACCCTGCACTATATTCATTTTTAACAGTTCTTCTGCACATTGCATATTTTGTTTTATGTTTTATACTCTGTATTACTAACATGTGTCTTGTTACTACTTGTGTCGTTTTTTTACTAATATGTGTAATACTCACCTGTGACGTTTTTACTAATATGTTTGCACTATGGAACTGTGATGCTGGATACTTGAATTTCCCTCGGGATCAATAAAGTTTCTATCTATCTATCTATCTATCTATCTATCTATCTATCTATCTATCTATCTATCTATCTATCTATCTATCCTTCATAATTGTATAATATGTCTGAGGAAAATGCTGATATTCCCAACGGCCTCATCTTTTTCCTCTGTCATTATGCATTTGTATTTCCTGCATTATGTTACCCACTTGCTAGCTTGCTCTGTGGCTTCTAGACGCCGATAGTAACGTTAATATTACCGTTGCTTAGCAGCGGTGTTCTCACCTCTTAAAGCTGCAGTAGGCAGTATACATTTTTGGGATCATTTGGCAAAAATTCCATAATAATCTTTCAGCATATTGTAATTCAAGTGTTCTGAGAGAAAACTAGACTTATGCTCCTCATCATGACTCTGTTTTCAGGCTTTAGAAAATCTAGCCTGTGACAGAAGACTTTGACCAATCACAGTTTCATATCAGAGAGAGAGAGAGCGTTCCTATTGGCCTGCCAGTAGAAAAGCTCTTTTTGTCTCTCTGTCTTTGCCCACCTTTCCTGGACTGCCACCATCGATCTGGTCCAGAAGTGGACAGAGCGTCCCGGACAGTGTGGGCCAGCGGACCGTCTGGGTTCCTGGAGTCACACGGACAACACTTCATCCTCCTCTGTGAAACAACAAAAACAGATAAATCAGTAACAATGGACAATGCAGAGTTACATTGTAGTATTTAGTGTATGGAGCCTATTTATGGAAATGTGTCAATATGAGTTTCAGGTGTTTGTCCTGAAACTGACCCATGGACCGAAGACCAACTCTTTTCCTCCACGCCGTGCCAGTCAGATAAGCTGTGTCAATGAGCAGGTCACACAGAAAATCAATATGTCTTAGATGACTAACAGCATTATATCGTAAACACCGTTTTTGATTCAGCTGGTCAGCAACTTATGGGGGAACTTTGCCCCAGTAGCAGATGAGGAAGGAATTAAATTTAAATTTTAGTTAAATTTTGTGACACGTGTGGAACTTGACTTGTGAACAAATTAATTGTGAAATAGCAACAGATTTCCCACAGAATTTATCCAGCTGACAAAATTTGAAGTTGGTAAAATTCAGACTCTTGCCATCAACAATTCGATGTCTAATATAGCTTTAAAGAAATAATCATCACTATTCATCCCAAAAAATGACGTTTTAGGTGACTCAGGTCTACTGACCCTGAGTCAGTCAAAACACTTGTGAAGTCTGCATGTAAACGTGCAAAGAAACACACAAACACAAAATCTTTTCCACCTCCGATGAGCTACGTGCTGTTTATGAAGACACCCAGTATGTTGGGTAATGTATGTACTTGTATAATTCCAGCTGCTTTCACCAGTCAGTGTTTAGTAGCTCCGCCTCTATTCTGGCCACACAGATCATGGCTGCTCTCCCTGTAGGGAAAAGTTCCCTCTGGGTTGCTGATTGTTACAACATAAAGGCCTCGCTGATGTTTTCCCCTCGTGCTACGTGCCTCAACGCACTTACAACACATTAGGAAGCAACTTTTGCAAATTGCTTAGATTTGTTGTCAACTGAGGACACGGCAGAGGTCAGGTTCTGGCTAAAAAGGCTATTTCACACAGCAAAAGCCCTGTTACACATTAATGTGAAGCACATCTTTGAACATGAAATTATTTTCCACCCTTGTATGAATGTGACACACACACACACACACACACACACACACACACACACACACACTTCTCATTAGAATACACCGCCCACAGCTTGAGAACCGTCTTTGCAAAGGTGCACCGTATTTGTCTGAGCAGACTGGGCTTTTTTCGGGAGGAGGTCTTACAGAGACTAAAGTGCTAAAACGGAGCGTTCCAGACAGAGGGTGAATATTCAGACGGAAAGTATGTTTTTTGAATATTTAAATCATGTGAACATGTTCTAGTAGAAACCCCAGATACAAGTATGGACCTGAAAATGAGCACAATATGTCCCCTTCAACACATTTTGCTCTGAATAAATGGTTCAGAGGGATTAAAGAAACTTTATCTTTGAATTATCATCACCTGATCTCTTCACCAACATGTCAGTCAGATAAAGCCCAGCTATGTAATATATGATAACTGTATGGGCACCATTCAACTTAAATGTGTAAATCTTTTATTTCTCATTGCATAACAGTGAATCTCATCAAATCTCAGGTGATAAAGACTTAACCCCCTCAAAGACTCGGGTGTGTCCGTGTCATTTTTACTACTACTTCATCTCAGTTACTCCAGATACGCATGGCTGGGAAAGTTCTTCTTAACTTTGTAGGTTAAAAGTCATTCAACCCGGAGGCTACTTTCCCAAGGTCTGTGGCTTTTGGCACTGCAGTGTGACACCTCAAACACACCGCACACTGTTTGCATTTGGTCGTTGCCAGCTGACCGTTGCATCAACTGTACACAAACTTGATTCTTAGTTATGATACAAAGTCTACAGTGGACATTATGATAAAAATGAGTTAGCCAAACTAAAACTGTGTCTGTATTGGTGCCAAGGTTACATTTCAACTAATGTTAACTGCACTACTTTATGTTAACTAAGACAGCAGGAATGAAATCATTAATGTCCATTACAGGTAAGGGTGCATGTTCATATGATCAGCAGTGGAGTAGTGGTGGTTGATGAGGTGGGTGTACTACTAGGTAGATGGTGTATGATAATGATATATATTCCATTGGCTCTTTGGCCGATAGGTGGTATACTGTAAACTGCCCGTATACCTACCCTCCACTACACCACTGATTATCAGTATCTGACATTAATCGCATAAAGAATATATTACATGTATGTTCATCAGGATTATATCAGGCGTATTTGGCTGTCAACCAGCAGTCCTTTGAACTGCTGGGATTGTTATGGGTATAAAAAAAACATTATAGATTTCAAGGGTGACTTTCCAGTTTCCCTCCAATATCCTGTACACATTTCATGTGTATTAACCCTGTTCCACCCCCCTAAATCTGTCAGAACTTTAAGTCTAGGTATACTGCAACAGCTACTACCTATAACCCGGTCCACTGCACGGGACAGGACCGGCACTGAAGTATCAACAACAGAAATCCTAAAATGTACCAAACAATTCCATTTACACGAATCTGCAATACAAAATTCCCAGGTTTTCCAGGATATGTGGATACACTGTTAGCTCTTTCATACATGTATTGCCACATTACTCTCAGAACTTTCAAATATTGTCTACGTTACTACCAAAATATTCAAGGCCATGGTAACTCTAAGCCTCTAGACCAAACAACACTACAGTATGTCTGCTAGAGAGGCTCACATGTGAATTTATTCATTTAATTATTTGTTACAAAATCTTGTACTTGCAGCAATGTGGTGACACACAGCAACAAGATGTGACTAGTTTTCTGATGGTTGCGAGGGCTTTCATCGTTATCATCGTTGGTCTTTACTGGTAGTCTTGCATGTGTATGTGTACTGTATGTGTCAGCTGTGAGATACAGCTGAGTGTTCTCGCTCCTCCCTGTCTGGACGAGGTGCGGCTCAGGTAGTAAAAAAAAAAGAAAAGAAGGGAAAGCGTTGATCAATCAGAGAGAGTCCACGCCTAACACAGCTATTCATTACCCTGAGGCTGATTCAACAAAGCGCTCATACACTGTGAGGTATGAAGGTTACGCAACATCAACACAAACATTATCCCGCCTGTCTTTCTATGCTGCTCTGTCTCTTAGGTTGGATTAGGTTTAGGCTACCTTAGTGACGATCATAATGAAAAACAATGAAAGTGGAAATTGTCCATATTACAGCAACCAGCCTGGTCTCAGCAAATGGCTGACACGGTAATTTGTAAGTCCTTTTGTGTGCGATAACAACACCTTTGTTGCTTTCGGCGTGTCATGTGTACGCCACTTATTCTGTACTGACTGCAACGTAAACACATCCACGTGAATATGTTACGCTCAGAGCTAGCGACGAGAAAGATGGGTCCAACAAACACAGGACTTTCAACCAGGACACCGGCGTTCGAGCCCGGCGTTCGTGTTCCAAAGTGTTGCTGAGTTATTTTGAAGTTACGATAGAGACTTTACTTTTGTTCCGTTGTTTCTGTACATATTTTAAGTCGGTTACGTACTTATTTTAAGCCCAACCATGATGTTTTTCCTAAACCTATCTAAGTGGATTTATTGCCTAAACCTTTAAGTGCGGCCATTTATCGCATAGTTTTGTTGCCTAAACGTAACTCTGACTTATATACTTATTTCCTCAACTACATTCCTGAGGAAATACTGTACTTCATCCTCCACTGCACTTATCTGAAGGCGGGAGTTTCTAGTTACATTGCAGATGAAGATTTTACATTCAACATCAATGAGTAGTTGTGGTATAGGCCTATCTTGGACTTGGGAACAGCTGGGCTACAATCCAGCTCCTGCTACCCCTCTTTGTTCTGCGTTGCCCCATCCCTCTTGTTATCAATGCACTATTACAAAACTAAAATACTGCACTGCACATAGCCTATTAAAGCTTCAGTAGGCAGAACTTTTTTGGCATCAATGGACAAAAATGTCACAATAACCTTTCAGCATATTGTAATTCAAGTGTTCTGAGTGAAAACTAGACTTCTCCTCCTCATCGTGGCTCTGTTTTCAGGCTTTAAAAAATCTAGCCCGTGACGGCAGATTTTGACCAATCACAGGTCATTTCAGAGAGAGAGAGAGAGCGTTCCTATTGGCTGTGCTCCGGCTGGTGGGCGGTGCTTGGAATTTCCTCAACAGATCTCGACATGGCTGCCGGGTCACAAACGTTCTCATTTTACAGCTAAACAGTAACTACAAGTTGATTCTGAGAACATCTGAAGAGAAATAGTCATTACAGTAACAAAATATTGATTCATATTTGATCAGCGCTGCCTAGTTTGACCGTTTGATCGGATTTGCGAGTGATTGACAGCTGACTCTCAGAGACGACAGCTGGACGGCAGACTCCAGACACAGAGGCACATGATTTTTTATCTGTCTCGTGCACCACTGTCAGGATATAAGTGACCGTTTTATAAAAATAACTTTTTTTTCAATCATATTTGCTCCATTTCTACTCACTGCTGCTTTAATATCTTTTAGAACATCTCTTTTAAAAACTCTCCATCTGGGAGAATTCTGACAGTACAGCAGATAAACGATCCCAAATTTAAACTTTAACAACATTAGGTAGCTCTAACTAGTGAAACAGTCTGCCAGTGGGTTGAGACTATTCAACATACACTGATAAGCCACAACATTAAGACCACTGACAGGTGAAGTGAATAACATGGATTATCTCGTTACCATGGCACCTGGCAGTGGGGGGGGATATATTAGACAGCAAGTGAACATTTTGAACTTTGAACTTTGTGTTGGAAGCAGAAAAAATGGGCCAGCGTAAGGATGCGAGCGACTTTGACGAGGGCCAAATAGTGCTGGCAATACGACTGGGTCAGAACATCTCCAGAACTGCAGCTCTTGTGGGATGTTCCCGGTCTGCAGTGGTCAGGACCGACCAAAAGTGGTCCAAGGAAGGAGAACCAGGGTCAGACCCGAGGCTCATTAATGCACGTGGGGAGCGAAGGCTGGCCCGTGTTGTCCGCTCCAATAGAAGAGCTACTGGAGCTCAAACTGCTGAAAGAGTTAATGCTGGTTCTGATAGAAAGGTGTCAGAACACACAGAGCATCTCAGTTTGTTGCGTATGGGGACCGGTCAGGGTGCCCGTGCTGACCTGATGTTATGGCTGATCGGTGTAGTTCCAGTGCAGGTTCACTTTGTGGATTTTATATTGCAAACAAAGGGTTGTATCTCACATTAGAGGCGCTTTTCTCCCTTTTTTGAGCAAAAATAAGAATTGCAACATTACAGGCTTGGCTGACTGTATGTCCTCTGCTCTCTCTCTCTTATTTCATAATCTGCATTTTATTCCAGTAATAGGAGGTTTGTGCTGAGCCATCAGATGGTGGTTGTTCAGACGTCGGTCAAAGAGTACAGTTGCAACATGATGCTCTGGCACTGAAATCAGACTCTTTCACAAATGGACGGCGGGCATTCGGCCAAAACCACCACAGCCTCCATCCTGTCTGTGTGCTCACCGTGACCTCTGCACGTGGAGACCCACGCGGGGCCTGGGTGAACACAGCTGACTGAGACTGAGACAGTGTATGTGCTCTGGCTAGACTGATAAGGGCTTTTTATAAAGCCAGTATCTATAATTTAGATTAAGTTAAAGTGAAGCTGCTTTGTATGCTTTTGCTTCCTCTTATTCCACATTTTTAAACAGCTCAACAAACACAAACTTGAGACTTGTGTGAAAACATCTTTGATCCGCAGAGATGAAATGTCCTTTAAACACAGGACGGTGCTCCTACCTGTTGGTATGGGGTGCAGTAAACCTCGGAGCCCGTGAGGCCGCAGGTTGAGGAGGCATGGAGCTGGTGACCCCTTCCCAGGAGCAAGTCATTGCTGGGTGGGTAACAAGCCCCACGAGAGCAGTCAGTCTGTGCCTGTGATGCTGCAGCTATGGCTGTCAGGAGGAAGGCAACAAGAAATCAAACGTTACAATGCATCGTAACGCATATGACCAATATCAGTCATCAAAAACATCAATATGCCAGCTCACAAACAATATCCATGACACACAGTCCAAAACACGGAGAGAAGGACCGAGCCTACGATGATGGTCTAGAAAAGGGAAGTTCAACTCTAATTTTTCAAGCGCACTTGAACCGCAGTGCGTGCAGACATTTTTTCTGATGTGAGATTAGCAAAAATTAGTATTTATGACAATAACACACTTATTCTCTGGTCAAAAGGGGCAAAAAAAACATTTATCACAATTTTGTAAAGATTGTGTAAACCTAAAACACACCAAAGACATAGTTGAAATCGTGTGTAATCTGGATTAAAGAGGTTTTTTTTATTTACTTATCTCTACCTATTTGTTGTTAAGGTTAGTACCTGTTTTTAAAGTGTAGACATGAAACCAGTGAGTCAACGTAAACCTTTAGAAAATTTGCAATATCAGGGTTACAAATGTTAAAAGTCCTATTTGTTGCTTTTTCACTCCTGCAGCTGATCTCCATATATTATAATAATGTGAATGCAGTATTGTAATATAATGCACACTAACATGAATGTTTCTCTCCATCAGTACGATGGAATTTTGCTTTTTCACAGAAGACTAAACAAGTGACCACTGTCCAAATTTACTTGTTGATTATAAAATGAAACCATATACATGGAGATAGGCAACAGTACTTATTGTATGATCTACTCAAAACAGATGCGATTATAACTAATGTCGGTTATATTTCATTTTGTCTACTTGTTAAAGGTAGACCTTGCCATTTTTTTTTTTATTATAGATCTAGTAGACACTGTACAGTCAGTTAACCCGTATTTATGGGCAGAGACAGTTCCTTACAGATTTTTACGCTCACCTTAATCACATGAAACTTTTACTAAACCATCCCTAAACTTAACCTGAGCATAAATATGTTTTTAATCCTCTGCCTAAACCCAACCTTCTAGATTGATGCCCGCTTCCGTCCCTTAGATGGTGCTGAAAAGTTTTGCGGAGTTTCCTATTTCTACCTAAAGCCTCACCATATACTGACTCCGAAGAAAGAAAGAAAGAAGAGAGGAAGAAAGCCCCTGAAAAGGAAGCATATCTATCTCTTTACTCAAAAGGGATGCTTTCTTAAGGTTTAGACACAGTCATAGTGTCTTTAACTATGTATTTATATAGATAATACGTTCATTTAAAGAGTGATATAATAAAAGCTCTGTTCCTCTCTGCTAGAAAATGGAGAGATCAGTGTAATCAGCTGCTGCAGTATTTCGCTGGATAGAAAAAACTGCATCCTGTCAACTCCCCACGATTTATAAATGCAAGCATCTGGTGTGGAAAGTTTAAGGTGAAAGTTGCAGCACAAAAGAGACACACAGAGAGAGAGAGAGAGGACACTAGAGAAAGTTCAAATTTTAAAGCAAAGGGAAAAAAGAAAGAAATCTTACCAGCTAGAATTAAAAGAATTCTCATGTTGCGTTCCTCCTATGAAAAAGTCTGTAACAGATGAGAAAACAAACAAACATAAAATATCAGCAAGCAGAAAACAATCAGAAACAATCAAAGCCTGTTTCCTGTGTTTCCTGATGTGAGACTCACCTGGCAGTTGGTCTTCTATCAGCTCTGTTATCTGTATTAAAGTGTGTGTTGCTGCCAAGCTGCTGCTTTATAAACACTGTCTCACCTGGACGGTATGATACAGTGTGTGTCAGAGTCGCACCCTTCACCACCACTCCCTTCACTGCATGAATCAACACACACTCACACACACACACACACACACACACACACACACACACACACACACACACACACATGCAGGCAGGCAGGAAGGCAGGCAGACGTAGACACATAGTCAACACAAAGATACCGAGGAGCCACAAACAAACGTAAAGAAAGGTGTAATAAAACACTCTTGTGACCCCAAATAAAAAACTAAAACTGAGCTCAAATGATTCCATCTACTCGTGGAAAGAAGCATCAAATGTTCGTAGATTTGATTCTTGTTAATGTGCAGTCTTTATAAAATCTTGTACATCCAGAGGATATTTCCTAAAAACTTTGGTGATCCTCTTACTTTTCATGTAGCACCATCATCAGGTCAACATTTACATTCATCCAATACTTTGGTTTACGACCAAATACCTGCACAACTAATGACATTCCCACCAACCTCAGCTGTACGTCTGCTTCTATATTACATGTATGTATTCGGTGTGCGTGAGTGCGAGTGTGCATCTGTGTCGTCCGATGATGCACAATGGAAATCTGGGGAGGGGGCTGATAAAATGCATATATATATATATTTTATAGCATCAGTATGTAGGCCTTTACTGGAGAAGTGGACACGGTGTATGTTTGGCTCAGATTCTTTTCCTCCGCGGCTGCACAGAGTGAAACCCTTAAATTCCTTAAATGCCAGAATTTTAAACTAGCATGTCTCGACAAGACCAACCATGTCATAAAGACCATGATGCAGAAGTATTGATCTGTATTAGTTAGATTACTTTATTTATTCATTATAAACACGTATTACGGAGCACTGTTTCATGGTCTTTTCCATCCAGAAAAGAGCACAGTTCTTGTGAAACGATGTCACACAGACAAAGTCACTGCTGCCTCCACAGACACAACACATGCCCTGCAGGCAGGGTTTAAGCTTTTTGCCAGACTGTGTGGTAACTCCACTGTGTGCTGGAGTGCTGCTGAACATCACCCGTGTCTAAAGAAATAGTAACCTGAGGGCAAGCTGAACACGCACGTTATGTTTTTCTCCATTCTCCGAAGACACACTGACTAAGTCCAAGTACAGGGTGTGTCTTCTGACTCAACTAACACACACAGAGGCTACTGTGCAGATACAGCTTCAGACAAGTACCATCACGCCTTCAATCACTCTGGATAGTAGGCTAGCTGTACAGCTGCTGTAGCTGCAGTTTATTTCTTGGTAACAGCCTGGTGTTTCCTCTCTGTCATAGTAACAACCAGTGCTGCTTTATTGGAGTTATTGGTATCACAAGGTGTTAAACATCATTGCAGAGCAAATAAGGGACAAACACCCAAGACAGTGGGAAAATAAGATAGTTTAAAGACAACTACAATCACGTAATACCTTTTAAGAGAACCTCTGTGTGCTTGAACATGTGCCTGTAAATATTTCCTCTCCAGTGGAGGCTGGTCCATAGAGGCAGAGGAGGCGGCTCCTCCTCTATTTTTGAGAGGATAGAGGGAGATCAAACTATAAAAAGAGTAATTGGTTGAAATAAACCATTACCAAATCTCAGTATCATTTATACAAATATATTATAATATTATCTTCATTGGAAAAAAATCCTCTATTGAAGCTACGGGCAGCAGTTTACAGACTTGCTTCTAGTGATACATTACGCACACAAGGTTCATTCTCATCCTGAGGCTGCAGTGATTGTTTTTAAGAAATCTTGTAAGCCGTTGTTTTACTGCTTAGTTTTTAATTTTACATTAGAAAGTAGAGATAAGCAGCCAACTAGTGTAGTAATTATAATTTTATTTATATAACACCTGTCAAACTTAAGCTCAAAGTGCTTTCCAGATTAAAACATGTACAGAATAAAAATTAAATAATCTGAATCCCATGTTTGCCCCCCCTATATGACACATAAAGTAGGAACATGAGAGCACATATAACAAACAGCACTGAGACCATAAATGTATACATAAAAAGGAGGTGCAAAATAAGAGAAATAACTAAATAAAATAACATGGCGCCGTATGGGTCGGTCTTCCTCCTGTCCTCCCCAATTTTTTGAGTCACCAGCCGCCACTGTTCTGCACTAAAGGTTGTTATTGTAGGTAAGACATGGATTTCACATGCACTGACATGCACTAAAAGGCACGCATGGCCGGCCCTGCTATGTCAACAAAGCTCGGATTACAAAACACAGAGGGAGAGAGACTTCATTCTCTGCTCTGGTAGACATTACTCCACTATATCTTTACATATCAAATAGTTGTTTGATGCTATATTAAAGCCAGGGTTGGTATTGTTCTTCAAAAACATTTTTTGTTATATTAGTTGAAATTCTCATTACATCCCGACAGCAATCAATAAATCAAATGTTCTGAGAAAAAAAGAGAACAAAATCTGGTATCTGTGGCTGTGGCAGGACTGTAATAAGGCTGTCCAATCATTTCATACGGCCCGAATAGAAGAACGAATCGAGCACACTCTTGCTAGTTTCTCAACACTCTAGCTTTAATGCTCTGATTATCGTATAGAGAACCTTTAACAAATGACTGGCAACTTGAAAAAAATTGATGTTGAATTTAACAAGTTCCACACTTAGGGTTCAATAACATGTCACAAGAAGAGAACATGCACATCTGTGCGGTTGCTTTTACCAGGTTTGTTTTGCACTAGCTTAGCAAGAAGTCATTATCAGAAGGGGAATTCAAAAGGCAAAGAAAGCTTGGTGGACATTGCAGAAACACTTTGTAGTTTTTCACCCACTATTTGGCTCTTGATGAAAGATGTGATATGTGCGACATAGCTCAGCTATCTTTATAAAAGATAGATCAATAATTTAACAATTGCTTCTGTACAACCACTATACAACATGTTATTTGTCAGATAACAGCCTAATCTCAATATTGTTTACCATTCGTTAGTGAAGTGCATTTAAAAGCTAGCCTGGTTATTATCATATTACTTCCAGACATGCATGCATGTTGGTTGGACCTAGTAACATTTCCATATTCTGTATCACTTTCAACAAGTCTGATTTGAATGCCGTCAGATTAACGTAAAGGCTGGCAGCACAAGGTTTAACATGCAGACCGAGAGAAAGAGAGAGAGCGCAAGAGAGACACAAAGAGAGAAATGTTGTACCTCCTTCTAAGATCACTATATTAAATGTGTTGCCACTTATGCACAAAATCAGTTTAATAAACTATGAAACACTGAAAGATTCAATTTTAAGGTGTTGATGAGCTCAGTCTTCTCTCAGACTGAGAATAATCAAGAATAATAACATTTATTGACATATAGTGCACAATGGGGAAATTGAAGAAAAACTAGATGATTGCATTTCCTGCAGAAAATGCGTGTGAATGTTGACAGATGGAATTAATTGCAAAGCATTGCTGAAAATACAGAAATCTTAAAGCGCAAATGCGGAATAGTCTTCTAGAAAGTAATATTTGGGTGGATGAACCTTTAAAACTGTAAGTGTACTGTATATATACTGTATATATATATATATATATATATATATATATATATTTTGAGGAGATCAGGCAATTAGGAAGAGGCGTGTCCATTTTCAATTTAATGTCTGATCTCACATGGATAGGCAGCCAATGAGGGGAAGCTAAAACTGGTGTAATAGGCCCTTTTCACAGCAGCCATTTTGACATGTTGTTGCAGAGTAATCACAGGTGTGATTAATAACATTAATTATGGCCCTGATCCATTGGGGTGAGGTTAACATCAAAGGTTACCAGGGCAACCTTTGATGTTAACCTTTGATGTTAACCTTTGATGTTAACTGCTAAGTGAATCCTCAGTAAGACAGAAATATCTAGAAATTAACCTGAGGCGCACCTGTCATACAACTGCTTCTCATACAAAAAAAGTAACTCCTATCACTTAGATTTTTCAGGTGAGGAGTTAGGAACCTCTGTTGAACACATAGTGTGAGTTTTGTGTGTGTAGTGTCAAAAATGTGAGTATGGGAGCAGGTTGAAAAAGTGGTACTTTTTGCACTCTTACAGAAAAGTGTGGTGAAAGTTAACATGGGTCCCTATGGGTATGTTACTTGGAGTTCCTGTCACTTTCAGGCTGTTGTAGCCAAATTTATAAGTGCAACTGATTCCATAGTAATATTTCTGAGACCAGCAAAATATTTCCAACATATATACAAGAAATTCTGTGTATGAAGAGTGAAAATTGTGGGAATGGGAGCAAGTTTAAGATAATTTTTTTAGATGATTTTCAAGCTCCTCTCCACTCCAGCTGTGATGTCACCACTCTAAAGGAGCGCAACATACACCCATTATAAACTCACAAAAAACTTCTGAAAAAAGCATAAAACGTAAACTGTGATAATTCAAAAACTGTAAAAGATGTCAAAAAGCCTGACAGTTAAATAGTCTGTAACTGGTTTAAAGTTTATCTGTAGCTGAAAGTATGTGGAAGCAGTTGAAGTTCAAAGTGCAGCAGGTTCAAGAGGATTTTTAACATTCTTTCCATAGACTTCCATTGTAAAAAATATGTTGGAAAAAGTTTAATATTTTAAAAAATATTAGAGGTAGAAAAGGTTGTAAACAAGCAGGAATGTCCTTAAAGAGCTGCATATTTTGATAGTTGAATGGTTTCTGTAGCTTAAAGTATGCAGAAGTAGTTAGAGTCCAAAAAATGTACAGAAGAAATATAAGAAGAAGAAGAAGAAGAAGAAGAAGAAGAAGAAGAAGAAGAAGAAGAAGAAAAGGAGAAGAAGAAGAAGAAGAAGAAGAAGAAGTAGAAGAAGAAGAAGTTGAGGAATCAAGATTTGAATAACAATACCGTGAATACTGCTGTATAGCATTCACACTGATCTGCGTCTTTGGCAATTAGACCCCATCACTATTTTAAGGGGATAGTCAAGTCAATTTTATTTGTATAGCCGAAAATCACAAATTACAAATTAGCCTCAGGGGGCTTTACAATCTGTACAGGATACGACACCCTCTGTCCTTTACAGTACGACTCTCTCATGGGATAAGGAAAAACTTAACAAAAAAAAATGGATCCAGGAGGATGTCAAGCAGCTTCCCGGCGTTGCCAAACAGAGCCAGAGCAACACGACCTCCTCTCCACGCCAGATAGATAGAGCCAGGGCTGGACTGGGACAAAAAATCGGCCCTGGCATTTTGGCCCAGACCGGCCCCTCACCGCCCATTTGTGCTGTGTGTACCATGTGTTGTTGAAGGCCCTGTTCATGGAAATCCCTTGAAATGTGGTTGTTTTGTATACTCGCCAACCTTGAGACCTCAAAAATAGGGGGGATTTCAAACCAATGTGGGGGGTCTGGGGGTCCTCCCACAGAAAAATTTGAGTTTCAAAGACTTTGTTTCCTGAATTCTGGTGACTTTAAAACAATGAAAAAAAACAAATGCAACAGCATTTTTATGTTAAACTTCTAATTTTACCTTTAAATCTCAGGAAAGAAAACTGAATAATTTGCCCCTCTGGCATAAACTTTGCTTGTGAATATCTAGCATAAACTAATATTCATCAGTTATAATTAATTTTTTTGCCCCTGCTGTCCCCTTTTTTAGGATTATACATGCTGTACAGTGCCAGAAACAGGTTAAAAAAAAAAGTAAATTTGACATAAATTGGGAGAAATACGAATTGTGACCCAGGGAGAAAACCCGGAGAGGGCAATGAAAGCCGGGAGTCTCCCGAGAAAATCGGGAGGCTCGGCAAGTATGCTGTTTTAACCCATCTGCCAGATACTGGGATATGTCTGGGAGGGAAAATGGATACATGGTTGTTAATTTATAACTTATCGTGCATTAAGTCACAATATCAATGATGCTGAATACCTTATTAAAAAATGTTGAGAATTTCAGCTGGGTCTCATACAGTATATCAGTAATACATTAGATCATCATTAATGTTTGTTGAGTCTTATTGGACCTATCACATTCAGACTCTGATGGGGGGGGCCATTTAGATTCCAGGGGGGGCCCTCTTTGGCCCCGCCCCCTCTTTGGCCCCGCCCCTGGCAGACACACATAAGCAGACAGACAGAGAGAGATGGATAGTAAACAGCAGAGGATCAGAATCACTGGTTGACCAGCGCAGAGAAATGTGCTTCTGATGTAAACAGCCAGGCTTCAGCTCGAGCGGAGATTAATAGCGCGGCGCTTCTGTTCCCTATAGGAACTCACTCGGCAGCTTGTGAGAAGCTCCAAAACGCATGAAAAAGTCACGGACCGCCACATACCGGCCCACTTCGAGCACTGCTCATCTCTCATGACATGTTGAGCCAGGCAGCTACCCAGGCTCTCCCTCCCTCATCTCTCTCCCTCTCCTCCCTCATCTCTCTCCCTCTCCTCCTCACTGTGGCCTCCCGGCAAAGAGTGATTGGGCCAGCCCGGTGTCAATTAAGGAAAAGAAATGGGCCGATTTACCTGTTATATGGGCCCAAAAAAAAAGAAAAAAAGACATGCGTCGGCCCAAAAGGACGTCGGCCCACCGGGAAAACGCCCGGTATGCCAGATGGCAAGTCCAGCCCTGGGCCAGAGCAACACGACCTCCTCTCCACGCCAGATAGATAGAGCCAGAGCAACACAACCTCCTCTCCAAACCAGATAGATAGAGCCAGAGCAACACGACCTCCTCTCCACGCAAAACAGATAGAGCCAGAGCAACACAACCTCCTCTCCAAACCAGATAGATAGAGCCAGAGCAACACGACCTCCTCTCCATGCCAGATAGAGCCAGAGCAACACGACCTCCTCTCCATGCAAAACAGATAGAGCCAGAGCAACACAACCTCTTCTCCACGCCAGATAGGTAGAGCCCGAGCAACACGACCTCCTCTCCATGCCAGATAGAGCCAGAGCAACACAAACTCCTCTCCACGCAAAACAGATAGAGCCAGAGCAACACGACCTCCTCTCCACGCAAAACAGATAGAGCCAGAGCAACACAACCTCCTCTCCAAACCAGATAGATAGAGCCAGAGCAACACGACCTCCTCTCCATGCAAGATAGAGCCAGAGCAACACAACCTCCTCTCCACGCAAAACAGATAGAGCCAGAGCAACACGACCTCCTCTCCACCACCAACATTGATGGAGGTAGTGATGCTGAAGGTCTGGATGGATGTGATGTGGAGCTGAACTTCTAATGAGATCAATGGAACGACCAACAGTCTAAATTTATTTCTAATGTTCATTCATACCAACTGCGTGGATGAATACATGAATATCCAGAAAAACTCATCACATACAGCATGTGAGCAAATAGGAAATAAATGAGAGTCCCAACTTAAAGGTTCTCTGAATTCAGAGCGTACCTATTGCCTCCACACGGCTCTCAACATGGCCGAGTCGGCGGCTTGCAGCTAACGGTGCTAACAGCACGAACAGTGCAAACAACAGCGGTTATAAGTTATAAGTTAACCCGGGACGACGTCATCTGTCGGGACGGCGTTATCGGCGGTAACCTTTGTAAGAGTGCAGTGCAGAGCGGCAGAGATTAGCTAGCCAGTGGGGCACAACAGAGCGAGACTCACATGCACTAACATGCACGTGCGGCCGGGCCGGCTACATGAACCAAGCACAGAGAAGCTTGGATTACAACACACACAGAGTGACTTCATTCTCTGCTCAGGTAGACATTACTCCTCTATATCTTGACATAGCAAATAGTTGTTTGCTATTAATGCTCAGAGAACCTTTAACATCCTTGTGAACTGATGGATATTATAGCAGTTATACAGCACAATACAGTTATTTACTGAAGTAACAGTTTTAGGACAAGCATTCTGTTTGTCAATGAATATAGTAAATAACCCCTTATGTTCCCCCAGGAAAGGTGCACCGCTTGTAAATGACCAACAACAGAGAAGAGAGTGGCAAGTCTGTTTTTCAAAAGGAATAGGCTACATTTTCATTTGGGATTGGCAACTTTACTCTGATCAAACTGTTTACATGAAGCATTATTACTAGTTTTTATTCTGATGAGTTGAATGAAAAGTTCCAGGTGAAAAATAACTGCAATTGAAGGGAGAGTTTTTGGAAATCTTTTTTTTTTCCCTGCTGTGCTCCGTTTGTCACTGATAAATGAAGCGAGGTTCCTACTGTGGTGAATAGAGCTGAGCGCCGTTACTTTGCTTCATATTGAAGGTTCGGCTGTGTCGTCACACTGACACTCCCTTGTATCCTCAGTTATGACCCATATGTTTGTAACATGTATCCTCTGTTCCTTCATGTTTTGCATATCTCTGTATCTTATGTTGTGTCACCTTACTGTTAGCTAATTTTTTTTACTTTTTAGATACAAATGGAAATCAACTGTTGCCTATATATATATGTTGTAAATTTTAAAGTTCCGGTGAGGGCCGTAAGCATGAAAGAAGTTAGATCAACAGTCACTACTTTGATTTGTCATACGCACAGGTGTGACTAATACTGATGATTATAATGATGGTTCCGTTTCATTTAGGTGTGCCAGTGAGCCAGCATGCACAGAGCCAGGTTTCTGAAATGTAGAATATCCATGTAACCATTGATCCATGTTGTTAGTTACATCTGTGTCAATCTGCAGTGAATAGAAGCATTTGATTGGCCCACTAAAAGTAGAAGGTCAGGTCCAGAAAATATTTAGAAAGGTTTAGGTATAAGGTCCTTTTTTCAAGTCAATTACATTTTTTTTTTCAATTGTATATTCCAGTTTTCAAACAAATATAACACTTTCCTGTCAGTTTTTTAAGAACAATGTGAAGTTGATGTAATCATGTACTGTCAGCTCCTCTACGTGCCGTCACATCTCTGCACTTCCTGTGCCGCTCCGTGTTAGTCACCATCATGAGTGTGTGTGGTACGTGTGGTCGACTCTGTGTGTGGTTCCACTGAGACCACAGTTCACAGCAGCAGCAGCAGCGATGTTGCAGGGTAACTGGGTTTACACAACCTTTCCCCTGATTTTGGTGACTGTTGATGTGGAAGATTCACATGGACTCCGTGATCACCTATATGGCTTTTAGCCTACCTACTCTCAGACTGCACCAACCTGACAACAAACAACTGAGGAACATCACATGTTCATTCACGTTCTATTTTCTTTTTTGGTCTTTTGATCTTGACCTTTGACTGAATAGTGAAATCATTTTCTAATTTCCTTCCTGTGCCATTGCTTGTAGTAGTCCTTGAAACATATTTAGTGAAGTATGAGTCAATGTCTTGGTTGTAGTTCTCGGAACAATTCTCTGAGGCAGAAATAATGTCGGTTAAGAACGTTAATAGTATGGAACTATATAACAGTATTAGCCTGAGGGGGAACCAGAGGGTGCACGTTACGCTCAATTGACACCAGAGCAATGGTGAAGTGCGGCCTGCGGCGACCTGCAAAGCAATATCTATGAAAAGCTGCGATAGCTGCTCCCAAGTTCAGCAAGCTTTTGTTGATTCTGCGGCAAAGTGCGGCCAAACGGAACATTTTAAGTTTTAGTGGGGAAGTGTGGCCAGAGAGTACCCGCAGCCAATCAGCAAACAGATTTTCATGTTGACCTATGTTACAAAGAATTACTTCCCACCTGAAACACATGAATACGCACTTCACCACTGCCTGATGTGAAGTCCGTGTTACACCTCCGTGATGATGCAGCGGGACGGGACGGCATTATCAGAGGTAACCGCTGCATGAGCGCAGTGCAGCGGCCGTGAACTAGCCAGCGGGGCACAACAGAGAGATTCACGGGCACTAAATTGCACACGCGGTCAGCCCGGCTATATAAAGAAAGCACGGAGAGGCTCGGATTACAACACACACAGAGGGAGAGTGACTTCATTCTCTGCTCAGGTACATTACTCCACTAAAAAATTACATTACAAATAGTTGTTTGCTGCTACATTAATGCTCTGAATATCCTATCCACCTTATTCCTAGCCCCCATGATGCCTTGCGTGAATAATGGGCGTAACTTCCGGCATGTCGTGTCACTGAATCGTTTCCATGCTAACAGTACGTTGAGCGATAGTATTAAAAAATCTAGTAAAACATGTGTGAACACCACCTATTACAGCTCCAACAGGATAATGTGATCATATATCTGCCTTCTACTACGGAGGGATGGAGGACGACCTTTAGAAATGGCCTCAGATAACCTACACTAGCATATTTAGCTACGTTATTGACTCCGTTGCTACAGACGGTGAAGAGATGAACAATCTTGAAAAGCTCTGAGGCAGATCAGTACTTCCACAGTAACAAGGTTTAGTTTTTTACACACAGATGACCGTACTTAAACTATTTGTAGTCTAATGCTGCTCTGCACTCCGTACCATAAACTGCCTTACATTTTAAACTGTACAGAAAATAGTGAAAGTAACTGGCTGTCATTAAACCAACGCTTCAATGCCGACTCTTCCCTACACATGAAATCATAGCTGATGTTCTCCTGGCACTGCTATCAGTCCTTTAAGGACCCGACGTCTCTTCTCCGCTGCTCTTTATAGCCCAACTAACGTACACTAACTATATTCGATGTTCCGTACAGATGACATTTTTCCACCGATCGCTGAATAAATACTTCCAGATCATGCATAGCATTTATATGCGTGTAATCCTCAGTTCCCCCTCTTTCATTCCTGACAGAGCCAGAGACCTCCACCATTTGTTCCTGTTAGATTACAGTAAGTCTGTGAGGTGCAGACCGTGCGAGGGGACGCTCCAGTCTCGACTGCAGCTTGAGAGGGGAGATGACTAGAGCAGCGAAAATGTACATTTCAACTTAATTTATGCTTCTCACAGTACTGTAGTCTGTATTAAGTGATTATTATGCTATCACACGTTGTTAAATATATTACCCTTTGTTGAATAAATGCTTTCAAATGGGCATTTTTAACATCAGTGGTTGCTCAGCAGCAACTCTGTCAACACAGATGCTGTTTGCACGTAATCCTGCGCCCAATATTGATGTTACAGCAGTGTTATTTAATATAGGATGAATAAAGTTAACGTTTATTACATCAATTGAATATTTTGACTTTTAAATTTTTCATTAATCGCTGTTGAAATCATGTTATGCACTCTGTACGGAACGCTGTTAAGCTTAACGATCTTCCTACACAGGCGGAGGCGTTACTTTTCACCACTTTTCTCAAAAACTCTTGAGACATCAAAAGAGATCAGTCAAAGTGTAGACTGTCCAATGGATATTCCTCTGGAGAATGAGCACAGAAACATGCTTGTCTGGCTCTTAACAACAGAGGAGTGCTTCCTGGCATTACTGTAAGTGTGCAGAGCACCGTACCAGAGCTCCGCAATGACATTTTAGAAAAAGCAAATTTAACATTAATTATATATCTGTTAAAAATAAAGCAGGATTTTGTAAAATGAAGGCGAATTACTTTTCAAAAGAAGCGCCGTTGGTGGTTAGTCACTACGGTTAGCCAATGGGACTAACTAGCTTACTGCTACTGCTACTTCCGCTACCTCACTGGAAGTTACGCCCATAATCATTTCTAGAGTAACGCCCCAGAGAATGAGGTTGATAGAAAACCTTTAAACAAGAAACATTTTAGTAGATAAAATGTGTTAATTATGGCAGCCAAGTTAGCTCAACACACGCAACTTAAGAAAACACAACTGAATAAAGAAAACTTCTTCACCAATTGGACAACACATCGCCAGCATGCTGCAAATAAATACAAAATCATCAAATAAGACATTCACATATTCACCAATTTGACAACAAACATGCTGCCTACAGGGGCTCCAAGTCGTACGGGGCACAATGGAAATTTCCGGAGGAGACAGTGACGCTGGTATTGTTTTCACCTTGTGAGTCTGTGTGTGTGTGTTATCATGGCAAAATGTGGTCATGGAGACGCCTGATGTAGAGGGAACTACCACAGAGGAGGTTTTTAGTATTTTTCCAGGTGTTTATATGTCTGCCTGTCGGTCTATAGACAGATTAAGTCACTGTGATGCAGTCACGAAACTTTAGAATGAAGAATGAAGGTTGAGTTTGAAGATGGGTGTGGTCCGAGCAAAGCGCGCCAGAAGTATGGCGTAGGAAGGGGAAGGGGCCATTTTGCTAAATGTGACACTTTTAAATTTAAATCAAAGTACAGCAGTCACTATAAACACACTTTTGAGCACTACAGATGCTCTAATGGTAATATTAGTAGGAATATTAGTGACAGTGTTCATTGTGTAATAAGCCTAAAAACAACTGGGACAAAGTTTCTGGCTCAAAGTTGTTTTGATTTCCAGAGACTATCCTCCATGCTTCCTGAATATTCAGCAGCTGTCACTGTGTGGGTGGAGACAGTGGGGCTATAAATGTCCACAGTATCCAGTAAAGGTGTGTTCTTGCCACAAACTGGAACTCATGAGTGAGATCAAACTGTGACTGGAACAAACAACAAACTACCACACAGTAAGTTATTATGTTTTCTTTAGAAACATCAGGAGTCAAAGTGTAGCCTATATGCTGTGTGTCAAATGCAGTGATGGAATATTAGACTGCTGTCACATTAGAGTATTTTCAAAAAGCCAGCAGTTGCATATAGCCTAACTTGTGTTGAATTGCTTTTTTTTTTTTTCTCGACTAAACTGTAAGTTAAATTTAAATGTATTACGTGTCATATTTTATATCGTGTAAATCCATGACAGGTCAGTTTCTAATGCTGCTGCATTGTTATCTCAGTTGGTGTGTGACCTGGTCTAATGGCTGCAGAGTTCCTAGAACCCAAAGTGATGTCTTAAATTGCTTTTTTAGTTCAACAATTTAAATAGCCAAAGGTATTGCATTCAGAGTGATTATGAAAAAGACAACTGGTATATCTGCACATCTGAAACCATCTAATGTTGTTCATTTTTAACAGGTCTACATACCGTCAGCCCACTGTTGCATCTCAGACATTGGAAATGGAAAGCATGCAGGAGTTGATCCCCTTCGCCAAAGAGATGCTGAGTCAGAAACCCAGCCGGGGTTTGCTGAAGGTCTACCTGGTGGGTTCAGTGTTTGCAGTGTTGGGGACGGTCATCGGCTTGGTTGAGACCGTGTGTCACCCTTTCTCCTCTGGTGAACCCATGGACGCAGAGATGGACCTCATGTTGGCCCGGGAACAGAGAACTGTTGAGGCTGAGATACAGCGCGATGTGGGCCAGGAGGAGGAGGAGGAGAAGCTGGCTCATGAAAATGGGGCCACTTTAAAGAGCATGAACCTCCACAAGACCCATAGACTCAGCCAACGGAGCATGGCCAACCGGCTGCACGCTTCCTAAAGCCAAAGGGGTCAGCCCCAAGTGACTTGAGATATTTATTAGTGAACTGCTCCTTCCACACCACTGAATTGTGCAACACGTACAAAATCGAAAGCTTTATAGACAGAGCTGTGAGCTGCCTGCCATTCTGTGCTGCTTATTAACGATGCAATCAAGTGCTGTCGGAAATGTGTCAAAGTATGCCCTTATGCATTGGACACACATGAAAGACCCCGAAGGCCCCAGTGGCAGCCTACATGGAAGAGTTGAGACTTTTTGACAGGCCCACCTACCGTCCTGAGGTCATGGAAATCATGTCAGTAATACAGTATATGGTATAAGTGAAGTGTACATTAACTCAGTTAGACCAGTGGTTTTTTGGTTCCTCAGGGATCCGATCCCCTGGGTCCCCAGCAAACGTAGGAATTTTTCATTCTGCTGCTGGAACGTAAAGTTTGGTTTCTGAAAGGAAAAGGAGAACAGCAGACAGACAAAACTACTTTCTACAAGGTCCATTTTGTTCATATTTTATGATCAAAAGTTAGGACTTGGGAGGTTGAAGGCGATTATGATGAGTACCTGAGGACAGCATGGTGTTGAGAGTCTGCTGGCTGCGGTAAACTGCCGTGTAGCACCACCTGTTGTCTGGTAGATGCATCTGATCTGACAATACACCCACTTACTGTGTTCAATGAGAGGATTGTTTGTTGTAATTATGCTATGTGTAAATACTGTAAATATACAATCTTTTTCATACCAATAAAGTTCATTTTATTTATAAAGTCTGCTTTCTCTCTGGTTTGACTCCCTCAAATGTTTGCTGCACATTTTATTCACCAACATGTCAAGATTAAGCACAGATGGATTTATGCATGAAAAAATGAGATCACTGCAAAAATATCCTATCCACACAGACTCAAGGCTGTAACATATAACATTGCATCCTTAAACTTTTCACTTCAACTCAAGTTGTCCTCAATCCCCTACATCAGAACCATGAACTGAAGTTTTACAGAATGAGCATTATATAAAGCATGCGCTCCAAATGTAAATCCATCATCAGTGAGCTCCTGTTGAGCACCAAGTTTATGTGGTATTGCTAAGTACGGTTAACTGGCCCTACACAGTCTGTGTTAACCTGCGATACTCACTAAGATGCACTCTAGTGTTAACTGTTTGCCCCGAGCCCTCCACTGTTTTGATGGCTGACTGCAGGTTTTGTAGGATCACAGCAGGGTTCTCCTTAGTCACCAACAAATCCAACAGCACTGTTCACTCAGATAGCACAGCAACAATGGGATGATGCTGGCTGACACGTGCACACACGAGTGGGAGGCCAGTGATAACCCTGAGTCAACATGATACTCTTTTACTCTAAGAATAGATTGAGTGATGGCCTATGTGAGGGCTGAAATGGATGACCCTTAAGTCTCTGAACACAGTTGACCTAAACTGACCGTCAGCCCCCCCATACAGTCGTATGTGCCCGTCTGTGAAGCAGCACATCCTTCAAAGCAGTGATATAATATTAAACCATGACCTCTCTTTGTGTTCACACACACACAGACACACTGGTTTCCACTTGTAATGATACAAACTTCTTCATCATCACTTGTGAGGAACACCCTTTCTAGAGGTTTTAGAGGTATGAAAAAAATTAGGTAAACTTTCCATTGCTTAGTTAGCTATACATGCCTTTAAATCCTTGCATTGATGATGTAATGACTTGACCATGCTAACTGGGGACTAACTGCGGTAGCTCACCTGGTAGAGCGGGCGCCCCATGTACCAAGGCTAAGTCCTTACCGCAGCGGCTCAGGGTTTGAATCCGACCTGTGGCCCTTTGCTGCATGTCATCCCCTCTCTCTCCCCCTTTTAAAACTATCCCTGTCTCTGTCAATAAAGGAATAAAAGCCCCAAAAAATAATCTTAAAAAAAACCCAAAACTGGGGACTTCCGGGGAAAACCAGTAAACATAGTTCAAAGGAACCTAATTTGAATATCATTTTCAAAATTCACTCGATTCCAATTTGACTACTGGGGACCTATTTTTATATTAACATGGAAAAAGGTATACATTTCTATCATATCAATCCTCTGTTGTCTGTATTTGTAAAAAAAACAAGTTAAAGCTGAAGTAGGCGAGATTGGCGCAAATCTGATTAAAAAAAGTTATTTTTATAAAACGGTCGCTATATCGTGACAGTAGTACATGAAACAGGTAAACTGAAAAAAATCATGTTCCTCTGTGTCCTCCTGTGTCCTCCGGTGCTCCTAACGGCATCTGAAGGAGGAAAACAAGGTCTGCTTTCCAGCTGCAGTCTATGAGAGCCGGCTGTCAATCACTCGCGATCTCCGACCAAACGGTCAAACTAGGCAGCGCTGATCAGATATGAATCAATATTCTGTTACTGTAATGCCTATTTCTCAAGTGTTTTCAGAATCATCTTGTAGTTACTGTTTAGCTGTAAAATAAGAAAGTTTGTGACGCCGCCGCCATTGTAAAATCTGGTAAAGGAACGCCAAGTTCCGCTCACATGACCGGAGCACAGCCAATAGGAACGCTCTCTCTCTCTGAAATGACCTGTGATTGGTCAAAGTCTGTCGTCATGGGCTAGATTTTCTAAAGCCTGAAAACAGAGCCATGAGGAGGAGCAGAAGTCTAGTTTTCTCTCAGAACACTTGAATTACAATATGCTGAAAGATTATTATGGAATTTTTGCCCAATGATGCCAAAAATAATAGTAAAATTATAAGATACAGTAGTATATCAATGACGGTTCAAATTTTGGAATGGCTTAGTTGTTCATAGCTTATGTAATTATACCATGAGGACTTCTTGGCATCTGACCCTTTCTCCTGCCTCTTGAGCCATGAGTCCCCTGAACACTGAGTTCCAGATTTCCAACTATGAGAAAAATCTTTACTAATGGATGAATAATTTGAAAAACAATTTTAAATTTAGTTGTCCATAAATAAATGATCATAAATATTCTTTGATATATAACAGTGATGTCATCGTCACATTCTGGAATATTGGGCTAATTTGGGTAGACACATCAAGTGTGCTGCAACAATACACTCACGCTTGACAATCTCTACTCAGTTGCAACTTTGCAACAAACTTATATATCAAAATAGTGCTATTTTTAAAGAATAAGGTTGGTTTTAATCTGAATTTTTTAACTGTTTTTGTTTATAAATATTCTAATAAGATTTTAATGAAGCTGGACTGAGTTCCAGATTTTTACCTATGATAAACATCTTTACTACTGGATGAAGAATTTTAAAAACTATTTTAAATTTAGTTGTCCATATGACATTTAGAATGTTCACACATATTTTTTTATGTATTACAGTGATGTCATCATCCTTTAATGATGTCACATTCTGGAAAGTTTATTTAGAATCTTCAAACATATTCTTTCATGTATTGTGATGTCATCATCCTTTAATGATGTCACATACTGGAACGTTAGGCTAGTTAGGGTAGACACCTCAAGTGTGCTGTTACAATACACTCACACTTGACAATCTCTACTCAGTTGGATATTTGCAACATACTTATTTTTTTCAAAATAATGCTTCATTTAAATAATATGGTTGGTATTAATCTCTATATTTTAATTTTATTTTATTTTTTTAATTTAAATATTCTCAAAATTTTTTAATGAAACTGGAATGAGTTCCAGATTTCCAACTATGATAAAACTCTTAACTAAAGGATGAAGAATTTTAAAAACAATTTTGAATTTAGTTGTCCATATGTCATTTAGAATGTTCATACATATTCTTTGATATATAACTGTGATGTCATCATCCTTTAATGATGTCACATTCTGGTAAGTTAGCAACAATACACTCACACTTGACAATCTCTACTCAGTTGCATATTTTCAACATACTTATTTTTTTTCTCCAAAATAATGCTTCATTTAAAGAATTAGGATGTTATTAATCTGTAGATTTTATTAACTGTAAAAAAAAACATTTACTCTCATAAAATTTTAACGAAACTGGACTGAGTTCCAGATTTCTAACCATGATAAAAAATATTTACTACTGGATGACGTATAAAAAAAACAAAAACAAATTCAGTTGTCCATATGTCATTTAGAATGTTCACACATATTCTTTCATGTATTACAGTGATGTCATCATCCTTTAATGATGTCACATTCTGGACCGTTAGGCTAGTTAGGGTAGACACCTCAAGTGTCCTTTTTTTTTTTTTTCAAAATAATGCTTCATTTTAAGAATATGGTTGGTTTTAATCTGTATTTTTTTATTTATCCATTTTATTTTATTTTTTTTACTTTTAAAAAAAAAAAGAATTATTCTCATAACATTTTAATGAAACTGGACTGAGTTCCAGATTTCCAACTATGATAAAAAAAACTTTACGACTGGATGAAGAATTAAAAAAAATAAATAAATAAATTTAGTTGTCCATATGACATTTAGAATGTTCACACATATTATTTGATATATAACAGTGATGTCATCGTCACATTCTTGAATATTGGCCTAGTTAGGGTAGACACATCAAGTGTGCTGCAACAATACACTCATATTTGACAATCTCTATTCAGTTGCAACTTTGCAACAACATTTTTCAAAATAGTTCTATATTTAAACAATAAAGTTGGTTTTAATCTGTATTTTTTAACTGTTTTTTTTTTTTTTTTAAATATTCTCTTCATATTTTAATGAAACTGTACTGACTTCCAGTCAGGTCTGAGTTCCAGATTTCTACCTATGATAAAAATCTTTACTACTGGATGAAGAATTTTAAATACAATTTTAAATTTAGTTGTCAATATGTCATTTCGAATGTTCACTCATATTCTTTCATGTAATACAGTGATGTCATCATCCTTTAATGATGTCACATTCTGGAACGTTAGGCTAGTTAGGGTAGACACTTCAAGTGTGCTGTTACAATACACTCACACTTGACAATCTCTACTCAGTTGAATATTTGCAACATACTTTTTTTTTTTCTCTAAATAATGTTTCATTTAAAGAATATGGTTGATTTCAATCTGAATTTTTTTTTTTTTTTTTACTTTTTAAAAAAAAGAAATATTCACATTTCCAACTATGATAAAAAAAATCTTTACTAATGGATGAAGAATTTAAAAAACAATTTTAAATTTAGTTGTCCATATGTTATTTAGAATGTTCACAGATATTTTTTCATGTATTACAGTAATGTCATCATACTTTAACGATGTCACATACTGGAACGTTAGGCTAGTTTGGGTAGATACCTTAAGTGTGCTGCTACAATACACTCACAGTTGACAATTTCTAATAGTTGAATATTTGCAACTTACTTATTTATCTTTTTCAAAATAATGCTTCATTTAAAGAATATGGTTGGTTTTAATCTGTTTTTTTTCCTTTGTTTTTTTTCCTTTTTTAAAAAAAAGAATTATTCTGATACAATTTCAATGAAACTGGACTGATTTCCAGATTTCCAAATATGATAAAATTCTTTACTTAAGGATGAAGAATTTTAAAAACAATTTTAAATTTAGTTGTCCATATGTCATTTAGAATGTTCTTGCATATTCTTTGATATATAACAGTGATGTTATCATCCTTAAATGCTTGCACTTTTTCCAGCGCTAGCCCCCCCTACTGTCCTCCCTTGGCATTAACACTTTCACCGGCCCACTTACCTTCTCATGATATACATAGAATGTTTCCCATTCCTATGTTAATCGGAAATAGAAGAAAACAAAGGTACATAGAAAATGGGGTAACCTAATTGAACCTGATACATATAACATGCCAGCATGAATCATCCACACCTTCCACACTTACTATACAACTAGCTCTTCTAAACATTAGATCTCTTTCAAACAAGTCATTTTTAATTAATTAATGATCTTATTTGCACACACAAACATGATTTCTTACTTTTAACTGAAACATGGTTAGATCAAGCAAGTAGTAACATCAGCCTTATTGAATCTGCTCCCCCAAACTTCACTTTTATGAATGTTACTAGAACAAACAGAAAAGGAGGGGGGATTGCTGTAATTTATAAAGATTCTTTTCAGTGTAAACAATCGTCATTCGGTGCCTTTACATCATTCGAACACTCAAGTGCTCTTATCAGGTGTTCTCCGCCTATATTGCTCCAAACCATTTACAGACCTCCTAAACACTCAGCTACGGTCTTTCTTGATGAATTGGGAGAACTGTTGTCAATAATCTGCACAGATTTTGACTGCGTTATTATATCAGGGGACTTCAACTTGCATGTTGACAATCCAACGAACAATTATGCCAGGAAACTTGTTGCACTGCTTGACACTTGTAGTCTCACACAGCATATATGAGCCAACCCACTCTCAAGGCCATACTCTGGATCTTGTTATCACAAAGGGGCTCAATGTTTCTACAGCTGTTAAAGACTTGGCCCTATCAGATCATTTCTGTGTTTTTTTTGCTGTGTCCATGTATCCACTTATTCAGAATAGATCTAAGACAGTAAGAAAGAGAATCATAACTAATCACACAGATGCCCTCTTCGAACGGGCGTTACTCAGGACCTCGAGTCAACCGTCAGGCTCTGCAGATGAGCTGCTGGAGAACTTTAATTCACAAATGGTACACATCACGGATGCCATTGCTCCAGTTAAAGTTAAAATGGTTAAAGCTACAGTGCGTAGAATCAGAAAAAGGCACAATACTGCTCCCCTCGAGCAGCTCTCTCCTCTCTCCTCTCTGTCTGAAGCCCCTCCCACCACACGAGAACGGGCATATGCACGCGCTTCATACGTTCCTGCTACACCTGAGGAGGCCACCGCCAGCGAGCCAGACCCAGAGAACACAACATTTTCAACGGCGTAATAAAAATAAAAAATTGCCATGGCCGAGTTGCAGGTGAGAAAAATACTTTGTCACAGACCACAATTAGCTACCACGGAGAGCTTTGAACATATGAATGAACAACAAACAGTATTTATGCTTAGTGTAAAATAAAGCTAGAGACCGACGACAACAAAAGCTAAAGTAACGTAAGACTTTGCTGCATTTGAAGTGTTTCGTTGCAATTGTTTATTTTCTAGACAAAATGACCAACTAAACTTTTGAAACAACGTAGCCCAATGTTTTATTCAATCTATAGCCTAGCTAGCTGGCTAACGTTAGCCAACGCCCAGTTTCTCGTTCAAGTTTCAGTAACGCTATCTTTCTAACTTTAGTGTTTTTAGTCGGCATAGATAACTTTACACATCTGAAAATAAATAAAACCATGACAATGTTTGTCATAATGCAAACAGGTTATTTTACATTTGTTACACATATAATACTGACAGAGCACTGTCGAATCGGACCCCGAGTACGTCCTGGAGCAGACGGCTAGGAGTGGATGGGGAAGAGGGAGAGGGCGAGCTGGTGGACGTGGACGTGGACGTGGCAGAGGAGGCCGGTGTAGAGGACAGAACCAGGTTGAAGACCCCATGGGTGAAGATGAGGTGACCAGAGTACAACACTTACAAGCTCGCCGGATATCAAATTCACAGGTATCTCAAAATATAACATGTCCATACTTTATGTCCACATCATGATCATTATTGTTTATTCATAAATAAAGTAATACTTTTTGCCTGATCTACTGTCTTTCTAGGCCAGAATTCAGTGTTTGAGCCTCCAGCAGTGAGAGGAGCTTCTGGGGAGATGCCTGTTGAGGGATCCCAGCCTCATTTTTGATTTGATGGTCGGCGCTCCTCCACCAGGTCCTCCTGGCCCGGCCCCCAACCATCCGGAGTGGTGTGTCTGCATGAGGTGAAGGGAAATGCCCACTGATGCTGAAAGGAAGTGCTGTGGCCAGCCACCACAGGACTGCATTTCCCTGCTACCTCATGTGGACCTCTACATCCTCCATGAGGGTTTCCTTCGCCTGGCCAGGAGGCTCTGGAACGACATCCGGGCACATGAAGACATTCCCAATCCCGGAGAGGACAACAGGCAGTTCCGGTATCCTGCTTACCGGCAGTTTGTAGTCTGGCAGTATGGGGCCTTGGGGAGGGGCAACAGAATTGTAATCCCAAGCTGTTGTGTGTGGACAATTAGAAATAGATACCCTGACCCCCACCACCAATATGTGGGATTTATCCCACGCAGACTTTGACCCCCCCCCCCCCACACACACACACACATCCCCTCCCCCCTCCCAAAATGAACACTTAGTTTACTCATTCAATACATTCTGTTACGTTTTAGGTTAAAGATTATTTGTATAGTTATTTATGCCACACAATATGACCAAAGGGACACGTCTAGAAAAAAAAAAGAAGAGTGACAGAAAGCACAATGGGTTTTATTGTGCATATCAAAGCTTACTGCGGTGCTGCATATATTTAGCACTATACAACACATAATATGGGCATAAAGTACCATACACTCCAAAGTCATGAAGTACATATATTTTCCAAAAATGGCTGTTCCAGGCTGGTGTCAGCTCAATGTACAAGATTCTTCACAGGCTTGCCCAATTCCCACCAAGGCAGTTTGTAACAGTTTATGATGCAGCAAATACCTCTCAAAAGGTGTGCTGCTTACATTGTAAAAATATTTAAAAAGACATCATAATATCAATACTGTAAAATAAATACCCACCCACTCGATGATGGCAGCTGTGGCCCTGGATTTGACCGTCACCTGAAAGGGTCCATGGGCCTGGCACGCTGCACTGGTAACAGGATCATTGGCGGTACACATGGGGATGGGCAGCAGAAGGTACTCAGCCAGCAGCTTCAAGTTTAGATGATAGACAATGGAAGCTGGCTGGCCAATGACCTTGTCTTCACTCTGGGGCTGGAGCTTTTCTGGCATCTCAAGTGCATCTGTGTGAGTTGGACCGACGTCTGAAGAGTCATGCACAGTGTCCTCCATACTAACGGCTGGAAGTGCATCCAAGCGAATGCTAGTACGGAGGGCAGCACCAGTTCTGTTGGGAAAATATTATGAATCACAAACAAAGCACTGTGAAATGGATATATCATTTCAGACATGTAGGACACCTGTTATGTAATCACATTCCTTGCACTCACTGAATGTGAACATGGGCTACAGCCTCCTCCCGTGACACAAAAAAAGAAAAGAAAATGGATGGATAGATCATTACACACACCACAGACAGGGTGTTTGTGACTTACCGAACACACAAAGGGAAGATGTAATCAGCATCACTGTCGTCATCACTGTCGACTTCCCTGGTCTCCTCCTCCTCCTCCTCCCCCTCCTCCTCCTCCTCCAAGGTGTCATCTGCCCAGTCAATGCTATAGACAGGATAAAATGATTTAGTAATATTATCTTGCACCAATATACAAAGGGGCACATGCTCAAAATATAAAGAGGAAATTCACAAACAGATAAACTTACATGGAATTCCGAATGTCGTTGAACTCCTCTACATTGATGTGGTAAGCATTCAAATCAAGTGATATCATACTAAGCACAATGACATAATAAGAGAATGAGATCACATTACTGCTCATCACTAACACTGAGACCAGAATCTAACCACCACGAACGCAGGATATAATTCATATGCTACCATATTTGTCACTGGATTGGAAAATATACCTTGCATCAAGCTCCTGTACTGATGCATCCTCATTGTTGCTGGTATCCAGCTCTCTGACACCAGCTACAGAGAAGTCATCATCTCTGAAAATTAGGGAATCAAGTTTAAATCAAAATGAACCAGAGAGAGGGCATCTGTCTTGACAAGTTCAGCTGGTTTCTCAATGAATCTTCAGGAGGACATCAATGGAAAGGGATAAGACAATTCCGATTACACAGGATAACCAAAAAAAAAAAAAAAAGTCAGTCTCAACGGTCAGAGAGAGATTAAGCCAAAATGCAAGATACCGCTGAGTCTGGCAGTCTGGCAATGTGTCCAACCTTGTGCGGTGTTGACGTTACCCTTACCTTCTCATAGCTGCAAAAGACATACATTATACATTTTGATCATACATGTCATTGCAAAAGGAATATAAAACAAAGTATAAATAAGACATTCTAGGCTGAGATTACTAAGAAATGACTGTACAGGTTGTGAATGAGTGTGAAACCCAACTCCACTGGTGGTGGGGGTTAGTGTTGAGGGGGGATAAGGGAGTTGAAGCTTAGCTTGCTTATTATTGAAAAACAAAAATAAAACGGGAAAATATGAATCACATAATGGAATGTAATTTGGAAATCAGGACTCAATAACATATAAAAAAGTAATAGTTTAGTTCGCTAAATAATAATTGCTGCAAGCCCTGTTAAGATTATGACTCTAAACACAAATAACTATCCAGGGGTTGAATGTTGCTGGGATGGGCATGGAGGTAGTTTGAAGGCTGTTTGTGTTATGCAAACCACGAAAACTAAAGAAACTGGTTTATAACAATATAGAGGCTAGATTATCTCGGTGAAAAATGCGCTTCCCCCATGGGACAAGAAACAATACTGAACGGGGAATGATTACTATGTATTGAGTACTACTGACTGTGATGTGTCGTTATATAGCGGCAACTCTATAGGAATTACCGTCCGTTGTTTTTCTTAGTAAACTTGTGGGTCTATAAAGCCCTTTGAGATGGCATTCTGTGATTCAAGGATCTAGCTAGCTACATAAACATGCACTTGAATTAACCGCAGCCGGAGCTAGCTTCGGGCTACGGTTAGCAGAAGGCTAACGTACATTCAACCTGGCCACTCATCGCCTGCTTTCACGGTAAAGCTACCTACAAACAAATCAGTACAAAACATTTAGATGCTACAGTAAAAACGAAGTTAGTAGCTTACCTGTCCAGGAGAAGAACGGCGAGCTGGGAGTCTAACGTGAGGCCGATGCAGTCGCGAAGTTATCTCCACCGCTGAAACGCTTCGCCGATATTGACACATGTTTTATTGCGTTTATTGTCAGACTCTCTTTTAGACTGCCTTTTAGAAAAGTCTGTCTTTCTTTTTTTGGGTTGTTTCGAGGTGTAGGCAGTTGTTGCCAATGCTGGAAAAGCAAGCTTGTCAGTCGGTTGTTCCGCCATTGACCTACAGTAGGCTTTCACCATCTGCAGAGACCAGGGACGTGAACGCGCATCTGCTTTTGTTGCTTTTGTAGAACAGCCAATAGGAACTCACTCTCTCTCTGAAATGACCTGTGTTTGGTCAAAATCTGCCGCACGGGCTAGATTTTTCTAAAGCCTGAAACAGAGCCATGATGAGGTGCAGAAGTCTATTTTTTTCTCAGACCACTTGAATTACAATATGCTGAAAGGTTATTATGGAATTTTTGCCAAATTATGCCCAAAAATTGTTGACTAATGCCACTTTAATGGCAAACAGAAAGCCCCGTGGACGCAAAATCAATCTGTTAAACTCCTTAAAAGGGAGTGTAGAAAGATTGAAAGAAAGTGGCTCAAAAACAGACTTCAAGTTCACTACCAGATTTATAAAGAGATGCTGCGTGCATACAATACTGAAATATGCAAAGCAAGACAGTCTTTCTTCTCTAACATCATCAGCAGAAATATAAATAACACTCGTGTATTATTCTCAACTGTAGAGAAGTTGACCCCCTGCAGAGCTGGCATCTGAACTTTTCTCTGTTAGTAAGTGTAATGACTTCATGTCTTTTTTCAAAAGCAAAATAGAAAAAATCAGGCAGAACACATCATCTCAACAACTAAAAACTCAGCACTTAGACTTGCCACCAACAAAGGGAAGGGAACTCAATCTGCTGTCTGAATTTAGCTTGATAGATAATGAAACCTTAGAATAAACAGTGCAGAATCTCAACCCTTCCACTTGCTGCCTAGATATCTTGCCCACTTACCCTTTTAAATCTGTTTTAACCACCTATCAGCAGACATGCTTAGAATCGTGAACGCATCACTGCTCTCTGGCACATTTCCTAAGTCTCTGAAAACAGCGGTCATAAAACCCCTACTTAAAAAGAATAATCTAGATACTTCCATACTAAACAATTACCGGCCCATTTCCAACCTGCCATTTATTGGCAAAATTATTGAAAAAATAGTTTTTAACGAGGTAACTGATTTTCTATCGACAAATGGCTGTTTTGATAAATATCAGTCAGGTTTCCGTGCTAACCACAGCACAGAAACAGCACTTATTAAGGTTTTAAATGATATACGCCTCAACATGTATGCAGGCAAAACATCAGTCCTGGTTTTACTGGATCTTAGCGCAGCCTTTGATACTGTAGACAGAACCTTCTTTGTTGCCATTGGCAACTACACCTCCACAGATACACCCTTGACCTGTGGTTTTCCCTAGGGATCGATTTTGGGGCCCCTATTATTCAATTTGTACATGTTCCCACTTGGACAAATCATTAGAAACAACAATATCTCATATCATGACTATGTTGATGACACTCAGATTTACCTAGCACTTTCACCAGATGACTATGGTCCCCTTGAATCTCTTTGTCAATGCATTGATCAAATCAATACCTGGATGTCTCAAAACTTCCTACAGCTGAATAAGGACAAAACTGAAATAATCTTATTTGGGAAGAAAGAAGAGAGAATTAAGATTGCTAATCATCTGAAAACAAAGGGACTAAAAGCAAAGGATGGTGTCAAAAATCTGGGTGTTTTAATCGACAGTGATCTCAGCTTCATGAACCATGTGAAAGTGATAACCAAATCAGCTTTTTACCACCTTAAAAACAGCTAAACTTAGAGATCTTATGTCAAAGCATGACCTGGAAAAACGTATCCATGTCTTTATCTCGAGCAGAGTCGATTACTGCAATGGTCTATTCACGGGCCTACCTAAAAAGACCATCAAACAGCTTCAGTTGGTGCAAAATGCAGCTGCTAGAGTTCCAACAAAAACAAAAAGAACTGATCACATTACTCCAATACTTAAGTCCCTACACTGGCTCCCAGTAAGTCACAGAATTGACTTTAAAACACTACTGCTTGTTTACAAATCCCTAAAGGGGGTAGGTCCAATTACCTCTCAGATATGTTTCAGCAGTACACACCTACTAGACCTCAAAGGTCACTGGGAAAAAATCTATTAGTAGTACCCACCACCAGAACAAAACATGGCAGCTTTTAGCTGCTACGCTGCTAAGCTGTGGAACAAACTTCCAGATGAGGTCAAAGATGCACCAACAGTAGCCACTTTCAAATCTAGACTCAAGACCAAACTGTTCTCAGATGCATTTCTTAACTGATCAAATGCTACACTTGACTGTCTTTTGATTGTTTTAATTATCCTTTTAATTTTTTTTCTCTTTTAACTTACACGTTTTTATTCTTTTATTCGTTTTTTATCTCATGCACTTTGTGTACTTTTATCTTGCTTTTATATATGTAAAGCACTGTGAATTGCCTTTGTGTATAAAATGTGCTATATAAATAAACTTGCCTAGCCTTTAATGATGTCACATTCTGGAACGTTAGGCAAGTTAGGGTAGACACCTCAAGTGTGCTGCAAAAATACACTCACACTTAACAATCTCTACTCAGCTGTATATTTGCAACATACTTATTTTTTTTCAAAAATAATGCTTAATTTAAAGAATATGGTTGGTTTTAATCTGTATTTTTGTTTTTTAAACTTTTTAAAAAAAATAATTCACATAAAATTTTAATGACACTGGACTGAGTTCCAGATTTCCAATTAAGATAAAAAAAAAACTTTACTACTGGATGAAGAATTTTAAAAATAGTTTTAAATTTAGTTATCCAAATGTCATTTAGAATGTTCATACATATTCTTTCATGTATTACAGTGATGTCATCATCCTTTAATGATGTCACATTCTGGAACGTTAGGCTAGTTTGGGGAGACACCTCAAGTGTCCTTTTTTTTTTTTTTTCAAAATAATGCTTCATTTTAAGAATATGGTTGGTTTTAATCTGTATTTTTTTTATTTATGTATTTTTTTTTTAACTTTACTACTGGATGAAGAATTTAAAAAAATAAATAAATAAATGTAGTTGTCCATATGTCATGTAGAATGTTAATAAATATTCTTTGATATATAACAGTGGTGTCATTGTCACATTCTGGAAAGTTAGGCTAGTTAGGGTAGACACCTCAAGTGTGCTGTTACAATACACTCACACTTGACAATCTCTACTCAGTTGAATATTTGCAACATGCTTATTTTTTATTTTTTTCAAAATAATGCTCATTTAAAGGGACTATTTGTAACTTATCACGCGCATAAATCCTAACGGGTCGCAATCCCATGCGCGCTCGCGTGTGGGTACGCGAGCGCGCAGACTCCGCGGAGCCTCTGCTCCTGCTGTCTGCTCCTGCTGCCTGCTTGCACACCGCGCTCGTTCTCGCTTGGCTCGCTCCACCTCCGCGTGCACGCGCGCACACTACACACTGCAGAAGAGTTAGTTTAGCTCTGAGAATATCTAGTGAATGTGCAGTGGACGTTTTTGCATAAATGCTGCAGCTCCTCCAGACCAACAGAGGTTTACCGTGTCTTGTGAAGTGACGGGGCTCCGCAGAGAGTTACGTTATCCCGACCGGGTGTCGGTCTCTCCCCCCCCCCCCCCCCCCTCCCCCCGACCGGGTGTTGGTGCCCCCCCCGACCGGGTGTCGCTGTCTCCCCCCCCGTTCCCTCCGCGGTCGGCAGGAAGCAGGAAAAGCCAGCACTAGGATCAGCATTGATCCGTGGAGAGACCTTCCTCTGGTCAGCTAATATTACTGCCAAGCAGGTGAAATATAGAGTGATATTGTGTGTTAGCTGACGTGTGTCGCCTCACTGTTTAGACCGGTGCTCGTTCATGTCAATGTAGCGCGAGCACAAGCGCGAGCACGAGCAACAGGACGCTGACTTTCGTTGACATTGCGGCCACAGGTGTCGCTGTGAACAAGCAATTTCTGATTCTTACATATAGTCCCTTTAAAGAATAAGGTTGGTATTAATCTGTACATTTTTTTTACTTTTAAAAAAAATAATTATTCTCATAAAATTTGAATGAAACTGGACTGAGTTCCAGATTTCCAACTATGATAAAAAAAATCTTCACTAATGGATGAAGAATTTTAAAAATAATTTTAAATTTAGTTGTACATATGCCATTTAGAATCTTCAAACATATTCTTTCATGTATTGTGATGTCATCATCCTTTAATGATGTTACATACTGGAACGTTAGGCTAGTTAGGGTAGACACCTCAAGTGTGCTGTTACAATACACTCACACTTGACAATCTCTACTCAGTTGAATATTTGCAACATACTTATTTTATTTTCTTCAAAATAATGCTTCATTTAAAGAATATGGTTGGTTTTAATCTGTATTCATTCATTTTATTTTTTTACTTTAAAAAAAAAAAAAATCTCATAAAAGTTTAATGAAACTGGACTGAGTTCCAAATTTCTACCTATGATAAATATCTATATATATTATATGATATATACAATTTTTTTTTTCTTCACTTTTTTTTAATAAAAGAATCATTCTTTTAAAATTTTAATGAAACTGGACTGAGTTCCAGATTTCCAACTATGATGAAAAAAAAAAGATCTTTACTAATAGATGAAGAATTTTAAAAATGTTTTTAAATGTAGTTGTCCATATGTTATTTAGAATGTTCACACATATTATTTCATGTATTACAGTGATGTCATCATCCATTGCAAGGTGAGGTGCAGGAGAGCAAGGTGAAAAGTCATGAAGATAAATCATCACACTGGCAGGTAAGTATGCTTGAAAAATAAGGCAGACTTTCATTTTCAGTCTGTAAAAATCCATCAAACAAAGGAAAAACACATGGAGGGAAAAATCCTCTGCATTCACTAACACTGCTCACCACAGGCTTGGTGCTGCTTTTTTTTACCCCCCTAAAAACTCTGCTTTCACACATCCTAATATAACTAAATATAACAGCCTGCCCTTCCAGTTCAAACTGGCCTATCAGGCGAGTCCTGCTCTCAGCTCAGACTGGAGACTCCTGCAGTGAGAACCTGGGCAATCACAACACACCTGATCACACTTGGAGCCACTCAGTCCCCATCAGTCAATTAACCTCTCAACTACACACATAAGAAAACAAAGAAAACTGTGATCACCCCACTTGGCGTAACCACACAGTAAGTGAGGGAGTTGGTGCTTCCTATCCCTCGCTCCTTTAACTCCTCCTCCCAGCCCTCGCTCCTTTATCTCCTCCTCCCAGCCCTCGCTCCTTTATCTCCTCCTCCCGTCCCTCACTCCTTTAACTCCTCCTCCCATTCCTCACTCCTTTAACTCCTCCTCCCAGCCCTCTCTCCTTTATCTCCTCCTCCCGTCCCTCACTCCTTTAACTCCTCCTCCCATCCCTCGCTCCTTTAACTCCTCCTCCCCGCACTCGCTCCTCTAACTCCTCCTCCCATCCCTCACTCCTTTAACTCCTCCTCCCGTCCCTCGCTCCATTAACTCCTCCTCCAGTCCCTCGCTCCGTTAACTCCTCCTCCCGTCCCTCGCTCCTTTAACTCATCCTCCAGTCCCTCGCTCCGTTAACTCCTCCTCCCGTCCCTCGCTCCTTTAACTCCTCCTCCCGTCCCTCGCTCCTTTAACTCCTCCTCCCGTCCCTCGCTCCGTTAACTCCTCCTCCCGGTCATCGCACCTTTATGTCCTCCTCCCATCCCTCGCTCCTTTATTTCCTCCTCCCGGCCCTAGCTCCTTTAACTCCTCCTCCCGGCCCTCGCTCCTTTATCTCCTTCTCCCGGCCCTAGCTCCTTTAACTCCTCCTCCCGTCCCTCGCTCCGTTAACTCCTCCTCCCGGTCATCGCACCTTTATGTCCTCCTCCCATCCCTCGCTCCTTTATTTCCTCCTCCCGGCCCTAGCTCCTTTAACTCCTCCTCCCGGCCCTCGCTCCTTTATCTCCTTCTCCCGGCCCTAGCTCCTTTAACTCCTCCTCCTCCCGGCCCTCTCTCCTTTAACTCCTCCTCCCGGCCCTCGCTCCTTTAAATCCTCCTCCTCCCATCCCTCGCTCCTTTATCTCCTCCTCCCGGCCCTCGCTCCTTTAACTCCTCCTCCTCCCATCCCTCGCTCCTTTAACTCCTCATCCCATCCCTCGCTCCTTTATCTCCTCCTCCCGGCCATCGCTCCTTTAACTCCTCCCATCCCTCGCTCCTTTAACTCCTCATCCCATCCCTCGCTCCTTTATCTCCTCCTCCCGGCCATCGCTCCTTTAACTCCTCCTCCCACCCCCTCGCTCCTTTAACTCCTCCTCCCATCCCTCGCTCCTTTAACTCCTCCTCCCATCCCTCGCTCCTTTATCTCCTCCTCCCGGCCATCGCTCCTTTAACTCCTCCCATCCCTCGCTCCTTTAACTCCTCATCCCACCCCCTCGCTCCTTTAACTCCTCCTCCCGGCCATCGCTCCTTTCACTCCTCTTCCCGTCCCTCGCTCCTTTATCTCCTCCTCCCGGCCCTCGCTCCTTTATCTCCTCCTCCCGGCCCTCCCTCCTTTATCTCCTCCTCCCATCCCTCCCTCCTTTATCTCCTCCTCCCGGCCATCGCTCCTTTATCTCCTCTTCCCGTCCCTCGCTCCTTTATCTCCTCCTCCCGGCCCTCGCTCCTTTAACTTCTACTCCCGGCCATCGCTCCTTTAACTCCTCTTCCCGTCCCTCGCTCCTTTATATCCTCCTCCCGTCCCTCGCCCGTCTAACTCCTCCTCCCATCCCTCGCTCCTTTAACTCCTTCTCCCCGCACTCGCTCCTCTAACTCCTCCTCCCATCCCTCACTCCTTTAACTCCTCCTCCCGTCCCTCGCTCCTTTAACTCCTCCTCCCGTCCCTCGCTCCGTTAACTCCTCCTCCTGGTCCTCGCTCTATTAACTCCTCCTCCCGGTCATCGCACCTTTATGTACTCCTCCCATCCCTTGCTCCTTTATCTCCTCCTCCCGGCCCTAGCTCCTTTAACTCCTCCTCCCGGCACTCGCTCCTTTATCTCCTCCTCCCGGCCCTAGCTCCTTTAACTCCTCCTCCTCCCATCCCTCGCTCCTTTAACTCCTCCTCCCGGCCCTAGCTCCTTTAACTCCTCCTCCCGGCCCTCGCTCCTTTAACTCCTCCTCCTCCCATCCCTCGCTCCTTTAACTCCTCATCCCATCCATCGCTCCTTTATCTCCTCCTCCCGGCCATCGCTCCTTTAACTCCTCCTCCCACCCCTCGCTCCTTTAACTCCTCCTCCCGGCCCTCGCTCCTTTATCTCGTCTTCCCGTCCCTCGCTCCTTTATCACCTCCTCCCGGCCCTCGCTCCTTTATCACCTCCTCCCGGCCCTCGCTCCTTTATCACCTCCTCCCGTCCCTCGCTCCTTTAACTCCTCCTCCCGGCCCTCGCTCCTTTAACTCCTCCTCCTCCCATCCCTCGCTCCGTTAACTCCTCCTCCCGTCCCTCGCTCCTTTAACTCCTACTCCCGTCCCTCGCTCCTTTAACTCCTCCTCCCGTCCCTCGCTCCGTTAACTCCTCCTCCCGTCCCTCGCTCCTTTAACTCCTCCTCCCGTCCCTCGCTCCGTTAACTCCTCCTCCCGTCCCTCGCTCCTTTAACTCCTCCTCCCGTCCCTCGCTCCGTTAACTCCTCCTCCTGGTCCTCGCTCTATTAACTCCTCCTCCCGGTCATCGCACCTTTATGTACTCCTCCCATCCCTTGCTCCTTTATCTCCTCCTCCCGGCCCTAGCTCCTTTAACTCCTCCTCCCGGCACTCGCTCCTTTATCTCCTCCTCCCGGCCCTAGCTCCTTTAACTCCTCCTCCTCCCATCCCTCGCTCCTTTAACTCCTCCTCCCGGCCCTAGCTCCTTTAACTCCTCCTCCCGGCCCTCGCTCCTTTAACTCCTCCTCCTCCCATCCCTCGCTCCTTTAACTCCTCATCCCATCCATCGCTCCTTTATCTCCTCCTCCCACCCCTCGCTCCTTTAACTCCTCCTCCCGGCCCTCGCTCCTTTATCTCGTCTTCCCGTCCCTCGCTCCTTTATCTCCTCCTCCCGGCCCTCGCTCCTTTATCTCCTCCTCCCATCCCTCGCTCCTTTAACTCCTCCTCCCGGCCATCGCTCCTTTAACTCCTCCTCCCACCCCTCGCTCCTTTAACTCCTCCTCCCGGCCCTCGCTCCTTTATCTCGTCTTCCCGTCCCTCGCTCCTTTATCTCCTCCTCCCGGCCCTCGCTCCTTTAACTCCTCCTCCTCCCATCCCTCGCTCCTTTAACTCCTCCTCCTCCCATCCCTCGCTCCTTTAACTCCTCATCCCATCCCTCGCTCCTTTATCTCCTCCTCCCATCCCTCGCTCCTTTATCTCCTCCTCCCATCCCTCGCTCCTTTAACTCCTCCTCCCGGCCCTCGCTCCTTTAACTCCTCCTCCTCCCATCCCTCGCTCCTTTAACTCCTCATCCCATCCCTCGCTCCTTTATCTCCTCCTCCCGGCCATCGCTCCTTTATCTCCTCCTCCCGGCCATCGCTCCTTTAATCCCTCCTCCCGGCCATCGCTCCTTTATCTCCTCCTCCCGGCCATCGCTCCTTTAATCCCTCCTCCCACCCCTCGCTCCTTTAACTCCTCCTCCCGGCCTCGCTCTCTTTAACTCCTCCTCCTCATCCCTCGCTTCCTTTAACTCCTTCTCCAGCCATCGCTCCTTTAACTCCTCATCCCATCCCATCGCTCCTTTATCTCCTCCTCCCGGCCCTCGCGCCTTTAACTCTCCTCCTCCCATCCTCGCTCCTTTAACTCCTCCTCCCGATCCTCGCTCCTTTATCTCCTCCTCCCCGGCCCTCCGCTCCTTTAACTCTCCTCCTCCCATCCCTCGCTCCTTTAACTCCTCCTCCCGGCCTCGCTCCTTTAACTCCTCATCCCATCCCTCGCTCCCTTTATCTCCTCCTCCCGGCCATCGCTCCTTTAACTCCTCTCCCGGCCCTCGCTCCTTTACTCCTCCTCCCGGCCATCGCTCCTTTCACTCCTCTTCCCGGTCCCTCGCTCCTTTATCTCCTCCTCCCAGCCCCCTCGCTCCTTTATCTCCTCCTCCCGGCCCTCGCTCCTTTAATCTCCTCCTCCTATCCCTCGCTCCTTATCTCCTCCTCCTGGCCCTCGCTCCTTTAACTCCTCTCCCGGCCCTCGCTCCTTTAACTCCTCCTCCCGTCCCTCGCTCCTTTAACCTCCTCCTCCCGTCCCTCGCTCCTTTAACTCCTCCTCCCGTCCCTCGCTCCGTAACTCCTCCTCCCGTCCCTCGCTCCTTAACTCCTCCTCCCGTCCCTCGCTCCATTAACTCCTCTTTCCCGGTCATCGCACCTTTATGTCCTCCTCCCATCCCTCGCTCCTTTATCTCCTCCTCCCGGCCCTAGCTCCTTAACTCCTCCTCCGGCCCTCGCTCCTTTATCTCCTCCTCCCGGCCCTAGCTCCTTTAACTCCTCCTCCTCCCGCCCTCGCTCCTTTAACTCCTCCTCCCGTCCTCGCTCCGGTTAACTCCTCCTCCCGTCCCTCGCTCCTTTAACTCCTCCTCCGTCCTCGCTCCGTTAACTCTCCTCCGTCCCTCGCTCCTTAACTCCTCCTCCTCCTGTCCCTCGCTCCGTTAACTCCTCCCGTCCTGGTCCCTCGCTCTCTTTAACTCCTCCTCCGGTCCCTCGCTCTATTAACTCCTCCTCCGGCATCGCTCCTTTATCTCCTCCTCCGGGCCCTAGCTCCTTTAAACTCCTCCTCCTTCATCTCGCTCCTATAACTCCTCTCCGGCCCTAGCTCCTTTAACTCCTCCTCCCGGCACTCGCTCCTTTATCTCCTCCTCCGGCCCTAGCTCCTTTAACTCCTCCTCCTCCGCCCTCGCTCCTTTAACTCCTCCTCCCGTCCCTCGCTCCGTTAACTCCTCCTCCCGTCCCTCGCTCCTTTAACTCCTCCTCCCGTCCCTCGCTCCGTTAACTCCTCCTCCCGTCCCTCGCTCCTTTAACTCCTCCTCCCATCCCTCGCTCCTTTAACTCCTCCTCCCGGCCCTCGCTCCTTTAACTCCTCCTCCTCCCATCCCTCGCTCCGTTAACTCCTCCTCCCGTCCCTCGCTCCTTTAACTCCTCCTCCCGTCCCTCGCTCCTTTAACTCCTCCTCCCGTCCCTCGCTCCGTTAACTCCTCCTCCCGTCCCTCGCTCCTTTAACTCCTCCTCCCGTCCCTCGCTCCGTTAACTCCTCCTCCCGTCCCTCGCTCCTTTAACTCCTCCTCCCGTCCCTCGCTCCGTTAACTCCTCCTCCTGGTCCTCGCTCTATTAACTCCTCCTCCCGGTCATCGCACCTTTATGTACTCCTCCCATCCCTTGCTCCTTTATCTCCTCTTCCCGGCCCTAGCTCCTTTAACTCCTCCTCCCGGCACTCGCTCCTTTATCTCCTCCTCCCGGCCCTCGCTCCTTTAACTCCTCCTCCTCCCATCCCTCGCTCCTTTAACTCCTCATCCCATCCATCGCTCCTTTATCTCCTCCTCCCGGCCATCGCTCCTTTAACTCCTCCTCCCACCCCTCGCTCCTTTAACTCCTCCTCCCGTCCCTCGCTCCTTTAACTCCTCCTCCCGTCCCTCGCTCCATTAACTCCTCTTCCCGGTCATCGCACCTTTATGTCCTCCTCCCATCCCTCGCTCCTTTATCTCCTCCTCCCGGCCCTAGCTCCTTTAAACTCCTCCTCCCGGCCCTCGCTCCTTTATCTCCTCTCCCGGCCCTAGCTCCTTTAACTCCTCCTCCTCCCGCCCTCGCTCCTTTAACTCCTCCTCCCGTCCCTCGCTCCGTTAACTCCTCCTCCCGTCCCTCGCTCCTTTAACTCCTCCTCCCGTCCCTCGCTCCTTTAACTCCTCCTCCCGTCCCTCGCTCCTTTAACTCCTCCTCCCGTCCCTCGCTCCGTTAACTCCTCCTCCTGGTCCTCGCTCTATTAACTCCTCCTCCCGGTCATCGCACCTTTATGTACTCCTCCCATCCCTTGCTCCTTTATCTCCTCCTCCCGGCCCTAGCTCCTTTAACTCCTCCTCCCATCCCTCGCTCCTTTATCTCCTCCTCCCGGCCCTAGCTCCTTTAACTCCTCCTCCTCCCATCCCTCGCTCCTTTAACTCCTCCTCCCGGCCCTAGCTCCTTTAACTCCTCCTCCCGGCCCTCGCTCCTTTATCTCCTCCTCCCGGCCCTAGCTCCTTTAACTCCTCCTCCTCCCGCCCTCGCTCCTTTAACTCCTCCTCCCGTCCCTCGCTCCGTTAACTCCTCCTCCCGTCCCTCGCTCCTTTAACTCCTCCTCCCGTCCCTCGCTCCGTTAACTCCTCCTCCCGTCCCTCGCTCCTTTAACTCCTCCTCCCATCCCTCGCTCCTTTAACTCCTCCTCCCGGCCCTCGCTCCTTTAACTCCTCCTCCTCCCATCCCTCGCTCCGTTAACTCCTCCTCCCGTCCCTCGCTCCTTTAACTCCTCCTCCCGTCCCTCGCTCCTTTAACTCCTCCTCCCGTCCCTCGCTCCGTTAACTCCTCCACCCGTCCCTCGCTCCTTTAACTCCTCCTCCCGCATCCCTTGCTCCTTTATCTCCTCTTCCCGGCCCTAGCTCCTTTAACTCCTCCTCCCGGCACTCGCTCCTTTATCTCCTCCTCCCGGCCCTAGCTCCTTTAACTCCTCCTCCTCCCATCCCTCGCTCCTTTAACTCCTCCTCCCGGCCCTAGCTCCTTTAACTCCTCCTCCCGGCCCTCGCTCCTTTAACTCCTCCTCCTCCCATCCCTCGCTCCTTTAACTCCTCATCCCATCCATCGCTCCTTTATCTCCTCCTCCCGGCCATCGCTCCTTTAACTCCTCCTCCCACCCCTCGCTCCTTTAACTCCTCCTCCCGGCCCTCGCTCCTTTATCTCGTCCTCCCGTCCCTCGCTCCTTTATCTCCTCCTCCCGGCCCTCGCTCCTTTATCTCCTCCTCCCATCCCTCGCTCCTTTAACTCCTCCTCCCGGCCCTCGCTCCTTTAACTCCTCCTCCTCCCATCCCTCGCTCCTTTAACTCCTCCTCCTCCCATCCCTCGCTCCTTTAACTCCTCATCCCATCCCTCGCTCCTTTATCTCCTCCTCCCGGCCATCGCTCCTTTATCTCCTCCTCCCATCCCTCGCTCCTTTAACTCCTCCTCCCGGCCCTCGCTCCTTTAACTCCTCCTCCTCCCATCCCTCGCTCCTTTAACTCCTCATCCCATCCCTCGCTCCTTTATCTCCTCCTCCCGGCCATCGCTCCTTTATCTCCTCCTCCCGGCCATCGCTCCTTTAATCCCTCCTCCCACCCCTCGCTCCTTTAACTCCTCCTCTCGGCCATCGCTCCTTTCACTCCTCTTCCCGTCCCTCGCTCCTTTATCTCCTCCTCCCGGCCCTCGCTGCTTTATCTCCTCCTCCCGGCCCTCCCTGCTTTATCTCCTCCTCCCATCCCTCCCTCCTTTATCTCCTCCTCCCGGCCCTCGCTCCTTTATCTCCTCCTCCCATCCCTCGCTCCTTTATCTCCTCCTCCCATCCCTCGCTCCTTTAACTCCTCCTCCCGGCCCTCGCTCCTTTAACTCCTCCTCCTCCCATCCCTCGCTCCTTTAACTCCTCATCCCATCCATCGCTCCTTTAACTCCTCATCCCATCCATCGCTCCTTTATCTCCTCCTCCCGGCCCTCGCTCCTTTAACTCCTCCTCCTCCCATCCCTCGCTCCTTTAACTCCTCCTCCCATCCCTCGCTCCTTTATCTCCTCCTCCCGGCCCTCGCTCCTTTAACTCCTCCTCCTCCCATCCCTCGCTCCTTTAACTCCTCCTCCCGGCCCTCGCTCCTTTAACTCCTCATCCCATCCATCGCTCCTTTATCTCCTCCTCCCGGCCATCGCTCCTTTAACTCCTCCTCCCGGCCCTCGCTCCTTTAACTCCTCCTCCCGGCCATCGCTCCTTTCACTCCTCTTCCCGTCCCTCGCTCCTTTATCTCCTCCTCCCAGCCCTCGCTCCTTTATCTCCTCCTCCCGGCCCTCCCTCCTTTATCTCCTCCTCCCATCCCTCCCTTCTTTATCTCCTCCTCCCGGCCATCGCTCCTTTAACTCTTCCTCCCGTCCATCGCTCCTTTCACTCCTCTTCCCGTCCCTCGCTCCTTTATCTCCTCCTCCCGGCCCTCGCTCCTTTATCTCCTCCTCCTATCCCTCGCTCCTTTAACTTCTCCTCCTGGCCCTCGCTCCTTTATCTCCTCCTCCCATCCCTCCCTCCTTTATCTCCTCCTCCCGGCCCTCGCTGCTTTAACTCCTCCTCTCGGCCATCGCTCCTTTAACTCCTCCTCCCGGCCATCGCTCCTTTAACTCCTCCTCCCCGCCATCGCTCCTTTAACTCCTCCTCCCGGCCATCGCTCCTTTAACTCCTCCTCACGGCCCTCGCTCCTTTAAATCCTCCTCCCGGCCATCGCTCCTTTAACTCCTCCTCCCGGCCATCGCTCCTTTAACTCCTCCTCCCGTCCCTCGCTCCTTTAACTCCTCCTCCCGTCCCTCGCTCCTTTAACTCCTCCTCCCGTCCCTCGCTCCGTTAACTCCTCCTCCCGTCCCTCGCTCCTTTAACTCCTCCTCCCGTCCCTCGCTCCATTAACTCCTCTTCCCGGTCATCGCACCTTTATGTCCTCCTCCCATCCCTCGCTCCTTTATCTCCTCCTCCCGGCCCTAGCTCCTTTAACTCCTCCTCCCGGCCCTCGCTCCTTTATCTCCTCCTCCCGGCCCTAGCTCCTTTAACTCCTCCTCCTCCCGCCCTCGCTCCTTTAACTCCTCCTCCCGTCCCTCGCTCCGTTAACTCCTCCTCCCGTCCCTCGCTCCTTTAACTCCTCCTCCCGTCCCTCGCTCCGTTAACTCCTCCTCCCGTCCCTCGCTCCTTTAACTCCTCCTCCCGTCCCTCGCTCCGTTAACTCCTCCTCCTGGTCCTCGCTCTATTAACTCCTCCTCCCGGTCATCGCACCTTTATGTACTCCTCCCATCCCTTGCTCCTTTATCTCCTCCTCCCGGCCCTAGCTCCTTTAACTCCTCCTCCCGGCACTCGCTCCTTTATCTCCTCCTCCCGGCCCTAGCTCCTTTAACTCCTCCTCCTCCCATCCCTCGCTCCTTTAACTCCTCCTCCCGGCCCTAGCTCCTTTAACTCCTCCTCCCGGCCCTCGCTCCTTTATCTCCTCCTCCCGGCCCTAGCTCCTTTAACTCCTCCTCCTCCCGCCCTCGCTCCTTTAACTCCTCCTCCCGTCCCTCGCTCCTTTAACTCCTCCTCCCGTCCCTCGCTCCTTTAACTCCTCCTCCCGTCCCTCGCTCCTTTAACTCCTCCTCCCGTCCCTCGCTCCTTTAACTCCTCCTCCCGTCCCTCGCTCCGTTAACTCCTCCTCCTGGTCCTCGCTCTATTAACTCCTCCTCCCGGTCATCGCACCTTTATGTACTCCTCCCGGCCCTCGCTCCTTTATCTCCTCCTCCCGGCCATCGCTCCTTTAACTCCTCCTCCCGGCCCTCGCTCCTTTAACTCCTCCTCCCGGCCCTAGCTCCTTTAACTCCTCCTCCTCCCATCCCTCGCTCCTTTAACTCCTCCTCCCGGCCCTAGCTCCTTTAACTCCTCCTCCCGGCCCTCGCTCCTTTAACTCCTCCTCCTCCCATCCCTCGCTCCTTTAACTCCTCCTCCCATCCCTCGCTCCTTTATCTCCTCCTCCCGGCCATCGCTCCTTTAACTCCTCCTCCCACCCCTCGCTCCTTTAACTCCTCCTCCCGGCCCTCGCTCCTTTATCTCGTCTTCCCGTCCCTCGCTCCTTTATCTCCTCCTCCCGGCCCTCGCTCCTTTATCTCCTCCTCCCATCCCTCGCTCCTTTAACTCCTCCTCCCGGCCCTCGCTCCTTTAACTCCTCCTCCTCCCATCCCTCGCTCCTTTAACTCCTCATCCCATCCCTCGCTCCTTTATCTCCTCCTCCCGGCCATCGCTCCTTTATCTCCTCCTCCCATCCCTCGCTCCTTTAACTCCTCCTCCCGGCCCTCGCTCCTTTAACTCCTCCTCCTCCCACCCCTCGCTCCTTTAACTCCTCATCCTCCCGGCCCTCCCTGCTTTATCTCCTCCTCCATCCTCCCTCCTTTATCTCCTCCTCCCGGCCCTCGCTCCTTTATCTCCTCCTCCCATCCCTCGCTCCTTTATCTCCTCCTCCCATCCCTCGCTCCTTTAACTCCTCCTCCCGGCCCTCGCTCCTTTAACTCCTCCTCCTCCCACCCCTCGCTCCTTTAACTCCTCATCCCATCCATCGCTCCTTTAACTCCTCATCCCATCCATCGCTCCTTTATCTCCTCCTCCCGGCCCTCGCTCCTTTAACTCCTCCTCCTCCCATCCCTCGCTCCTTTAACTCCTCCTCCCATCCCTCGCTCCTTTATCTCCTCCTCCCAGCCCTCGCTCCTTTAACTCCTCCTCCTCCCATCCCTCGCTCCTTTAACTCCTCCTCCCGGCCCTCGCTCCTTTAACTCCTCATCCCATCCATCGCTCCTTTATCTCCTCCTCCCGGCCATCGCTCCTTTAACTCCTCCTCCCGGCCCTCGCTCCTTTAACTCCTCCTCCCGGCCATCGCTCCTTTCACTCCTCTTCCCGTCCCTCGCTCCTTTATCTCCTCCTCCCGGCCCTCGCTCCTTTATCTCCTCCTCCCGGCCCTCCCTCCTTTATCTCCTCCTCCCATCCCTCCCTCCTTTATCTCCTCCTCCCGGCCCTCGCTCCTTTATCTCCTCCTTCCGGCCCTCCCTCCTTTATCTCCTCCTCCCATCCCTCCCTTCTTTATCTCCTCCTCCCGGCCATCGCTCCTTTAACTCTTCCTCCCGTCCATCGCTCCTTTCACTCCTCCTCCCGGCCCTCGCTCCTTTATCTCCTCCTCCTATCCCTCGCTCCTTTAACTTCTCCTCCCGGCCCTCGCTCCTTTATCTCCTCCTCCCATCCCTCCCTCCTTTATCTCCTCCTCCCGGCCCTCGCTGCTTTAACTCCTCCTCTCGGCCATCGCTCCTTTAACTCCTCCTCCCGGCCATCGCTCCTTTAACTCCTCCTCCCCGCCATCGCTCCTTTAACTCCTCCTCCCGGCCATCGCTCCTTTAACTCCTCCTCACGGCCCTCGCTCCTTTAAATCCTCCTCCCGGCCATCGCTCCTTTAACTCCTCCTCCCGGCCATCGCTCCTTTAACTCCTCCTCCCGTCCCTCGCTCCTTTAACTCCTCCTCCCGTCCCTCGCTCCTTTAACTCCTCCTCCCGTCCCTCGCTCCGTTAACTCCTCCTCCCGTCCCTCGCTCCTTTAACTCCTCCTCCCGTCCCTCACTCCGTTAACTCCTCCTCCCGTCCCTCGCTCCTTTAACTCCTCCTCCCGTCCCTCGCTCCATTAACTCCTCTTCCCGGTCATCGCACCTTTATGTCCTCCTCCCATCCCTCGCTCCTTTATCTCCTCCTCCCGGCCCTAGCTCCTTTAACTCCTCCTCCCGGCCCTCGCTCCTTTATCTCCTCCTCCCGGCCCTAGCTCCTTTAACTCCTCCTCCTCCCGCCCTCGCTCCTTTAACTCCTCCTCCCGTCCCTCGCTCCGTTAACTCCTCCTCCCGTCCCTCGCTCCTTTAACTCCTCCTCCCATCCCTCGCTCCGTTAACTCCTCCTCCCGTCCCTCGCTCCTTTAACTCCTCCTCCCGTCCCTCGCTCCGTTAACTCCTCCTCCTGGTCCTCGCTCTATTAACTCCTCCTCCCGGTCATCGCACCTTTATGTACTCCTCCCTTCCCTAGCTCCTTTATCTCCTCCTCCCGTCCCTCGCTCCTTTAACTCCTCCTCCCGGCACTCGCTCCTTTATCTCCTCCTCCCGGCCCTAGCTCCTTTAACTCCTCCTCCTCCCATCCCTCGCTCCTTTAACTCCTCCTCCCGGCCCTAGCTCCTTTAACTCCTCCTCCCGGCCCTCGCTCCTTTAACTCCTCCTCCTCCCATCCCTCGCTCCTTTAACTCCTCATCCCATCCATCGCTCCTTTATCTCCTCCTCCCGGCCATCGCTCCTTTAACTCCTCCTCCCACCCCTCGCTCCTTTAACTCCTCCTCCCGGCCCTCGCTCCTTTATCTCGTCTTCCCGTCCCTCGCTCCTTTATCTCTCCTCCCGGCCCTCGCTCCTTAACTCCTCCTCCCATCCCTCGCTCCTTTAACTCCTCCTCCCGGCCCTCGCTCCTTTAACTCCTCCTCCTCCCATCCCTCGCTCCTTTAACTCCTCATCCCATCCCTCGCTCCTTTATCTCCTCCTCCCAGCCATCGCTCCTTTATCTCCTCCTCCCATCCCTCGCTCCTTTAACTCCTCCTCCCGGCCCTCGCTCCTTTAACTCCTCCTCCTCCCATCCCTCGCTCCTTTAACTCCTCATCCCATCCCTCGCTCCTTTATCTCCTCCTCCCGGCCATCGCTCCTTTATCTCCTCCTCCCGGCCATCGCTCCTTTAATCCCTCCTCCCGGCCATCGCTCCTTTAACTCCTCATCTCACCCCTCGCTCCTTTAACTCCTCCTCTCGGCCATCGCTCCTTTAACTCCTCATCCCACCCCTCGCTCCTTTCACTCCTCTTCCCGTCCCTCGCTCCTTTATCTCCTCCTCCCGGCCCTCGCTGCTTTATCTCCTCCTCCCGGCCCTCCCTGCTTTATCTCCTCCTCCCATCCCTCCCTCCTTTATCTCCTCCTCCCGGCCCTCGCTCCTTTATCTCCTCCTCCCATCCATCGCTCCTTTATCTCCTCCTCCCATCCCTCGCTCCTTTAACTCCTCCTCCCGGCCCTCGCTCCTTTAACTCCTCCTCCTCCCATCCCTCGCTCCTTTAACTCCTCATCCCATCCATCGCTACTTTATCTCCTCCTCCCATCCCTCGCTCCTTTAACTCCTCCTCCCGGCCCTCGCTCCTTTAACTCCTCCTCCACCCATCCCTCGCTCCTTTAACTCCTCATCCCATCCCTCGCTCCTTTATCTCCTCCTCCCGGCCATCGCTCCTTTATCTCCTCCTCCCATCCCTCGCTCCTTTAACTCCTCCTCCCGGCCCTCGCTCCTTTAACTCCTCCTCCTCCCATCCCTCGCTCCTTTATCTCCTCCTCCCGGCCATCGCTCCTTTATCTCCTCCTCCCGGCCATCGCTCCTTTAATCCCTCCTCCCGGCCATCGCTCCTTTAACTCCTCATCCCACCCCTCGCTCCTTTAACTCCTCCTCTCGGCCATCGCTCCTTTAACTCCTCATCCCACCCCTCGCTCCTTTCACTCCTCTTCCCGTCCCTCGCTCCTTTATCTCCTCCTCCCGGCCCTCGCTGCTTTATCTCCTCCTCCCGGCCCTCCCTGCTTTATCTCCTCCTCCCATCCCTCCCTCCTTTATCTCCTCCTCCCGGCCCTCGCTGCTTTAACTCCTCCTCTCGGCCATCGCTCCTTTAACTCCTCCTCCCGGCCATCGCTCCTTTAACTCCTCCTCCCCGCCATCGCTCCTTTAACTCCTCCTCCCGGCCATCGCTCCTTTAACTCCTCCTCACGGCCCTCGCTCCTTTAAATCCTCCTCCCGGCCATCGCTCCTTTAACTCCTCCTCCCGGCCATCGCTCCTTTAACTCCTCCTCCCGTCCCTCGCTCCTTTAACTCCTCCTCCCGTCCCTCGCTCCTTTAACTCCTCCTCCCGTCCCTCGCTCCTTTAACTCCTCCTCCCGTCCCTCGCTCCTTTAACTCCTCCTCCCGTCCCTCACTCCGTTAACTCCTCCTCCCGTCCCTCGCTCCTTTAACTCCTCCTCCCGTCCCTCGCTCCATTAACTCCTCTTCCCGGTCATCGCACCTTTATGTCCTCCTCCCATCCCTCGCTCCTTTATCTCCTCCTCCCGGCCCTAGCTCCTTTAACTCCTCCTCCCGTCCCTCGCTCCTTTATCTCCTCCTCCCGGCCCTAGCTCCTTTAACTCCTCCTCCTCCCGCCCTCGCTCCTTTAACTCCTCCTCCCGTCCCTCGCTCCTTTAACTCCTCCTCCCGTCCCTCGCTCCTTTAACTCCTCCTCCCGTCCCTCGCTCCGTTAACTCCTCCTCCCGTCCCTCGCTCCTTTAACTCCTCCTCCCGTCCCTCGCTCCGTTAACTCCTCCTCCTGGTCCTCGCTCTATTAACTCCTCCTCCCGGTCATCGCACCTTTATGTACTCCTCCCATCCCTTGCTCCTTTATCTCCTCCTCCCGGCCCTAGCTCCTTTAACTCCTCCTCCCGGCACTCGCTCCTTTATCTCCTCCTCCCGGCCCTAGCTCCTTTAACTCCTCCTCCTCCCATCCCTCGCTCCTTTAACTCCTCCTCCCGGCCCTCGCTCCTTTAACTCCTCCTCCCGGCCCTCGCTCCTTTAACTCCTCCTCCTCCCATCCCTCGCTCCTTTAACTCCTCATCCCATCCATCGCTCCTTTATCTCCTCCTCCCGGCCATCGCTCCTTTAACTCCTCCTCCCACCCCTCGCTCCTTTAACTCCTCCTCCCGGCCCTCGCTCCTTTATCTCGTCTTCCCGTCCCTCGCTCCTTTATCTCCTCCTCCCGGCCCTCGCTCCTTTATCTCCTCCTCCCATCCCTCGCTCCTTTAACTCCTCCTCCCGGCCCTCGCTCCTTTAACTCCTCCTCCTCCCATCCCTCGCTCCTTTAACTCCTCATCCCATCCCTCGCTCCTTTATCTCCTCCTCCCGGCCATCGCTGCTTTATCTCCTCCTCCCATCCCTCGCTCCTTTAACTCCTCCTCCCGGCCCTCGCTCCTTTAACTCCTCCTCCTCCCATCCCTCGCTCCTTTAACTCCTCATCCCATCCCTCGCTCCTTTATCTCCTCCTCCCGGCCATCGCTCCTTTATCTCCTCCTCCCGGCCATCGCTCCTTTAATTCCTCCTCCCGGCCATCGCTCCTTTAACTCCTCATCCCACCCCTCGCTCCTTTAACTCCTCCTCTCGGCCATCGCTCCTTTAACTCCTCATCCCACCCCTCGCTCCTTTCACTCCTCTTCCCGTCCCTCGCTCCTTTATCTCCTCCTCCCGGCCCTCGCTGCTTTATCTCCTCCTCCCGGCCCTCCCTGCTTTATCTCCTCCTCCCATCCCTCCCTCCTTTATCTCCTCCTCCCGGCCCTCGCTCCTTTATCTCCTCCTCCCATCCATCGCTCCTTTATCTCCTCCTCCCATCCCTCGCTCCTTTAACTCCTCCTCCCGGCCCTCGCTCCTTTAACTCCTCCTCCTCCCATCCCTCGCTCCTTTAACTCCTCATCCCATCCATCGCTACTTTATCTCCTCCTCCCATCCCTCGCTCCTTTAACTCCTCCTCCCGGCCCTCGCTCCTTTAACTCCTCCTCCTCCCATCCCTCGCTCCTTTAACTCCTCATCCCATCCCTCGCTCCTTTATCTCCTCCTCCCGGCCATCGCTCCTTTATCTCCTCCTCCCATCCCTCGCTCCTTTAACTCCTCCTCCCGGCCCTCGCTCCTTTAACTCCTCCTCCTCCCATCCCTCGCTCCTTTAACTCCTCATCCCATCCCTCGCTCCTTTATCTCCTCCTCCCGGCCATCGCTCCTTTATCTCCTCCTCCCGGCCATCGCTCCTTTAATCCCTCCTCCCGGCCATCGCTCCTTTAACTCCTCATCCCACCCCTCGCTCCTTTAACTCCTCCTCTCGGCCATCGCTCCTTTAACTCCTCATCCCACCCCTCGCTCCTTTCACTCCTCTTCCCGTCCCTCGCTCCTTTATCTCCTCCTCCCGGCCCTCCCTGCTTTATCTCCTCCTCCCATCCCTCCCTCCTTTATCTCCTCCTCCCGGCCCTCGCTCCTTTATCTCCTCCTCCCATCCATCGCTCCTTTATCTCCTCCTCCCGGCCCTCGCTCCTTTAACTCCTCCTCCTCCCATCCCTCGCTCCTTTAACTCCTCCTCCCATCCCTCGCTCCTTTAACTCCTCATCCCATCCATCGCTCCTTTAACTCCTCCTCCCGGCCCTCGCTCCTTTAACTCCTCCTCCCGGCCCTCGCTCCTTTATCTCCTCCTCCCGGCCATCGCTCCTTTAACTCCTCCTCCCGGCCCTCGCTCCTTTAACTCCTCCTCCCGGCCATCGCTCCTTTCACTCCTCTTCCCGTCCCTCGCTCCTTTATCTCCTCCTCCCGGCCCTCGCTCCTTTATCTCCTCCTCCCGGCCCTCCCTCCTTTATCTCCTCCTCCCATCCCTCGCTCTTTACTCCTCCTCCTCGCCATCGCTCCTTTAACTCCTCCCCCTCGCTCCTTTAACTCCTCCCCATCCTCCTCCTTTAACTCCTCCTCCCGGCCCTCGCTCCTTTAACTCCTCCCCCCTCGCTCCTTTAATCTCCTCCCGGCCATCGCTCCTTTAACTCCTCCTCCCGGCCATCGCTCCTTTAACCTCCTCCTCCTTCCTCCTCCTTTAACTCCTCCTCCCGCCCTCGCTCCTTTAACTCCTCCTCCGGCCCTCGCTCCTTTACTCCTCCTCCCTCCCTCCTTCCTCTCCCCCTCCTCCTTCTCCCTCGGCTCCCTTTATCTCCTCTCCCTCCTCCTCCTTTACTCCTCCTCCGCCTCGCTCCTTTAACTCTCCTCCGTCCTCGCTCCCTTTTCCTCCTCGCCATTCCTCCTCCCTCCTCCCTCCTCTCCTTATCTCCTCCTCCCGGCCTCGCTCCTTTACTCTCTCTCCGCCCTGCTCCTTAATCCTCCTCCCGGCCCTCGCTGCTTTAACTCCTCCTCTCGGCCATCGCTCCTTTAACTCCTCCTCCCGGCCATCGCTCCTTTAACTCCTCCTCCCCGCCATCGCTCCTTTAACTCCTCCTCCCGGCCATCGCTCCTTTAACTCCTCCTCACGGCCCTCGCTCCTTTAAATCCTCCTCCCGGCCATCGCTCCTTTAACTCCTCCTCCCGGCCATCGCTCCTTTAACTCCTCCTCCCGTCCCTCGCTCCTTTAACTCCTCCTCCCGTCCCTCGCTCCTTTAACTCCTCCTCCCGTCCCTCGCTCCGTTAACTCCTCCTCCCGTCCCTCGCTCCTTTAACTCCTCCTCCTGTCCCTCGCTCCGTTAACTCCTCCTCCCGTCCCTCGCTCCTTTAACTCCTCCTCCCGTCCCTCGCTCCATTAACTCCTCCTCCCGGTCATCGCACCTTTATGTCCTCCTCCCATCCCTCGCTCCTTTATCTCCTCCTCCCGGCCCTAGCTCCTTTAACTCCTCCTCCCGGCCCTCGCTCCTTTATCTCCTCTTCCCGGCCCTAGCTCCTTTAACTCCTCCTCCTCCCGCCCTCGCTCCTTTAACTCCTCCTCCCGGCCCTAGCTCTTTTAACTCCTCCTCCCGGCCCTCGCTCCTTTAAATCCTCCTCCTCCCATCCCTCGCTCCTATAACTCCTCCTCCCGGCCCTCGCTCCTTTAACTCCTCCTCCTCCCATCCCTCGCTCCTTTAACTCCTCATCCCATCCCTCGCTCCTTTATCTCCTCCTCCCGGCCATCGCTCCTTTAACTCCGCCCATCCCTCGCTCCTTTAACTCCTCATCCCATCCATCGCTCCTTTATCTCCTCCTCCCGGCCATCGCTCCTTTAACTCCGCCCATCCCTCGCTCCTTTAACTCCTCATCCCATCCATCGCTCCTTTATCTCCTCCTCCCGGCCATCGCTCCTTTAACTCCTCCTCCCGGCCATCGCTCCTTTAACTCCTCATCCCACCCCCTCGCTCCTTTAACTCCTCCTCCCGGCCATCGCTCCTTTCACTCCTCTTCCCGTCCCTCGCTCCTTTATCTCCTCCTCCCGGCCATCGCTCCTTTTCCTCCTCCTCCCGGCCATCGCTCCTTTACCTCCTCCTCCCGGCCATCGCTCCTTTTCCTCCTCCTCCCGGCCATCGCTCCTTTACCTCCTCCTCCCGGCCATCGCTCCTTTAACTCCTCCTCCCGGCCATCGCTCCTTTAACTCCTCCTCCCGTCCCTCGCTCCTTTAACTCCTCCTCCCGGTCATCGCACCTTTATGTCCTCCTCCCATCCCTCGCTACTTTATCTCCTCCTCCCGGCCCTAGCTCCTTTAACTCCTCCTCCCGGCCCTCGCTCCTTTATCTCCTCCTCCCGGCCTTAGCTCCGTTAACTCCTCCTCCTCCCATCCCTCGCTCCTTTAACTCCTCCTCCCGGCCCTAGCTCCTTTAACTCCTCCTCCCGGCCCTCGCTCCTTTAACTCCTCCTCCTCCCATCCCTCGCTCCTTTAACTCCTCATCCCATCCATCGCTCCTTTATCTCCTCCTCCCGGCCCTCGCTCCTTTACTCTCCTCCTCCCATCCCTCGCTCCTTTAACTCCTCATCCCAGCCCTCGCTCCTTTATCCTCCTCCTCCCGGCCCTCGCTCCTTTATCTCCTCCTCCATCCCTCCTCTTAACTCCTCCTCCCGCCCTCGCTCCTTTATCTCCTCCTCCCATCCCTCGCTCCTTTAACTCCTCATCCCATCCATCGCTCCTTTAACTCCTCCTCCCGGCCCTCGCTCCTTTAACTCCTCCTCCCGGCCCTCGCTCCTTTATCTCCTCCTCCCGGCCATCGCTCGTTTAACTCCTCCTCCCGGCCCTCGCTCCTTTAACTCCTCCTCCCGGCCATCGCTCCTTTCACTCCTCTTCCCGTCCCTCGCTCCTTTATCTCCTCCTCCCGGCCCTCGCTCCTTTATCTCCTCCTCCCGGCCCTCCCTCCTTTATCTCCTCCTCCCATCCCTCCCTCCTTTATCTCCTCGTCCCGGCCCTCGCTCCTTTATCTCCTCCTTCCGGCCCTCCCTCCTTTATCTCCTCCTCCCATCCCTCGCTCCTTTAACTCCTCATCCCATCCATCGCTCCTTTATCTCCTCCTCCCATCCCTCGCTCCTTTAACTCCTCCTCCCATCCCTCGCTCCTTTAACTCCTCATCCCATCCATCGCTCCTTTATCTCCTCCTCCCGGCCATCGCTCCTTTAACTCCTCCTCCCGGCCCTCGCTCCTTTAACTCCTCCTCCCGGCCATCGCTCCTTTATCTCCTCCTCCCGGTCCTCGCTCCTTTATCTCCTCCTTCCGGCCCTCCCTCCTTTATCTCCTCCTCCCATCCCTCCCTTCTTTACCTCCTCCTCCCGGCCATCGCTCCTTTAACTCTTCCTCCCGTCCATCGCTCCTTTCACTCCTCTTCCCGTCCCTCGCTCCTTTATCTCCTCCTCCCGGCCCTCGCTCCTTTATCTCCTCCTCCCATCCCTCGCTCCTTTAACTTCTCCTCCCGGCCCTCGCTCCTTTATCTCCTCCTCCCATCCCTCCCTCCTTTATCTCCTCCTCCCGGTCCTCGCTCCTTTATCTCCTCCTTCCGGCCCTCCCTCCTTTATCTCCTCCTCCCATCCCTCCCTTCTTTACCTCCTCCTCCCGGCCATCGCTCCTTTAACTCTTCCTCCCGTCCATCGCTCCTTTCACTCCTCTTCCCGTCCCTCGCTCCTTTATCTCCTCCTCCCGGCCCTCGCTCCTTTTCCTCCTCCTCCCGGCCATCGCTCCTTTACCTCCTCCTCCCGGCCATCGCTCCTTTAACTCCTCCTCCCGGCCATCGCTCCTTTAACTCCTCCTCCTGGCCCTCGCTCCTTTAAATCCTCCTCCCGGCCATCGTTCCTTTACCTCCTCCTCCCGGCCCTCGCTCCTTTAACTCCTCCTCCCAGCCATTGCTCCTTTAACTCCTCTTCCCGTTCCTCGCTCCTTTATCTCCTCCTCCAATCCCTCGCTCCTTTATCTCCTCCTCCCGGCACTCGCTCCTATAACTCCTCCTCCCGGCCATCGCTCCTTTAACTCCTCCTCCCGGCCATCGCTCCTTTAGTTCCTCCTCCCGGCCATCGCTCCTTTAACTCCTCTTCCCATCCCTCGCTCCTTTAACTCCTCCTCCCCGCACTCGCTCCTCTAACTCCTCCTCCCATCCCTCACTCCTTTAACTCCTCCTCCCGTCCCTCGCTCCATTAACTCCTCCTCCCATCCCTCGCTCCTTTAACTCCTCCTCCCGTCCCTCGCTCGTTTATCTCCTCCTCCCGTCCCTCGCTCCTTTAACTCCTCCTCCCGTCCCTCGCTCCTTTAACTCCTCCTCCCCGCACTCGCTCCTCTAACTCCTTCTCCCATCCCTCGCTCCTTTATCTCCTCCTCCCGTCCCTCGCTCCTTTAACTCCTCCTCCCGGCCCTCGCTCCTTTAACTCCTCCTCCCGGCCCTCGCTGCTTTAACTCCTCCTCCCATGCCTCGCTCCTTTATCTCCTCCTCCCATCCCTCTCTCCTTTAACTCCTCCTCCCATGCCTCGCTCCTTTATCTCCTCCTCCCATCCCTCTCTCCTTTAACTCCTCCTCCCATCCCTCGCTCCTTTATGTCCTCCTCCCATCCCTCTCCTTTAACTCCTTCTCCCATCCCTCGCTCCTTTAACTCCTCCTCCCGTCCCTCGCTCCTTTAACTCCTCCTTCCGTCCATCGCTCCTTTAACTCCTCCTCTCATCCCTCTCTCCTTTAACTCCTCCTCTCATCCCTCTCTCCTTTAACTCCTCCTCCCATCCCTCGCTCCAGCCTCGGTCTGGGTCTCATTCACATGACCAGAGGAAGAGAAATAACTCTGGATTCGTCTATTAGTGGGTTTTATAACTTTTAGGACCTAATGATTTAAATAAGGACTATTAGAGTGTTCATACTGGGAAGTTGATTCACCTCAAAATAAATGATCCTCTGAGTTGCAGACGTCTCTTTCCCAATGTAAGTCTATGGGAAACCGTTTGGTCACTACGAAAGTATGCATCAACGACCAACGCTCTTCCTGGGGGGTTGGTCACATCCTCATTGTGGAAATCATCTAAATATTCAGCCACGACTTGAAAATCTTTGAGCTAACACTAAGCTACGCTTTCTGTACTCAAACCCTCCAACCGTCAAAGATGTCAGAAAAAAATTATTGATATTTTGGAATATTTTGATCGAGCTAAAAACTAAATATGATCACACAGTGTTTGTAAGGAAAGTCCTAGTATATGCAGGGCTTGCTGGGACACGCACAACCTCAAGTCAACTGGAGGACGCCATAGAACTGGTTTGACTCCACTGAGTGATTCAACTTCACTGAGTGATTTGACTTGATTGTACTGTATACTACCTCGACCGTACTGTATTTTATTGTATATATTGTATCATAGGCCAACATTTCGAGTTAGATATATATATATATATTTACTTTTCTTTTATATATATATATATATTTACTTATTTTATAGTAGTTTAGGTTAAACTTCTTTTGAATTGTATGTTATGCGTGATTGCACCATCAGGACTGCTTCAAATTTCGCTGTACTTTGTGTAGTGACAATAAAGGAATCTTGAATCTTGAATCTTGATTCACGTTAACATGCTACTTCTTGTGGTGCTATTTTAAGAATGCAGTGTAATATAATAATAATAATAATAATAACAACAAAACCTGTCACCAGCCTACTCACAAAGTCCAACAAAGCTACACTTTCTGCTTTCGCTTTCGCTCAATCACAGATTCTTTGTTTCTAAAGAATGTCCCACACATAAAAAAAAATCTTTTATGTGTGGGATGATACGAGGAAGTATACCCGCACTAAAGAAAAAGCAACTTAAGAACATGCATGTGTACATGTAAACAAAATGCATGCTCTTAATTTGTTATCCTGTTCTCATCATGTGAACATGACCAGTGTGTTGGGTGCAGTGACTTCCTGGAGTTTGCTGGTTTGTCTGTCAAGTTGATGACAAAGACAGTGACAGTTTTATAGACCCACACTAGAGCCGTTTTAGTCTTTTTTAGGGGGTCTTTAGGGGAGTGCAGAGGCTGTTTAGGGGGATACAGGGGGTCTTTAGGGGGGTACAGACGGTCTTTAGGGGTACAGAGGGTCTTTAGGGGGGTACAGGGGGTTTTTAGGGGTACAGAAGGTCCTTAGGGGGGTACAGAGGGTCTTTAGGGGGATACAGGGGGTCTTTAGGGGGGTACAGAGGGTCTTTAGGGGGAGATAGCAGGTCAACAGTAGATGTCACATAGAAGTGGTGTACATCATCTGAAAGCTGGAAACTGAAGATCAATTTGAGATGCAGCTCAGCACTGTGAGTCAAGTTTTTCTAGTCATTAATCAGAAATACGAATGAATTAATTATTTAAAAATGACTTGTAAAAGTATATAAGAGTTTAGAACATGATGATAGATGATAGTTTATGGGTTGATACCATTTGTTACACAGATTTGGTGCTAAATGTAACCATTTTAACACTGCAGAATTGATAGAAATGATCAATAATCCCTCCAAAATAAAAAGACCTTGAGGAGCACCATAGAAAAAGACATGCTGTGATTTGGGATCAAAGAATTTTGACATTTGGAGATTTCTGCAAGAATTTCATTTTTCAGCGATTGGATGGTGAGCACTTCTGTTATAAACTGCTCAGAAACCCCCTTATTGTCAATGTAGCTAGGAAAGCCATTCATCCTCTGACTGCTCTAGGTCTCTAGTTTGATCCATCCATCCTCTGAATGCTCTAGGTCTCTAGTTTGATCCATCCATCCTCTGAATGCTCTAGGTCTCTAGTTTGATCCATCCATCCTCTGAATGCTCTAGGTCTCTAGTTTGATCCATCCATCCTCTGAATGCTCTAGGTCTCTAGTTTGATCCATCCATCCTCTGAATGCTCTAGGTCTCTAGTCTGATCCATCCATCCTCTGAATGCTCTAGGTCTCTAGTCTGATCCATCCATCCTCTGATGCTCTAGGTCTCTAGTTTGATCCATCCATCCTCTGAATGCTCTAGGTCTCTAGTTTGATCCATCCATCCTCTGAATGCTCTAGGTCTCTAGTTTGATCCATCCATCCTCTGAATGCTCTAGGTCTCTAGTTTGATCCATCCATCCCCTGAATGCTCTAGGTCTCTAGTTTGATCCATCCATCCACTGAATGCTGTAGGTCTCTAGTTTGATCCATCCATCCTCTGAATGCTCTAGGTCTCTAGTTTGATCCATCCATCCACTGAATGCTGTAGGTCTCTAGTTTGATCCATCCATCCTCTGAATGCTCTAGGTCTCTAGTTTGATCCATCCATCCTCTGAATGCTCTAGGTCTCTAGTTTGATCCGTCCATCCTCTGAATGCTCTAGGTCTCTAGTTTGATCCATGCATCTTCTGAATGCTCTAGGTGTCTAGTTTGATCCATCCATCCCCTGAATGCTCTAGGTCTCTAGTTTGATCCATCCATCCTCTGAATGCTCTAGGTCTCTAGTTTGATCCATCCATACTCTGAATGCTCTAGGTCTCTAGTTTTATCCATCCATCCTCTTAATGCTCTAGGTCTCTAGTCTGATCCATCCATCCTCTGAATGCTCTAAGTCTCTAGTTTGATCCATCCATCCTCTGAATGCTCTAGGTCTCTAGTTTGATCCATCCATCCTCTGAATGCTCTAGGTCTCTAGTTTGATCCATCCATCCTCTGAATGCTCTAGGTCTCTAGTTTGATCCATCCATCCTCTGAATGCTCTAGGCTTCTAGTTTGACCCATCCATCCTCTGAATGCTCTAGGCCTCTAGTGTGATCCATCCATCCTCTGAATGCTCTAGGTCTTTAGTTTGATCCGTCCATCCTCTGAATGCTCCAGGTCTCTAGTTTGATCCATCCATCGTCTGAATTCTCTAGGTCTCTAGTTTGATCCGTCCATCCCCTGAATGCTCTAGGTCTCTAGTTTGATCCATCCATCGTCTGAATGCTCTAGGTGTCTAGTTTGATCCATCCATCCTCTTAATGCTCTAGGTCTCTAGTTTGATCCATCCATCCTCTGAATGCTCTAGGTCTCTAGTTTGATCCATCCATCCTCTGAATGCTTTAGGTCTCTAGTTTGATCCATCCATCCTCTGAATGTTCTAGGTCTCTAGTTTGATCCATCAATAGAAAAAGTTATCCATAGATAAACAGTGCAATTGGGCTCTAAATATTTTTGGATCACGTTTTCTTTGGGCCCTCTGCAGTCTACTCAGTATTAAACTGAAACTGTGATTAGTCAGTCCATAGTATGTTCATCTGATATTCCAATAGTTCTAAATCTAGAAACCTTCTTTTTCTATTGTGAAGTGTGAAGAAGAGCTTTGCTAAAGCAACACGTTGCAGCTGTTAATTCCAGCTTGTTCTCGGCTGCATTATTGTGACGTTGAACCTGAAACAGGCACCTGTTTGTGTTTAAATCTGCTCACATTTTGATGCTCAGCTTCCAGTTTGTTTTACCAATGATTGGTGATTTCTTCTATTCTGATTCAACTGGTGCTCAGAGGGATCTTTGTTCCTTTCAGTCGTCAGTCTAGTTGAAGGAAAGAAGATAAACATCAATATAACAGGTGACCATAAGAGCAATGACCAAAAGACATAAGTTGATATTGAGTTGAAAAGCACCAATTGCTATTCCTTAGCACAAGCCTTTCTCTTCAAGGCAGTGATTCGATTTCTGACACAATTTTTCACTCCAGTCCAGTTTATGGCTTTCAGCGCATAAGGTTCTGCGTTGATACACCGAATGCAGTCAATCTTTTGAGGTACCTTGCATGTTTGGATGAAGCGCATCATGTGTCTTTCAACTGCACGTACCTCACTGTCTTCCCACCTACGTTTGGAGTTACCTCTGTTGTCTGTGAAGTATAGAGAGAGGGGGTGTCAATATCTCATTACTCAAAGCATTTTTTTGTAATCTACCTAAAACAAAGTTCACAACCTCTGCCTAAAGTAGAGTAACAGACCGTTGCTATGTATAGCAGACTGTTGCTATGGGTGCAGTTCAGATGTCGGACTCTGGAGGACCGTTTTTGTATCAAAATATTGATTTCTTCAGTAAGTAGCCGTGTAATAAGCAGGATAATGTACAGCTAGCGGTTCATTGTTGTGAAAGAATCCCCTTCAGGGCGATGAGAGACCCCTCCACTTCGTGTCAGGGTGCCCTGTCGGGGGATTCTTTCACAACAATGACTGGCTCGCTGTACATTATCCCTTACTTATGTGTATGTCTTTTAAAATGTTTTTAGTAAGAAGAACATGTTGTAATGTGAATATGAAGTTCAACCTTGATCGTAACATACTGCTCAACAGAGACTGCGGTGCAGATTCTGGCGTAATGCCCTTCTTTAGGCTAACACTGGATTGTACTGAACACATTACTGTCACTAGGTAAGGATAAATTATTAATCCTATTCATCCTAATCTGTCATATTAGTGATCAGATATTAGTGATCAGTATGTTTTTAGAATGCCCATTTATCATTCAGTAGCCTCTGTAAGGTCTAAGTATTATTCCGGTGTAGGACCAGGTGTATATTTACCCTCTGTAAATGATGTACCTCCCAAAAACAGTTGATCCAGCAGGAGGAACCAGAGAGCGACTAGTCGCATATACCAACTTTCCCCCGTTAAAGAAGACCTAACCCAAGCCAAAACAATATTTTCCTACCTTTATTGAGAGGAGCTCTGGAAGAAGTGGTCGGAAGACAAGATGAAGTCTCTGGTGCCTCATGGCTGCCTTCGCCTGTTGCCTCATGGTCGTCTTCGCCTGTTGCCTCATGGTCATCTTCGCCTGTTGCCTCATGGCCGTCTTCGCCTGTTGCCTCAGTGGTCGACTCATCAAGCTCATCCTCATCATTTGACACATCCTGATCTTGTGAGGAATCCACTTTTTCTGAAGAGAAAATGTGAGAAGAGAAAAAAAGGTACAGCCGCAGCAATTGTAGAAATCCAACATGTCTATTCTGAATGGATTGCACACATTATTGCAGTTGCACAATAAATCAAAAATAATTTGGTATATAAATGTTGTACATAACATGAACATACACAACATCTTCTATGGGGAAAAATATTTGAACAATACTTAATCTGTTTCAATTTGGAGAAATGCAAATGTACAGTTAGGTTGATATGGTTCTTCATGTCTAGACTTAAATACAGCATAAAGGGTACCGTACTGCTAACAAGTACATATGATGCATTTCTCATGAGTCAATAACCATGGGTTGCCCCAGCATCTGAACTAAATAAATTATACCAATATACACTCATAATCCATACCTTCAGGGTCAATCTCAATGTCATCAAGGGTTCGACCTTTATACTTTGAGAGAGTCCCCTTCTCCATTGCCAAAAGCACTTTGCTCATTTTGGCGAGCTGAAGGGTTCCCTGGGGAAGGCGGTAGTACTGTCTGTGTACGCGAATGTCATGACCCAGAAAGTCTGCAAGTTGGTCTTCTTCATTTTCTTGAAGATTAAGTACCTGAGACATTGTTGCTATGTGCTTTCGGAGCCTTGTTGAGGTTAAGACCTTGGGATGTTTGGCACCACTCCCCTTGCAAACTTTTTGATGCATTCTCCCCCTCTGTAAGCTGATAGTGCTCCTGGTCTACCGAACATGTAGATGTTCTCTTTGGAGACTCCGCACATCTCACGAGTGCCAGCTAGGAGCTCCATAGCTGAGACCATTGATGGTTTTAGGAGCACAGGGACTCCTCTTCCTCGTTTTCCCCTGATTTCTACTCTGGTGAAGAAATCACACATCTTGTTCTCAAGTTGGGTAAGACATACGGCCATGTCCTCATTGAGTTCGGACTTTTTCCTTTCTTCAAAAGTGTCCAACTCCATTATTGACACCTCTCCTTCTCTTCTTCTGTTGAAAATGATTACCTGAGCAAGTGTCACTTTGGTAAGTGTTGCATAGTTGTTTGCAGAGGGACACAGTCTCAGCATTCTTTCAGCAATGAATTTAACATTCTCAATGTGAAAGTCCAAACGTTTGAGGTCTTCAGTGAAAGGTATAATCTGTGGTGCATTCCACTTTGACTCTCTCAGAGTAGTTGTTGCGCCTCTGGTAATCAATCCCTTCCATCTGAATTTTTTAATGGTTTTGAATTCTCGAGCAAATTGCAGAAGGCTCCAGTCTCTGTTGACTGTGGACAGGTTATCACTCTCTATAAGATCAGAGATTATACCCAGACTGTTGCCAATTTTGAGGCCTAAGGAAGGTGTGCGGAACGTGTTGTTCTCTGGGTTGTACCCAGCCAACTCTCTCACTGCAGATATCACATGATTGAAATTTGCAGGATTGATGAGTTCCTCTGCCTTCCGGATAGGAGTATTCTTCTGAGCCACTAGAAGTAGTCGCCCAAGTTCTCGAAGTCTTTGCCTTATGTAGTCATGTCTGTTCTTTCTTGACCCGTTTAGATCAAACAGGTGTTGTCCAAACTGCAAGAAAAGTTGGTCATTTTGAATAATCTGAGTGACCTCATCAAAGTTCATGCAGGAAATCACACTCTTCAAGCCCTCACCAACATCACGCACAATGGCAGTTTTAAGGGCACATTTGGATCGAACTCGCGTCTTCCCCATGCTGGATTCATCACAAGTTTCTTTCTTCGCTGGGCAGATTTTCATGTGCTTCCACAATGTCTTTTTGGCATAGAGTCCTTGACAATGAAAGCGATGAATAAAATCAATGGCACGTCTACACTTACGTGGTCTGTAGCAGGCCTGCAGCTCTCCAGCTCCCTCCCTCACAACTTTGGCATTGTGGGCAAAGTTTCCATGGCTTCTAAGAAGGTTTAACCTTTTGCGTCTCTCTTTTGAATTCTTTGGATATTGAAATGCTATGGCAACATCTGGTACATTCCCATGTACAGCTTCCAGGTGTCGTGCAATTTTTGATGTGGGCTGGAGGCAATAGAGACAGTAGTTCCTCTTGTTATACACTCGACGAGTTTTAGAATTTGAGGGAGGCAATACTCGGATTGAGTTAGAAACTTGTTTGATTCTGCTTTTCTTTGGAGTGTTTGAGTTGTTCTTTAGTGGACTGAGGGATGAGATCTTTCTTTTCCTTGGAGTGTCCAAGTTCGTCTTCTTAGGGCTGACTGCTGTATTTCTTTTTACTGTCATCATTTACTTAACTTAGTACCATAAACTGTGTTGATGCATTAAACTTTTATCACAAGAACATTATCTGGAGGCTGAGGGATATGGTGTATAAGGTTCCATATATCCAAGTTTATTTAATGAAAAGCCACACAATAAAGAGCTTCACATATACATCAAATGAACAATACTCTCATTTAGGCATTTCACAGAAATGTTGACTATAAAAAACACTAGTTGACACTCTCTATCATTGTAGACTACTTGTTCATCTGTGGTTTTAGCACAGTGCAGTAATAAAGCAGTGGTGATGCATCTACAGCAGATATGCAGCTGGGGGCGTTGTGGGTAGTTGTTTTTGACAAGTCTCTTTACACTAGACATTTGGGTAAAATATATGTTAATAGTCTATGGTACACAACCACTGACTGACAACCTCTCTTAGCTGTACTGTGCTACCGTGTTAGTTCGCTGAACGAGAGTCTGTCTCACTCGTTCTTCAGCTCAATGGTGTACTGTGTACTATGTTGTGTAAAGAAAAGAAAAAGAGACCGCGGCCGCTGAGCCACGGCGATGGTGGCGCACATTTGTTTTGGTCAGAGATGCTGACTGTCGTATTTAGAACCATTAAATAAACAGAATTTAAAGGTATTTAGAGAAGTAAAGGCTCCCTCTAACCTATCCCTGCAATAAAGCACACACGTTGTCACTTCAGTCAAACAATATCTCCAGCTCAGAAAGGCCTGCTGGGGGTTTAGTCCAATCAGATCGTGGCTCATTTGTAAATAGCCTCTCAGAGCCAATCCAGGACTCTGCTATTTCATCTACCCCCAGGTTGGTACCACCTAACCTAATCCATTACTGGTTGTATTTGAGACCTTTATGATAGAATTGAGCATTGTTATTGGGTGAAAAAAATTTGATATATCTCCCAATTAATTGTATACTCGACTACATTTTGGGAGTAGTTGATGACTACTGAAATGTGAATGCCCTACTGTTATTAGACTGCAGGAAAATACCTGTCTTTGTCTTGACGATGCCCTTTTTAAGTCATCCACTGAACGATTCCCAGATCTTTGAAAAGCTGACGATGTTGTAGCACATGTAAGAGGAGCTCTTGTCTAAAATTTGAAAAAAAGAAAAAGGAAAGATAGAAGCATTCCATTCAGTACAAATAACTCTCCAAAAATATGTTCATTCACATGCATTTTTGACCTTGCATTTATTGCCAATAAAGGCAATATAGAGCTTAAAAAGTAACACTGGTACGATTGAAAAGGATCTGAAATTATACTGATGTTTTTGGGATGTGATTTATGACAAATTCCATTCCTTATTTTGATGACAAGGGATAATATATTATTCTCGAAATGAACAAACAAACTATATATGGGGTGTATTTTTGAAGAGCATCATGAAAAGGAATGGATACATGACTAATTGTTAATGTTAATGGTTTAATTAATGATGCCAAATCGTAATACTGATATTATCCACAATGAATCTACTTGTACTGTTGAAAAAGAAATAATGGGCCATTGTTTAACTTTAGCAAGCCATGCAGTGTTACCTGTGTTTTTGTTGCTGGCTCTCCATCTTCCAATGGATCACTGGTTATTGTTGATTCATCCGGGGATGAGGTATCTGATGAGACTCGTGACTAAAAAGAAAACCCAACTAAATATGTGCAACATTCAATTTCAATAAATAAAACTTATTTATAACGCCTGATATACGCAGAGCATGTCAATGATCATGGAGTGTTAAACCTCACCCAAGTCTGAAGTTGTAAACATACCTGAAGATCATCATGCCAAGAGTGCGCCTCCAATGGGGATTGTGAAGAACAAAACTTATAGCAACATTAGACCAATGGTCATTTGGAATAAAACATTTATTAATTCATCATTGCCTTACTCTTACTAATGTCTAGGTTAGCAAGATAACAGCCAAAATTTCAATTAAGTCGCACATCACTGTGTCCACAGTACTTTGCATCTTGAGGCTTTTTCTAAAGTAGCTTTTAACATGCAGCGTGTGTGGAAGCTGCATTGCATTGAGAGCCAAGCTTAAAGTAAAGCAAAACCAACAGTAAATCTTGTGCAGGTGGATGAAAATAAGTGCGCAAGAAAGAAATAATATAATAATCAATTCCAAAGTGAAGTGCAAAATACCGTATTATGCAATCTTTATTACCCTGTGAACTGGCTCTTAAGTTGCATCCCTTAGTCACAAACCACTTTCACTGCACAGTAAGCACACAGGCTTCATACCAACTAGCACAAACAAGTACTTGTCAGTCCACTCACTATTAAACTGCAGAACTTGTGTGTCGATTCAATTATTTTTTTAATGTAGAAAAGCGACATTTTGTCATGGCTTGTGAGCTAGCCCCCTGCATAGCAGAAAACAGCAGGCACATTTTTCTCTGACCCTGCTCACTATTGACCTTTAGTCACTGTAGCACTCTCAGTCCCAATAGTGCATACAGATTTAATATAATGGGTGAAAAGTTTTCTCCAGTTTATGGGAATTAATCAGAAGACAAGTAAAAAAATGTATTGCGGGCAGTATCCAGCCCACAGGCCGCCAGTTGAAGAACACACCTTTACGCTTAGACTGCACTGCATTGAATGAGAATTCAATTCTGCGAGATGTTCTGGTATATTACTCACACGCATATCCAGTTCTGCCAGTTGTTGAACCAGTTGTGCACGCTTTAACAGATTCATGGTGTGTTGTTTTTCTTTAGCATTTCGTTCCTTCTCTGGAAGTTCGTAACGATTGAAGCATTCCTCATGGTGCTGTCTCAATTTGGTCATGCGAGACTGTAATGACAGCAATTAAATTAAGAACTGATTAAAGCAAAGAAAGTTTGTGAATTCAACCTTGATGTTCGATAGGTTGAACCTCTTAATAAATATCACTAGTTGTGGAGTTTATAATCGCTGTGGTGTATCGGTCAGAATACATGAGAAGATGCTTTCAAGGTTTCTTGTTCTTTACTAGAAGGCTGTGCAGGTTTACACTTGAATGCGTGTACAGTATATGTGGGTTCTAGAAGAACAGAAATGAACAACATATCACTATAATGAACTATAACATAACACAACATACAAATTGAATTAGCAACCTCTATTCATCTATGGTAAGGTGTGGAATTGTAAGACTCACACAACTTATATCAAATTACACACAATAAAACACTTACTAATCACACATGTTCAATGAAGGCACAAATATTCTGTAAAGCATACTCACATCTTAATTGACGCACATAATATCTTATACAGCCAGCAAGACAACCTTCATCCTACATATATGCATTGAACTCCCTGCAGTGAACTAGCAGACCAGACTACAAAACACTAAACGAGCCAATATGCCACTTAACCACTCTGAGCAGCTGATTGGCTCCTGACATGCTCGGTTACATGCTGTCCAATGAAATGAAGGGGGGCGGTGCCTGAACTCTAGGTGAACTGCACACCTTCTTAACACTTGAATTACAACATTTCACAGCCAAAAAATTAGCAATAGTGTAATTATATATATCTATATATATATCTATATATAGATATATATATAGATATATATAAAGATAATAAAGCGATTACATTATGTGCCACTGGAGTGCTGCTGTAGATGTTGATCTCATCAGCCATGAGAGATGCATCAACAGGACCAGATGACAGCTAAAAGAGAAAAAATAAAGATATAGTTCTCTGTCTCTCATATGCATATTGTATCCATGTGCAAAATTATCAAAACCTATTCTTAACATGAATATTAGAGTTATGTACTGTATGAATAAAAAAACTGAGGTGGCTTAAGGTCAGAAAATTGTTAATATAAAAATCCCACAGCTTAATCTTGGCTAACAGGACCGGGAGACAAACACTGGATAATAGGGCTGTGGCAATTCATCGACGTAATTGATTACAAAAATATGACAATTTGCATAACATGCATCGGCGTGTCGTAAGGATGGCATCTGGTCAAAGCAAGGATTAGCCCGGAGAACAAGCTGCAGCTAAAAAACCTCACCACCAATCCTCTAAAGTGTGGAAGTATTTTAGACAGAGACCCAACAACATGGTTCCCTTTAAACTCTGTAGATTAGAACTAGTTTATCACAGCAGTAAGATAAGATAAGATAAGATATTCATTTAGTAGTCCCACAGTGGGGAAATTTGCAGTACTACTGTTAAATACAAGTCTTCCGAAATTGAAAGCATACCGGAGCGCTTTGTCAAGACGGCAGCGCCAGTACGACAACACCGTAGTCCTGTTTACTTTATGTCCTGACCTAAGCATGATATGTAAGGATTATCAACATACGTTTCAACGTGTTTCTGTTAGTAGTAGTCACTTAACATTGATTTTCTGATTTTTTAAATGCTGTTGTTACAGTCTGTAAATCATTTCAATTATTTCCCTTGCCCCGCAATGATGCAAATATAAATTTGCCTGTGATGATCTAAACTGCCTATTACTCCAGTGATGACATAAATCCATAATCATAACCATTTTAAGTATGAAGTCAAGTACTTAAGTAAAAGTACTGATTCCTCAGTTCAGGGAAAGGGTTCCTGTGACGAACAGTGATTAAATTAATTTATGTGTTGCAGCAATCTATCTGAATTTGAGGTCCAGTATTTTTATGATCATTTGACAAACAGGGTGTATTATCTTGATACATTTTTTGTTTTTAAGAGAAAATGAATGAATATAATATTGATATATTTAATCAGACATATGTTTTATATTTATTTTGATTAAATTGATTGTTACATTAATCAGGAATTTCAAAAATGATCTTTAGAATAGTCGATAAATTAGATGTTAGATTAATCGACTAATCAAAAAAATAATAGTTACATTAATCAATAAAAGAATATTCAGTAGGTGCAGCACTACTGGATAATAATACATACTCATAGACCCACTACATACTACACTGAGAAAAAATACCTTCCGATCTCTAAGAAATTAACTAGTATTTTATAAACTGGCCCCTACCTGAGGTCTGTCATTGTCATCGGCAGTCTGCTCGCTGACATCAGGTGCCAATTTCTGATGGAAACACAAAAACAGGATAAAGTGAAAACCAATCATGATACAGCTCAGATGTCATGACACAAGAAGATGCTACAATTTGAACCAATTCAGTGTGTGGGGATGTAGATCGCTCCCCTCTTGTCACATTAGGGAACAATTCCAACTACTCATAACTAACCAGGGACATTCATGTAAAACCTTTGGTCACCATTACGTCAGTGAATCACTACTTTTGGGGTCTTTCTTGACACATATACACAGGCTACTAAATCCTAATCGGGGACGTTCATCCATGTAAACCTGTTTTCACCAGTATGTCAGTCTATAAATACTTTTGGGGTTGTTCCAAACACACAACCTATCCTAACAGGTTATATACATGGACATGAGGTCCTGACAGACCATAACTACTTGAGCTGAAACACTGGATAACAATACCTACTCATAGACCCACTATATACTTCACTGAGAACAAGTACCTTACAATCTCTAAGAGTGTAAGTAGTATTTTATGAACTGTCCCTTACCTGAAATCTGTCACTGTCTTTGGCAGTCTGCTCGCTGACCTCAGGTGACAATTTCTGATGGAAACACAAAAACAGGATAAAATGAAAACCAATCATGATACAGCTCAGATGTCATGACACAAGAAGATGCTACAATTTGAACTGATTCAGTGTGTGGGGATGTAGATCGCTCCCTTCTTGTCACATTAGGGAACAATTCCCCCTACAATAACCTAACCAGAGACATCCATTTAAAACCTTTGGTCACCAGTACGTCAGTGTATCAATACTTTTGGGGTCTTTCGCGACACATATACACACGCTACTCAATCCTAATCGGGGACTTTCATCCATGTAAAACCTGTTTTCACCTGGATGTCAGTCTATCAATACTTTTGGGGTTGTTCCAAACACACAAACTATCCTAACAGGTAATATACATGGACATGAGGTCCTGACTGACCATGACTACTTTGGCTGAAACACTGGATAACAATACCTACTCATAGACCCACTATATACTTCACTGAGAACAAGTACCTTACAATCTCTAAGAAATTAACTAGTATTTTATAAACTGGCCCCTACCTGAGGTTTGTCAATGTCATCGGCAGTCTGCTCGCTGACATCAGGTGCCAATTTCTGATGGAAACACAAAAACAGGATAAAGTGAAAACAAATCATGATACGGCTCAGATGTCATGACACAAGAAGATGCTACAATTTGAACTGATTCAGTGTGTGGGGATGTAGATCGCTCCCTTCTTGTCACATTAGGGAACAATTCCAACTCCTCATACCTAACCAGGGACATCCATGTAAAACCTTTGGTCACCATTGCGTCAGTGTATCAATACTTTTGGGGTCTTTCGCGACACATATACACACGCTACTCAATCCTAATTGGGGACGTTCATCCATGTAAAACCTGTTTTCACAAGTATGTCAGTCTATCAATACTTTTGGGGTTGTTCCAAACACACAACCTATCCTAACAGGTTATATACATGGACATGAGGTCCTGACAGACCATAACTACTTGAGCTGAAACATTGGATAACAATACCTACTCATAGACCCACTATATACTTCACTGAGAACAAAGACCTTACAATCTCTAAGAGTTTAAGTAATATTTTATGAACTGTCCCTTACCTGAAATCTGTCACTGTCTTTGGCAGTCTGCTCGCTGACATCAGGTGACATTTTCTGATGGAAACACAAAAACAGGATAAAATGAAAACCAATCATGATACAGCTCATGACACAAGAAGATGCTACAATTTGAACTGATTCAGTGTGTGGGGATATAGATCGCTCCCTTCTTGTCAATTTAGGGAACAATTCCAACTCCTCATACCTAACCAGGGACATCCATGTAAAACCTTTGGTCACCATTGCGTCAGTGTATCAATACTTTTGGGGTCTTTTGCGACACATATACACACGCTACTCAATCCTAATCGGGGACGTTCATCCATGTAAAACCTGTTTTCACCAGTATGTCAGTCTATCAATACTTTTGGGGTTGTTCCAAACACACAAACTATCCTAACAGGTAATATACATGGACATGAGGTCCTGATTGACCATGACTACTTGAGCTGAAACACTGGATAACAATACCTACTCATAGACCCACTATATATTACACTGAGAACAAATACCTTACAATCTCTAAGAGCTTAAGTAGTATTTTAAAAAACAGTCCCTTACCTGAAATCTGTCACTGTCTTTGGCAGTCTGCTTGCTGACGTCAGCTGACATTTTCTGATGGAAACACAAAAACAGGATAAAATAAAAAAACAATCATGATACAGCTCAGATGTCATGACACAAGAAGATGCTACTATTTGAACTGATTCAGTGTGTGGGGATGTAGATCGCTCCCTTCTTGTCACATTAGGGAACAATTCCAACTACTCATACCTAACCAGGGACATCCATGTAAAACCTTTGGTCACCAGTACGTCAGTGTATCAATACTTTTGGGGTCTTTCGCGACACATATACACACGCTACTCAATCCTAATTGGGGACGTTCATCCATGTAAAACCTGTTTTCACCAGTATGTCAGTCTATCAGCACTTTTGTGGTTGTTCGAAACACACAGACTATCCCAACAGATAATTTACATGCATCGACAAGAAGTCCTGACAGACCATGACTACTTGGGCTGAAACACTGGATAATAATGCATAGACCCACTAAATACTACACTGAGAACAAATACCTTCCAATCTCTAAGAGATGAAGTAGTATTTTATAAACTGTCCCTTACCTGAGGTCTGTCACTGTCATCGGGAATCTGCTCGCTGACATCAGGTGCCAATTTCTGCTGGAAACACAAAAACAGGATAAAATAAACATATCAATCTTGACACAGCTCATTTGGGTTCTTTCAGTACCTACTGAAAATGACAAAATCAACTATTATCAACATTAAACAAATTTATCTGCTACTTACATCATTTCAAGGGAAAACTAGAACATTTGTGAAATCACTGCTCTACGTTCAGTTATCCATGAAGAGTTAGTGTACCTGTTTGCGCCAAGGCCAGTCTGCATTCCCGTAATTGTAAGTTATTTCTTCACCTGGAGCAATATCTCTTAGGGCAAACAGGCATAGATGTAGCATCCCACCAACATCAATAGTTTTCATCTTGCAGTTAGGCTTCTTGTGGTCATCATTCACAAGCCTTCCCAGTGACTTGTCTTCAACAGATGCATCAAGACTTAAAGAAAAGAATATCAATGTTAAGAGTAAAAGTTGCCTACTTGGTTTAGATACAGTGTTGAGCACAGCAAGATATAGTTAAAAGAAAATCATGCAAAACTTGGAAAAAGAAAGATTGGAGAGAGAGAAGGGAAAGTTTCATCCAACAGCCGAGGAAGTAATTGAGGTAACTTACAGCAATATACAGGTACGTTAAAAGTATTAATGTGCTGGTGATTCACATGCGTGGTTTGTTAGAATTTGGGATATTCTCAAGTTAACAGGTCATTTCAAGCTCATCTCCTAAAACTATTTTAAGGAATTATAATTTCACCTGTAAACAAGGACTTATTTATTATTACTTACAGCCAACATTTCCCTTTCCATTTGAAATCAAACAGGAACACTGCTTCTGTGTCATTGTAGTTCTTTCTATGAAGAAGACGATCCTGTTTGAAAAGTTTACCACGGTATTCAAGCACGAAATCTCCTTTATTGAAAACCTCCAGAGCAAGCACACCTCGACCTTTAAAATAAGAAAAAAACACATTACTATTTTTTTATCCACTAGAGCAGCCTACCATATTTCAAATTAGAGCCAATTTTGCAATGAAAGCATAAAACCGGTATATAGAGAACCCATATCCAACACCAACATGCTTGTTGAAGTCATGTCTCCTTCTCAAGAGTTAACTTTCAAGCTGGGGTGGACAACTTTGGAGAAATGAGCAAGAACCCCCCCATCCCTGTAACACCTGAGAGGGGAACATTTAATAAATTCCTTATCTTTTACATAAAACACAGATGTGGCAGCACAATCTAGTTGTTACCTAATCATTCGGCAGCCAATAAATGTATCGTCAGCATTCGTCATTACAGTCACAACACACAGATGTGTAATACAAACATCAGTCAACCGAGGTTCCTCTAGGTTTACTCTGTACAAGAGATAAAGTGCTGTCTTGAGCAAACTTTAGAAATTCCTAACATTTCACACAAAATATAGCTCTGCTAGCTCAGTCTAGTTGTCACCGAATCATTCTCCGGTGAAAAGATATCTTTTCTCTCAAATAAATTAGCTACCACAGTTGCAAAGCCATAGCTACAGTAACTACCTATGGTTTCTGATCAGTCTCAGTATCCATGAATGCACACAAAAGGATTCACAAATATATTTCGGGATTTATATATAAGTGACTCTCTCCACATAAATATTTTTCAACGCACACAGAAATAGTTATTGTTGTATATAAATGTAAAAATAATCCACGTATAAAAAAATTAGGTTCATAAATATATTTCTGATGCACACACAAATATTTCTTTGTATTTAAAGGTATTTGCTATTTATCAAAAATAGATTTGGATATTGTTACATTTATATACAAACTGTTGAACCTGCATTTACAAACTGCTTGTTGTGTGGGAACTTCACTGCATCTGTGTGGGTTTTTTGAGACTGTACTGACAAGGATCAATTCAGAAATGCATTTCTTTTTCAACAGGGAATTATCTGTAGCCAATCAGATGGCTCCTTCCCTTTCTAGGGCAGAGATTCAGGGGTATTATTTAATGCGATATCGTAGCATTATATATCTATGGATATTTACATTTAAGACTAGCGTTAAGTAACAATTTAGCTATATCATGCTGATAGACTACCTAGAAACCGAGCATGCTGCTTTTGGATGTTCTAACAAAGGCAGCTCAACCATAAAACTAAGAAACAGGGAATAACATTTCATAGCTGAGAAGTTGTTTCACAATATTGTGTATCATGTATATCTATAAATGTAACGCTACGTGATCACAGTAAATGATACCCTCAAATCTACGCTTAGACTGATTTATCATTATAGACAACGATAACTATTTGTGTGTGCATTGCCAATTATTTATGTGGAGTGTCATCCTGAAATAGTCATTACAGTAACAGAATATTGATTCATATCTGATCAGAGCTGCCTAGTTTGACCGTTTGGTCGGAGTTCGCGAGTGATTGACAGCCGGCTCTCATAGACTGCAGCTGGGCAGCAGACCTTGTTTTCCTCCGGTAAGTGAAATCCTTCAGATGTCGTTAGGAGCACCGGAGGACACAGTAGGACACAGAGGAACAGGATGTTTTTCAAGTTACCTGTTTCATGTACTACTGTCACGCTATAGCGGGCGTTTTCTAAAAATAACTTTTTAAAATCATATTTGCGCCAATATCGCGCACTGCAGCTTTAAGTGATTTGTATGACAGTTTATTGCCTTAAGCTATTTTGTAGTGGCAGTAATATTAGAGAAGATAAGAAGTATGTCTCAGGTAAATACGGTGTAACTGAAAAGTGGTGTGTACTTTCTACTACTCTCTAAAAAGATGCATTTCCTGTTGCTGTATTTTGTAAATTGTTGTATCTTTGTAAAAGCTCTTGATTAGAGTAAAGTTCTCACTGAGGAAACATCACCATCACTCTCGTGATTATTTCGCCCCATTTTCAGGGGCGTAACACACACACACACACACACACACACACACACACACACACACACACAAACACACCACCCCAACCGAAACGTTTAGCGTAACCACAACAGGTTTTTGTTTGTGTCAGCAGATGTTCACACGTTCAGTTTATAAACACACATACGTGATCATTTACCTTCACATTGACCTTCTGAAACTATCTAACTATCTTCTGAAACACTTTGTTGATCCCCGAGGGGAAACTCAATTTTTTCACTCTGTCATTTTACACAGTATATAGTACACACAGGCCCGAAAATAATAGTATAATCATATTAGTTATGATCTGAATTTATTGAAATAATGGTGAAAATACAGCAATTATAAAAAACAAAATAATCTAATAGCATATTTGTTAACCAAGACATGCCATCAGTTGTATTATTTGCAATATTAGACACACATGTTTTTTAATACGTATCGTACATTTCATGTTTTAAACACGATATCATGTTAGATATAAACATGAATAAACTAACAATAGCTTATATCGTTTTGTAAAGATGTAACGTTAACTTGAACAGTTGATAATGTGTAAAATGCTTAAAGGAAAACGTGATATGATAGAACTAGTTTTTAATCATGACCTAATAATTGATTGTATCCCACCATATCGAAGGACAGACCGCTGATCCAGGAACAGCAAGCAGTAATGTTAACGTATTTAACAGTTTTTCACCAAAAACAAAAACAAAAAAACCCTGTAATATTAACTTAACGTTACTCCTCGTAGATCATAAAGGTTTGAATATATAATGACTCGTTGAAATCAGTTGAGAAATGTAGACGTTATAGTGCTTTATATCCAGAAAAACAGCAGCTCCCCGTTCTCTTGTACAGGGTTACAGGCCAGTCTGGCCAGGTCCAATATGGCGCCCACGTTGTTGGACGATGCGGCGTCTACGTATATATGTCTAAGCGCTACCCTTAGCAGATTGCTAGCTAGAAACACTGTTTTTTTGTCCTGATTTCAATCGAAAAGGTAACGTTAGAGCTTCCTGTTTTGGCATTTAGTGCTGCCAACAAGCTTCATGAATAAAATGGTTAGTATTAGGTATTAACTGGTTGCCAATGTGTGGAGAGATTATAGTATATGCACACTCATGCACATATTGTACTGCAGGATGTGACCAAGTGTGCAATGATGCTTTGCCTCTTGCGCATTTCTGGAGGGTCATAGTATAAACTACTGAGTTTAAGGCCAAGGTAGGACAGAAATCTAAAAACTTGTGGCAAGCAGTGACATTAAGTATATGTGATGCAAAATTTATGGTTGAACACATGCTCTTTTAAAGTTAAACAGTGCCGTTTTTTTGCCAATGTGCTGGCATTCAGTATCTTTCCATTCAGTTCTGGTGGTACCCTCAAGGCAAGGTCGGGCAGGTTCAGACAGGCTCAAAGAAGAGACAGGAGGCATCAACAGTATTGGTACATCACTTCGGTCTGTGATGACTCTATTATGCCCAAAGTAAGAAACCACATGCAAATGTGGTTTCTGCAATTACTCACAACTAAAACCAAATTATTAGATGCCAAGACGATGCACAACGGTGTTTATTTGTGTTGAGAAGGATTTTGCAACCTAGGAAAGTTAACAAGATAATTCTCACCTCAGTCTCGTCTCAGTGATAACAAAGTGACATTAGGTCACATCTGCAGCGGTTTCTGCAAATGCGTTTCAGTTGAAGCCCACCCAGCTGACAAATTGGAGAATGCGTTCCTGTTTCAATATGAGCCCTGGTCACAAATCAAAGCTCATCAATGGGGACCGATATGTTAATGTTAACGCTACTAAGTTTATAGGGCTGGTCCATTATTTAGCTGTTTTTTTTTTTTTAGCTTTTTACATCATTCTGTAGCTTCCCAATGGTGTTCCTGACATTAAAATTTAATATGAAGTAGGTATGTTTTGGCGTCAAAATGCTATTTCCCATGCCCTTCAAAAAAAAAAATTCCTGCGTGACCTGACGTAGGTTTCTGCAAGATGACACTGCATATACAGTATATATACATCTTACAGTCAGTGTAGATGGTGGTCGGCGTACTCCCAGTCAGGAGAAGCAGACAGGAGTACAGAAGCTAAGCGAAGTACTGCTGTGGACGCCACGTTAGTTCAGATCAGAAAGTCACAATAACACAAACTAACTAACCAATGGATGCAACGGTAGACCAGCAACTCCCCTGTTCTGAGAGGGAAAATTACTGTTTTTGTGAATGTAATTTGGTGGCTTTGAAGACAGCAATGTAAGATCTTCAGTTCCACTTAAAAAAGGGCTGTCTGACAGCGAGGTAAAGTGCAGAAAATATTCTAAATATAGTGTACACTTAAACTGATATGGATTTTTTTTTTTGGTGGCTAAAATTGCTCAAAAACGCAGATGGAGTTCTTGATAAGACTTTACACTTGCTACTTGACTCCCATGATGCCCAAGTTAAGATTGTTATTGTAACGACGAAAGGAAAACCTCCATTTGGAGGTTTTAGTGAAAGAAGTGGGTGTTAAGGTGTGACTCTTTACTAGGCTGAGTCTATTATCTATTGTGTAAAGTTCAAAGGGTCTGTCTCAACACAGAACTCGTTGAATGAAGATGAATCAGTCTGCAGGTATAATTACCTCATGGAGCCGGAGCAGGATAGTGTAATGGAAGTGTAATTACTCATAGCTTTGCATTTAAAAAAAACATTGTCACGTTGAGATAAAAAATAGTACTGTGGTGCCAGGGACTAAGACATTTACCAACAAATTCCTGCATATTATACCCTGTAATCAGTCTTTTAATGATGAGAAAAAAACAAAGTTTTAAATGGTTTATCTTAACGATACATACAAACATGAGGAAACTTCTCAAAGAAAGACCTCAGAGTTCTAATAAGAATTCTCAATTATTATATTTTTTTTGGTCATTTTTTAGCCTTTATTGGACAGATGGCAGTTTATAGAGTGCTGCTGGGATGATGTTTTGTTGTAGGCTAACCCGAAAGTTAGCATCTCCCTGGTTCCCTCCACTAACAGGAAGTGATCATCTCCCTGGTTCCCTCCACTAACAGGAAGTGATCATCTCCCTGGTTCCCTCCACTAACAGGAAGTTTTCATCTCCCTGGTTCCCTCCACTAACAGGAAGTGATCATCTCCCTGGTGCCCTCCACTAACAGGAAGTGATCATCTCCCTGGTGCCCTCCACTAATGGAAGTGATCATCTCCCTGGTTCCCTCCACTAACAGGAAGTGATCATCTCCCTGGTTCCCTCCACTAACAGGAAGTGATCATCTCCCTGGTTCCCTCCACTAACAGGAAGTTTTCATCTCCCTGGTTCCCTCCACTAACAGGAAGTGATCATCTCCCTGGTGCCCTCCACTAACAGGAAGTGATCATCTCCCTGGTGCCCTCCACTAATGGAAGTGATCATCTCCCTGGTTCCCTCCACTAACAGGAAGTGATCATCTCCCTGGTTCCCTCCACTAAAAGCCAACGGGATTGTTCCATTGGATTTTGGATTATTGCAGAAAATCAGCTCTGTGGCAAACACACATTTATGATACTTAAAAGTTTTGTTCATCAAGATAATCTCCACTAATGAACACCACTTTTATGATTTTTGAAGCGTGAATGCAATCGCCAAAAGTAAAAAGCTAACGTTAGGCTATAAACCAACTACACCACGGTCACATGACTTCACCTCACCACGACAAAGCTAAAGGCGGACGAGTCGGCGTGATTACGTTTAGTCGTCTCATTTAGCCACTTGTTAGCAACCGTAAAATTCAAGAATGGGATATTTACTGACATATTTTATATCATAGAACAAAACTTTAAAATCTCTTAAGCTTGTGTTAACCACAGACCTTATTTCAATGAAAAACCCACAAAAAAACCCCATTGACTTCAGGACAAGAGAACCAGAAGTCTAAAAATGCGAACCCATTTCTGGATTTTAGGACTCATTCCTGCAGCTCTCTATAGGCAGAATGGAAATGGGGGAGAGAGAGAGGTCAACAAAGGTCTCACGGCTGGAACTGAACTGGAGATGTTCCGGTTATACATGTGGTATGTAACCATTCGGCTAACACAATTCTGAGTTAAGCTTCTCCATCCATCCATCCATTTTCTTCCTCTTATTCAGGGCCGGGTCGCGGGGGCAGCAGGCTTAGCAGGGAATTCCAGACGTCCCTCCTCAGCAACGTTTTCCAGCTCTTCCTGGGGGACCCCGAGGCGTTCCCAGTCCAGACCAGATCACTGAAAAAAATGGTACTTTGGATTAACTTAAAAAACAGCTAAATTTATTAGTTTTTCTCAAATTGTATTTATGATTTAGTTGAAACCGTAAATTATGATTTAATATCAATCAAAATATTTGTTTGGACAAAGTAAAACATTTACATTGACACAAAGTAAAAATATTATTCATTGTGAAGACCATACACCATTTTTTACTTTGTTGCAACTTAATTTTTCATTTTGGAAAAACTTAATATTTACTATTACATCCAAGTATAGTTTTTACTTTGGAATAAACTAATTAAAATACTCTAATTTTGTTACAGGCAATTTTATTAGTTTTTCTCAACTTAATTTTTCATTTTGGAAAAACCTAATATTTACTTTGACATCCAAGTATAGTTTTTACTTTGGAATAAACTAATTAAAATACTCTAATTTTGTTACAGGCAATTTTATTAGTTTTTCTCAACTTAATTTTTCATTTTGGAAAAACCCAATATATTTACTATTACATCCAAGTATAGTTTTTACTTTGGAATAAACTAAGTAAAATTTCTGATTGAGTACAAACTATAATTTTTAATTATACCTTAATCAATATATTTTCTTTAGTCGCAAGCCAAAACATTACTTAATGTGTGTCAATATAATTGCATTTTTTGCTTTTTTACAACTTCAATTTTACCATAAACAAAAGCAGTAGAAAGCAAGCAAGTAAAGAGCAAGTAGAATTTTCACTTAAGATAAAATTAAAAACATCAATGTTGAATTTAGTTTACTATACATAAAGACAGGAATATTCTCTTCAAAAGACCTTAATGTTTATTGACGTCTTTTTAAAATATGCATAACCTTTTCTGTTGTGTACTAAAAAAAAAAACCCACAATGAATTTTGCAGCCAGTAAAGCTAGCAAGTATCACATAGCACATCAACACTTGAGGAAAAAAACATAGTAGTCTTATCAATGTTTTTTAAACCTTATGCAACCTTTCTGTAACCTTAACCACAGAATCTTAACATGTAAAACATGGTTTGTACATCTCTCCTTCAAAACTTCAGATATGTAATGTAATGTTTAGTGTAAAAATAGAGTTACTAACAGTGTTAAAACTTGGCTATCCTTTGATAAAATGACCAGAATGTATGAATGTCACATTATTTTGAACCATTACAAATGCGAGATCAAGAGACCAAAAAAATCCCAACAACAAATAACCAAGGAAAAATACAGTTCAATTGCTGGGGGTGCAATCTATGAACAAAGCTTGGTCTTTTGTGCATAAGTCAGTTTAAGAATGTTACCATTACTAGTACTACTGAATTGCTGAATTTAGCATTATTCACATTTTCAGTGTTGATATCAGTGCCACAATATTTATACCACAGAAAGAATTCTGTTAACAGAGAAAATCAGAAATTAAGGCCACCTCTCTTTCAACTCTTCCACTCCTGATTCCTTTCCCACAATGTCCTGTCTTTGCAGTGAAAAAGTATTGTCCATTTTGTCCTTTATCACTGCACGGTTGTTTCGCTTCTTCACTTCACTTAAAAGTGACAGTCTCTGTCAGGTATGTGGTTGACCTTTCCACTTAATTGTTTTTGCTGGCAATGCATCCTCTGGAGCCAGTTTTGAATTAAAGTCTGTTTCTCTCTTATACACAATTAACAATGAAAGCCTTCATCTCGGAATGAATTTGAATACAAGCTATAAAACAGAACAAAAAACATGCTGTATCCAAATGTCTTTCGTGATTGATCCAGTATTTAGAGCTTGACACTCAGACTGCAGACTCTGCGTGTCATTTTCTTTGGTTCTATCTCCATGAATATTTTCTGCAGTGCATCAAAAGTGTATTTGAGCTCACCTGGATAGCTCAAGTTTAGAGCATAGATGAATCCAAATAACATGGCACATGCATGTGCGACCGATGGCAACTCGTTAAGGACTTCCAAACCTTCAAGAACAATCCCAATGTCATCTGGTGGCTGGAGAGGATCCTCCTCCTTCCTGATGACAAACACTGCCATTGTACACCTCTCAAGCTCGGTTTCAGCTTCATCCTTCTGCACAACCTGATAAAAGACAAGATATTTATGAGAAAGTTATTCTGATGAAACCAGTGACTGATGTACCAATATAAGAAAATATCTATACAAACAATTCTCCAAATCAAATCTCAATAAAAACTTAAATTGGTATTCTAGTGAAGCGAAAATGTTAATGAATTGCAAAGTCTAGCAGATAGTTAATGGCGGCTCCTCCAAATATTTTCCTCATAGCAAACATTTGACTGTAATACAAGTAAAGCATTGGTACACATATTAATAATAGCTATGTCCAAAAAGTCATAACATCTTAAATAGTACAATACAGTAGTATACATACTACTATAAGATTCACTATAATGTTAAATGATACAACTGCCTTGTGTTTTCATATTTTCATTAATTTCAGAATCTAGCCACAGACTGACACTTTCCACAATCCAATATTTGGAAATAATATCCATTTTATGTCCAGGCTTTCGCTGCTCCATCTGCACTGCTGCTGCTCTGAAGTGACAAATATTTCACACTGCAATTAAAATATCATAATAGGTTCCAGCCAAATATAGCCACACTATATAGTATTTTATACAATATAAAATATAAACCAGCACAGAGACTTTAGTCGTTGTGTTAGACATTAAGTTCTAAAAAAGGTGATAATTAATGACCACTGAGGGGGCAGAGAACTCCACAATAATTATAGGCATAGTCAAATGTACATGATTGTACGATAAGCTTGAGTATTTTTATAGGACCTGAGACCATGTATATGAGCTTTAAAGTTTGAATATTCAATGTTTTATCTTGTCTAAAACTTAAGTGATTCATGCAAAACTACTTACCAGATACTCCTTGATAAGTTTGTCCACGTCTTCCCCAAGGTACACAATAAGGCACTTCAGCAGACACTCTCTTTTTTGATTCACCTCGAGGCTCTAGGTGAGAGCACAAACACACACAAACACATAATGCAAAACTGTGCTGTCAAATTTTGCAACCTGTAGATTCAAATACTACACAATGCACAAATGAGAGTTACAGTAATTGTGATTTACAAATGCTTTGAGCAAACAAGTTAAGAGCCTGTCAAACTGAGAAGATAAACGTAGTAATCTAACGCCACAATCAAATGTGTTGACAAGATGAGCACTATTGCTTCTATTTACAATGTTACTATTTATGTGATATAAGACAACTTTTGGTGTATTGTATGTACCAGTACATACTTGATCAAGAACCTTCAGTATGTTCCGGGTCTTCTCCCTGACAATTCCTCACTTGCTTCAGATGATGTCAATCAGCTTGCTGTGGTGCTTGTCCAAGGAAGCCAGGAATCGCGGCTGAAGTGGAACAGTTGTGATCCTCATAAATTCAGCATTGATCTTTAAAAAACAAATCAACACATGCAAATGTTCTTACATTACATGTTACATTACAACTGTGTGGTGCGTGAGATCTTATTTTTGACATCAAGGGCCAAAACATGCATTTTGAATTGGTTTGGCTTAATTTCTAAGCAGGTTTCTTATGATAGGGGATAATATCATTTACTTTACAGCCCACCACTGAAGTTACTTACCTCATCCATTGTGAACAATGCAGGCCATCTCTCTTTCAACTCTTCCACTCCTGATTCCTTTCCCACAACGTCCTGTCTTCGCAGTGAAAAAGTCCTGTCCATTTTGTCCTTTATCACTGCACGGTTGTTTTGCTTCTTCACTTCACTTGACAGTGACATTCTCTCATTTTCTAATTTTTCACTGGTCTCTCCAGTTGGAATGTCAGGTATGTGGTTGGCCTCTCCTCTCCTAGGTCTCTTTACTTTTTTTGCTGGCAATGCATCCTCTGGAGCTTTGGACTTCAATGAATTTGCAAGTAATTCAGAACACCCGATGCCCTTGAGCTGAGTTCGGTAGTTGCCCATCTTTGTCTTCAGCCGCTGCTTCCACCCGTAGCAACCGTTGTATGAACCAGGTTCAGAGAGGCATGGATGCTTCTTGGTTAGTGCTTCAGCAACGTCACTGAAGTCAGCATCTGTTGGGTAGGCTTTGTACTTGAATATCTCTTCAGCTACCTTTTCCAGAATATCTGAATTTGTTTTCGAACTCAGTGTCAGCCTTGTCTTGTTTGACCTATACACGGCATTTCCCTTTTCTAACTGCAGTTCAGTGTCATAGGAAAATGTTGGTATTGGAAATTCTCTTGGCCACATCTGAGTTCTTGTAGAGACAGTGCTGGAGGGACAGGAGCTCTGTGTCATCTGATTGAGTTGAAACTCAATCATCACAGAACATGAGAAGAAATTCTTGGCTGCAATCATCAGTTATGGGGACAACCTTGACGGTTGCAAAAATCCTCAAGTTCCGCAGTAGATGTCAAGTTCACTAGTGCATCTCCAAAGTCTCTGTCTTGGTACTGCAATCTAAAATTCCCATTTAACCCACACACTTTCCTGACTTCATCAATGAGCTGCTCCATTGTGTCTGGAATTCCATCAGGCAGAATTAGCTTCCTGGTGTCATCAGGATTCAGAATAACTCGCAACTTGGCTGGCCTTTTCACTGCCATGGCAGCCCATCCAAAAGGATCTAGTAAAAGCAAGAATAAAAACAGTAGTATTAGTTGTAGTGCAAAATCGGCCATTAACTTACATCTCATTCATATTCACAAATTCATTGATTCACAATTCTTCCTTTTCACAATTCTGTTGAAAAGAAATCATTTTTTATTTGTGTTTACAATTCTTGAAATATAATAATACATAAAACATTTAAAAATACTGATATGAAGTGAGCCTGCCAAATGTTTATACTGTCATGTAATTTCCACTACATTACTAATTCAACTGAAATTATTGAAATTACATTTACATACTATATTAGTAAGTAGACCTATACATCTGTGGTAAGTTCAAAGCTATTCTCTAAAGTGCTGTATTTCTATTTTGGGTTTGTCATTCCTATTTAAACATACATGAAAATGATGTTCACTGTTGTTCATTTTGGGACTTACCAAGTTCAGGAATGTGGCTAAACTGTGACCTTTTCAGGAAACAACAGTAAACCTATAAACACAAAGCAAAAGGTGGGATTTCACATTTAGTTTTTTGTTGGGATAGTTAGCATTGTCCATAATTGTCTCTACAGACTATAATTTATTAATTAGGCCTTCGACATACTGGTGCTATTGCACTATACTGCATTATACTGACAGCTGAAAGAATGGGGTATGAATTCTTCCTCTTTAATCATTACTCAGTGTCTAGTACTTAATCCATTCTCATCATTTATATTTATGCTTAAAAGAATAAAAGCAGTATTCATATGAGTTCACAATATTTATATTACAACATGTTGTTTCAAGAGCAAAAAGAGCAAAGTCATCATATAAACTAATTTATTACACGGCTGTGTCGAATACTCGATTCTGATTGGTCAATCAATCTGCGGTCTGTTATTTCTGTATAGCAGACCGTTGCTATGTAGAACAGACCGTTGCTATGGGCGCAGCTCTGAAGTCGGACTCTGGCGGACCGTTTTTGCGTCAAAAAATATTGATTTCTTCAGGAAGTAGCCTTGTAATAAGCGGGATAATGTACAGCTAGCGGGTCATTGTTGTGAAAGAATCCCCTTCAGGGCGATGCTGCACCCCTCCGCTTCGCGTCAGGGTGCAGCATCGCCCTGTCAGGGAGTCTTTCACAACAATGACCGGCTCGCTGTACATTATCCCTTACTGAATTGACGACTGAAATGAACGTTACTGTAAGTAGCATAAACCTTTGGAGTAAAAATGAAAGAGCAATTTTTTACAACTTGTATTTAACAAAGAAAACGTAATTAAACAGAGATGATGTAGGGTCAGCAGGTGTGTTTACAGCCACAGCTCGCTGTCTGTTTACTGCGCCTAACCGTGGAGTTTAAAGACATTTCAGACATGCACCCCTTTCCGTTAATCAGACGGCAATTAAACGTGTCAGCTTCATGTCTGAAGAAATGTATCCTGGTCACTTTATCCTAAAATCCCCCAAGTCCCCCACCTCCCTCTATCAGCGGTACCCTCAGACCCCCACCTCCCTCTATCAGCGGTACCCACAGACCCCCACCTCCCTCTATCAGCGGTACCCTCAGACCCCCACCTCCCTCTATCAGCGGTACCCTCAGACCCCCACCTCCCTCTATCAGCGGTACCCACAGACCCCCACCTCCCTCTATCAGCGGTACCCTCAGACCCCCACCTCCCTCTATCAGCGGTACCCTCAGACCCCCACCTCCCTCTATCAGCGGTACCCTCAGACCCCCACCTCCCTCTGTCAGCGGTACCCTCAGACCCCCACCTCCCTCTGTCAGCGGTACCCTCAGACCCCCACCTCCCTCTGTCAGCGGTACCCTCAGACCCCCACCTCCCTCTATCAGCGGTACCCTCAGACCCCCACCTCCCTCTATCAGCGGTACCCTCAGACCCCCACCTCCCTCTATCAGCGGTACCCTCAGACCCCCACCTCCCTCTATCAGCGGTACCCTCCAAACAGTGAATCCGTTCAGATTAGCAACACAGGGAGGGATTACTATAGGTGATTGACAGGTTTCTGTAATCCGAGTGAGTTACCGTTTTGCACCCCGATCGCCCTGAAAGGAATTCTTTCACAACAATGACCCGCTAGCTGTACATTATCCCGCTTATTACACGGCTACTTACTGAAGAAATCAATATTTTGACGCAAAAACGGTCCGCCAGAGTCCGACATCAGAGCTGCGCCCATAGCAACGGTCTGTTATACATAGCAACGGTCTGTTCTACATAGCAACGGTCTGTTATACATAGCAACGGTCTGTTCTACATAGCAACGGTCTGCTATACGAAATAACAGACCGCAGAACGCCGTGATTGACCAATCAGAATCGAGTATTCAACACAGCCGTGTAATAATTACCGTTTAAGTGTCTGCGGAGTTTCACCTTCTTCTCCTCACCTGGCTCTGCTGCTGCTGCAGCTCTGTGTGTGTGTGTGTGTGTGGCGGGGGGAGCCCAGCCCCGCCCTCGGTGAAAACATGCCCAGACAAGGAGCAGCACCACAGGCCCTCTCCCGTTCCTTTAAAGGGATTATATGTAATTTATCACGCGCATAAATCATACCGGGTTGGAATCCCATGCGCGCTCGCGTGTGGGTACGCGCTGCTCCTGCTCCTGCTGCCTGCTCGCACACCGCGCTCGTTCTCACCCGCTCGGCTCGCTCCAACTCCACGTGCACGCGCGCACACTGCAGTAGAGTTAGTTTTGCTCTGAGAATATCTAGTGAATGTGCAGTGGACGTTTTTGCAGAAATAAATGCTGCAGCTCCTCCAGACCAACAGAGGTTTCCCGTGTCTTTTGAAGTGACGGGGCTCCGCAGAGAGTTACGTTATCGTCCCGACCGGGTGTCGGTGTCTCCCCCCCCCCCCCCCCGACCCCTCCGCGGTCGGCAGGCTGGAGCAGGAAAAGCCAACACTAGAATCAGCATTGATCCATGGAGAGACCTTAGTCTGGTCAGCTAACATTACTGCCAAGCAGGTGAAATATAGAGTGATATTGTGTGTTAGCTGACGTGTGTCGCCTCACTGTTTAGACCGGTGCTCGTTCATGTCAATGTAGCGCGAGCACAAGCGCGAGCGCGAGCAACAGGACGCTGACTTTCGTTGACATTGCGGCCACAGGTGTTGCTGTGAACAAGCAATTTCTGATTCTTACATATAGTCCCTTTAATACATCCAACCGAGACGTTTTCTCATATGTTCTCCGGACAATGAGAACATAAGTTTAGATAACAACATTAGTATTAACATTAGCAACAATATTGACTTTGCACTCGTCAAACGTTGGCAAGGAAAGCGTAACCCTTTGCATGACAAATTAATGAAATAACGGGGTTTAGCTAGTGTTAGCTAACCCCCGCGCAAAATACAAGAGACGGTCTAAAATAGTTGTCCATCCTGCCACTAACCTTAAATGTGCACGGAAAACACATGTGCCCCTTAAAACAACACCATTTAGAATTCTTACCTTGTTTAAAAGAGTTTTCCTGAACAACAGACGGTCCTCTCGGTAATGGCGGACAGCAAACTTCATGAAGGGAGCGAGCTGATGTGATGTCATGTGGTCATGTGACATGAAAATCTCTGGTCTGAAGTGAAAATACTATTTTAGTAAAATTATTGCCTTTACTTTACTCTAGGGGGTCTATTATTTGCTTTCAGGCAAACTGAACAAAACAGGTTTAAACCGGAAACCATGATTTTCGATCAGACCAATATAAAAATGCACTTTAAGTGAATGACACGGTCGTTTCACTTTTTTCAGTCTATAATCTCTCCAGCGTGTTCTGGGTCTACCCCGGGTCCTCTTACCAGTTGGCCGTGCCAGGAAAACCTCCAAAGGGAGGCGTCCAGGAGGATCCTGATCAGATGTTGAACCACCTCAGCTGGTCCCTTTTAGAGGTGAAGGGGCAGCGTCTCTACAGAGTGCAGCTTCTGAATCAATTAAATTGATTTTAGGTAACCTGGTAAAAAAGAAAGAGTTGCAGTAATCTGCGACTTAAAGAGTTAAAAACTTTCTCATTTTGGCGATGTTCCTGAGATGGAAAAAACGTTGTCATTTACTTATGTAGTTTGTGGGCATTTGCAAAAACGACAGATGCTCTCGTTTTTTTCTAGAAATTCCTGTCATGTCTGCTATACTAACAGAAAAGTTACTTTAATTGTGAAATTCAGCCAGGGTTCTCTCTATCGACAGATGAATTTAACAGCTTTATTCGCATTAATAACCCATTAATAACCCTATGAACCATTTCATAAAAACAATAAGTAAGGGAGATGTGTAGCGACCCGGTCATTGTTGTGAATTATACCCCGACTGGTCACGGTGGTGCAGTGGTTAGCACTGTCGTCTCACAGCAAGAGGCTCGCAGGTTCAAATCCAGCTTGGGGCCCTTCTGTGTTAGTGTGGGTTCTCTCCGGTTCTCTCCAGTTCTCCGGTTTCCTCCCACAGTCCAAAGAAATGCTGGTTAACTGTTGACTCTAAATGTCCCGTAGGTGTGAATGTAAGTGTGAATGGTTGTCTGTCTCTATGTCAGCCCTGTGATAGTCTGGGGACCTGTCCAGGGTGTACCCCTCCTTCACCTGTCCAGGGTGTACCCCTCCTTCACCTGTCCAGGGTGTACCCCTCCTTCACCTGTCCAGGGTGTACCCCTCCTTCACCTGTCCAGGGTGTACCCCCCCTTCACCTGTCCAGGGTGTACCCCCCCTTCACCCAATGTCAGCTGGACAGGAAAATGGATTTTCAACAGAAAGTAAGCCATTTTAATGACTTTTAAACCCTGATATTTACTACACTGAATGTCTGACTTTCTAATGAGCTGGAGGCTGCAGCAGGTCAACACAGCCAGGTAGCAAAAACAATACTGAAGTCAAAATAAAAATAGGGAATCCACAGCTCCCTGTAATTACTCTGGAAGTGTTTTAATACCTTAGAGATGAACAACACACAAAACACAAACACAATGGAGGAGTCATAGGTGTCAAAGTGAGATGATAATATATCTTGGGTGTGGTCCAGAATTTCCCTCATTGCCAATCCTCTCTCGTCACCACTGTGACATGACAGCATAAAAGAGACAGCTCAGAGAGAGGATACCAGAGTTTATCCAAGATAATAGAAGAAGGACAGTTCTTGTTTCACTTTGTTTTCAAGGAATTTGTTTCTGCTCATCACCATGAACTCCACTGCTCTAATGGTGAGTACCGCCAATGACTTTACAGGGTGGTTTTTTTTATTTTTTTATTTTACAGATTAAGAGTTTGATACGTCTGAGTGATGAGTCTAAATAAAATCAACTTTATGTGCTTGTAATGTTAATTATTTTTACATGCAGTGTGGTAGACTGCATGCTTCAAAAGAGAGGTCAGAGGTCCTGATCATAGCAGCCCGACACGACACATAAAAATAATAGCGTTCAAGACTTTTAGAAAATACCTTCTAATAATAATTCATTCGTAGAAGACATTTTCCCAACGATATGATTATTATTAAAGGTCTGTTTTGAGGGCGTTTTAGCTTTTATTTGGTACTTGATAGTGAGGACAGATAGGAAACACAAAGACAGAAAGCTGACATGCAGCGTAGGAGCATGATCTCAGCTGGCTATTTGACGTTGATAATGTGACTCTAATGTATATCTGTGTGTTTCCAGCTTTTACTGGGACTGATGGGGACAGTGTGGAGTGGACCTGAATGTAGACATGAATGTAAACCTACTTCTGAAGGTCACATGCCAGACTTCATACACGTGTCGGAGCTCCAAAACTCTTCAGTTGCACCCTGGGATCTCATGTGAGTTTTCTTTCCATTGTTATATAAATCTTACTCAAATACAAGTAGAGTTACTTTGTCAAATATTTTTTAATTAGTTATGTATAAATTAATAATAGCTCTTTTAAAGGGGCTATATGTAAGAATCAGAAATGGCTTGTTCACAGCGACACCTGTGGCCGCAATGTCAACGAAAGTCAGCGTCCTGTTGCTCGCACTCGCGCTACATTGACATGAACGAGCACCGGTCTAAACAGTGAGGCGACACACGTCAGCTAACACACAATATCACTCTATATTTCACCTGCTTGGCAGTAATGTTAGCTGACCAGACTAAGGTTTCTCCATGAATCAATGCTGATTCTAGTGCTGGCTTTTCCTTTCTCAGCGTGCCGACCGCGGAGGGAACGGGGGGGGGGAGAGACCGACACCCGGTCGGGACGATAACGTAACTCGCTGCGGAGCCCCGTCACTTCACAAGACACGGGAAACCTCTGTTGGTCTGGAGGAGCTGCAGCATTTATTTCTGCAAAAACGTCCACTGCACATTCACTAGATATTCTCAGAGCTAAACTAACTCTTCTGCAGTGTGCGCGGGTGCACGTGGAGTTGGAGCGAGCCGTGCGGATGAGAACGAGCGTGGTGTGCAAACAGGCAGCAGGCAGCAGGAGCAGCGCGTACCCACACGCGAGCGCGCATGGGATTCCGACCCGTTAGGATTTATGCGCGTGATAAGTTACAAATAGTCCCTTTAAAAGATATATCGGTGTAAAAGTAATTGAGTTACTTTGCAGAGCTTAAATTTATCTTAAGCTTCTAACAGCACTAAGGGTCGGGTTATGCTCAGACAGAAGTGGTTAAAATCAGTGTTCGCAGTGGGCCGGTACTCCCTGGTACCCAATACCGGCACTTCTACACTTCTACACTTCTACACCTCTACATTTCTACACTTCTACACTTTTGCACTTCTGCACTTCTACATGTCTACATTTCTACACTTCTACACTTCTACGATTCTACACCTCTACACTTCTACACTTCTACACTTCTACATTTCTACACTTCTACACTTCTACATTTCTACATTTCTATACTTCTACATTTCTACACTTCTACATTTCTACACTTCTACACTTCTATACTTCTACATTTCTACACTTCTACACTTCTTCTCTATATCAGGCTCTCTGGGAGATTCACAATGACGATTAATTTATCAATACAATGTTCACATCCTTTTTGTACAATAATTAGTGAACTGTTCGTCATAACTATGAACAAATATAATTAATGAAACATTATTTAAAAGTTTTCAGAATCTGCTCTTTTAGGGCAAACATCTCCAGAAGAATTACATGTTCAGATGAAGGATGTGATATGTTACCTAGGTAACACAGGTTCATCTTTACCACATTTGCTTTCCACTTTCGATTCGTTCAGCTTGCTATCGGGATATAAAATGAATTGGACAAAATCAGTACTGATGCATTTAAATTCAGTTATTTCTCAAACTCCCCTGCCCTCCCATATACCAATATTTAAGAGCTTCAGGTATCCCGGTGTTGATATCTTTCCTTCTACATCTTCCATTGCACTACGAAATTTTCAAAATATAAACAATCGCTTCGAGAAGGATTTTGAACGCTGGGTAAATCTCCCAAATTCACTCCAAGCCCGAATAGCAATAGTTAAAATGGATGTACTCCCTCGTGTTAATTTTTAATTTTTCTATGATCCCTCTTGCTCCTCCTATTGGATATTGGGAAAAACTTCACCCGTTCATCTTCAAATTCATGTGGAAAGGAAAAAGGCCCCGTTTAAAACTCACAACCCTCCAACGAGACAGCAGGGAGGGCTGGGTCTCCCAAACTTTAAGGCATACTTCTGGTCCTTTGTTACGTCCTCTCTCTATATGGCTCAATATAGTTCATCAGCCTCTTGGAGACCAATTGAGGAAAATGTATCATTGCCTCATACAAGACCTAGTGTATTCCAACATACCATCGAAAAAAGCCAAATAAGCCCTATAATTTCATTTTTAGATAGATAGATACTTTATTGATCCCGAAGGAAATTTAGGCTAATTTCTACTTGTAACTTACCGTACTGTAATAAAGCAGATGCATGCAGATCTTAAGTGGCACAATCACTCGCCAATTTTCAATAATTTCTCACTTCTTGCCGGCAATATACCTTTCTCATTCCCACGATGGAAGAACAGGGGAATTAATGCATTAAAGGACCTGTATGGTTAGCTTACGAGCCTTTAATGATTTACGCGCTGAATATGATCTCCCGGGTTCATCTTCTTTTTTTTTATCTGCAGTTGAGATCAGCCATGCGGGCAAATGGCGTCCCATGGGGATCAGCACTCCCTACACACACTCTTCATAAAATATTGGCTTCAGTGGGATCAACACGAGGGATGGTTTCTAAACGTTATACATTTTCTGAACCTTGTCAACCTTTATCAGTAGAAGCTGCATGGCGTAGGGACTTAATCGATGTAAGTGATGAAGAGTGTACTGTTCTCTGTATGTGTTTTACTTCCAAAGTGTAAACATAAATAAACAGCCAGCCAAACTCCTTTTCAAGAGCCAGGATGTGAGCGAGCTTGCTCCTTTAATGACTTCTTTCACAGCATGTCAAGTCAGGATGACACATTGAATTGGAGTGAAACTAGAAAAGAAACACAAAAGATGTTTTTAACTGACTGCTATGACAAACACAGGTAAATATACCATTAACTTGTAAATTCAATAGGTATGCAACAGGTAATTATAAGCAGTAACGTTGTCTTATGAGCATTAACACATAAAGTTTTTACATTCTTTACAATCTAGAAAAATGCCCATCAAAGTCATCAATATCAATTCTCAAACATGTAAGGGACATATATAACTCACAGCCATTGCTTTCTGAGGGATTCATATGAAGGATTACGCTGGATTCAACATGAGAAACCATACAACTGCAGCCATGTTCTTTCTCTGTTTTCAGGTCTTCTCTACACTTCCTACTTCCTGTTACCCGTTTCCTGTTTCCACTATCTTTCCAGCCTTCAAAATAAAGCTCAACAATCTTTTCTAAAATAACAATACAAACGCATTTTTTAACAGTCAACTTGGTCTTTTTAGCATGTTAAACACACAGGGCAGAACACTCCCCGTCTGGCATTTACTGGTGCCACTTAACTGTCCATACTTGAACTTTGACTTTCTTTTGGTAAGAGCAAGACAACATCAGAGATAGGCCTCAAGAATGTCTTTACTTTGTCACCCGATGTTGTCCTGACCTCGATCTTGCGGACCTGTCCATCACTACTCGGGAGGGTGGAGGTGACAAGACCCATTGGCCACTCGTTGCGAGGCGCTTGACTCTGTTTTAGCAGCACTACGTCTCCAACCTCCAGGTTCCGACGTGCTGTGTGCCACTTGCGCCTTGGCTGAAGAGTGTGGAGATATTCGTTTCTCCATCGGGACCAGAACTCATTTGCTAATGCCTTCACCTGTTTCCACTGACACTTGAAAAGATCCTTTTCATTGAAGCTGCCGGCTGGAGCAGGCACACCTGGTTTTTGGGTTAGGAGCATAGCAGGCGTCAGCAGCATTGGAGAAGAAGGATCAGAGGAGACAGGGACTAAAGGTCTCGCATTGACGATAGCAGACACCTCTGCCATCAAAGTACAGAGCACTTCATGAGTCAGGTGATTATGTCTGGTTTGCAACAACATGGAGTCAAGAATCCTTCGGGTTACGCCAATCATGCACTCCCAGACTCCCCCCATGTGGGATGCATGTGGGGGATTGAATTCCCATGTACAACAATTCTCGTAAAGGAACTTAAGAATGTTGGCTTGGCTTAGATCACCTCGTCCCATGCCCAGTTCAGAACTGGCTCCAACAAAGTTCGTACCTCTATCTGATCTCAGCTGCTTAGCCGGCCCTCTTACTGCGAAAAACCTGCGCAAGGCGTTGATGCAACTGGCAGTGTCCATGGACTCTATAACTTCCACATGTATAGCTCTGGTACTCATGCACGTAAAAAGTATGGCCCATCGCTTACTCTGAGCCGCTCCACCTCTTGTGCGTCGGGTGACCACATTCCAAGGACCGAAAACATCCAAGCCCACATACGTGAATGGTGGGGATGTGCTCAGACGTTCTGGAGGGAGGTCGGCCATCTTTTGGGTCTCAAGTTTTCCCCTCAGCTTGCGGCATGTGACACAGTGTTGAAGAACTGAACCTATCAGTCTCTTGCCAGCAACAATCCACAGGCCAGCAGACCGGGCTGCTCCCTCTGTGAACTGCCGCCCTTGGTGTTTCACCTTTGTGTGGTAATGACCTACCAGTAATCTTGTGACATGACTTTGTTTTGGGAGAATGATTGGGTTTTTTACCTCAGAACTGACTGATGCATGTCTCAAACGTCCTCCTGTCCGCAAGAGACCATCACGCATGAAAGGATCGAGATCCAGGATTGCACTTGATCTTGGGATGGCTCTATTATCTTGTAGTGCCACATACTCTTATGGATAAGCATCCCTCTGGACAGACTTGAGTATGACCAGCCTTGCCGCTTCCAACTCTTCTGGAGTTTGAGGTTTGTTGCACTGATGCCATCCTTTACATGTAACTGATGAGTCTGTCCTGTATGAACGAGCCTGATGGATCAAGAAGGAAACTGCTCTCTGCAGCGACTCCCAGGTCGAGAAGCGCTGGAACCGTTCTGAGGTAAGTTTACCTTCACTTATGCAAGTAACAAGAGTGGTCAGCTGAAGTCTCACATCCACGTCTGTTTCAGGATCCACTAGCTCAAAAGACTCCTGTGTTTCGGGCTGGTGTGGTTTGTGAAGGAACTTTGGTCCTGTAAACCACATGGTGTCGGTGAGCTTTGATGCAGGTACAGACCTGGTGGCCAGATCAGCTGGATTCTGATCTGTAGGCAGGTAGTGCCACTGTTGTGGAGAAGTTGTCTGGCGTATACGGTGAACGCGATTGTGCACGTATACAAAGAATCGCTTGGAGTCGTTGTGAATATATCCAAGGACGACTTTGCTGTCACAATAAAACTTGACAGCGTCTGGCTTGTGGTCAAGCTCGTCGAGGATCAACTCAGCCATTTCAACGGCCAGCACAGCTCCGCATAGCTCGAGGCGTGGGATAGTGGGCTCTGGTTGAGGGGCTAGCTTTGCCTTCCCGAGCACAAAGCCAACTCTACACTGTCCGTCTGTGGTGATGACCCTCAGGTAAGCTACTGCTCCTATGGCCCAGTTAGACGCGTCAGAGAACAAACACAGCTCAGTGTGTGTGGCACTGAAGAGGGACTGATGTATATATGAGCGAGGAAGATGGAGGCTGCTCAAATCCTGTAGTGATTTTTTCCATGTCTCCCACTTGATAAACTTGTCTACAGGTAATTCTGTGTCCCAGTCATGAATGTCAGCAGACAGATCTCTGAGTAGAGCTCGTCCCTGGATGGTCACTGGTGCAACCAAGCCCAACGGGTCAAAGAGGCTATTAACTGTGGATAGCACTCAAAGCCGGGTGAACGGCTTGTCGCTGACTGCTGCTCGGAATGTAAAGGTGTCACAGTCTATGTTCCAGCACAAGCCAAGGCTTCTTTGGACAGGGAGATCCTCTTCATCAAGGCCTAAGTCTTTAAGGCCTGCAGCCAGGTCTCCAGGTGTGAAGGCTTGCATCACTGTGACGCTGTTTGAGGCGATCTTATGCAGTTTCAGATTCGATTCTGCCAGTGAAGCTTGAGTGCGCTTGAGCAGATCAATTGCCTCGGCCTCAGTCGGGAGGGAGATGAGCCCATCATCTACGTAAAAGTGCCTGTCGACAAAGTGGCGTGTGTCAGATCCATACTCCTGCTCACCTGCTTGGGCTGCTCTTCGTAGGCCATATATAGCCACAGCAGGTGAGGGGCTGTTCCCGAACACATGCACTCGCATTCGGTACTCTGCAACCTCCTTAGTCAGGTCATTACCCTTGTGCCAGAGGAATCTTAAGAAGTTTCGGTGGTCCTCTCTCACCATGAAACCATAGAACATTTGTTGAATGTCGGCTGTTAGTGCAACGACCTCCTTTCTGAACCGAAGCAGTACTCCGAGAAGGGAGTTATTCAAGTCAGGGCCCGAAAGCAGGACGCTGTTGAGAGAGATGCCATCTTCTTGAGCACTCGAGTCAAATACTACTCGTATTTGGCCAGGCCTTTGGGGAT